>JAULAV010000048.1:309573-385559 GCA_030789695.1 Scilla litardierei | reverse complement strand
CAGCGAAGGGGCATGGGCCGAGCTACGTGCTCGCTCCCCCCACTAGACCCCTAGGTCAGGGCCTACCCTCGCCACCCAAACCAGAGAAGGGGTACGTGCCGAGCTACGCGCTCGCTCCCCCCACAAGACCTCTGGGTCTGGGCCAACCCTCGCCACCCAAACCAGAGAAGGGGCACAGTCCGAGCTACGCGCTCGCTCCCCCCACAAGACCTCTAGGTCAGGGCCAACCCTCGCCACCCAAACCAGAGAAGGGGCACCGGCCGAGCTACGCGCTCTCTCCCCCCTTAATACCTCTGGGGCAAGGCCAACCCTAGCCACCCAAACCAGAGAAGGGGCACGGGCCGAGCTACACGCTCGCTACCCCCTCAAAACCTCTGGGGCAGTGCCATCCTCGCCACCCAAACCAGAGAAGGGGCACGAGATGAACTACGTGCTCACTCACCCACTCAAGACCTCTGGGGCAGGGCCAACCCTCCCCACCCAAACTAGAGAAGGGGCACGGCCGAGCTACGTGCTCGATCTCCCCCTTAATATCTCTGGGGCAGGGCCAACCCTCGCCACCGAAACCAGAGAAGGGGCACGGGCCGAGCTACGCGCTCGCTCCCCCCCTCAGACCTCTGGGGCAGGGCCAACCATCGCCACCCAAACCAGAGAAGGGGTACGTGCTGAGCTACGCACTCGCTCCACCCTCAAGACCTCTGGGGACGGGCCAACCCTCGCCACCAAAACCAGAAAAGGGGCACGGGCCAAGCTACGCATTCTCTCCCCCTTCAAGACCTCTGGGGCAGGGCCAACCCTCGCCACCCAAACCAGAGAAGGGGCACGGGCCGAGCTAAGTGTTCTCTCCCCCCTCAAGACCTCTGGGACAGGGCCAACCCTCGCCAGCCAAACCAGAGAAGGGGCACGGGCCGAGCTACGCGCTCGCTCCCCCTCCTAAAGACCTCTGGGGCAGGGCCAACCCTCGCCACCCAAACCAGAGAATGGACATGGGCCGAGCTTCACGCTCGCTCTCCCCCACAAGACCTCTGGGTCAGGGCCAACCCTCGCCACCCAAACCACAGAAAGGGCATGGGCTGAGCTACGCGCTCGCTCCCCCCAAAAGACCTCTGGGGCAGGGCCAACCATCGCCACCCAAACCAGAGAAGGGGCACGGGCCGAGCTACACGCTCGCTCCCCCCTCAAGACCTCTCGGGCAGGGCCAACCCTCGCCACCCAAACCAGAGAAGGGGCACACACCGAGCTACGTGCTCGCTTCCCCCCTCAAGACCTCTGGGGAAGGGCCAACCCTCCCCGCCCAAACCAGAGAAGGGGCACGGGCCGAGATACGCGCTCGCTCCCCCCCACAAGACCTCTGGGGCAAGGCCAACCCTCGCCACCCAAACTAGATAACGGGCACGGGCCGAGCTATGCGCTCACTCCCCTCCTCAAGACCTCTGGGGCAGGGCCAACCCTCGCCACCCAAACCAGAGAAGGGGCACAGGCCGAGCTACGCTCTCGCTCCCCCCACAAGACCTCTGGGTCAGGGCCAACCCTCGCCACCCAAACCAGAGAAGGGACACGGGCCGAGCAACGCGCTTGCTCCCCCCCCACAAGACCTCTGGGGCAGGGCCAACCCTCGCCACCCAAACCAGAGAAGGGGCACGGGCTAAGCTACGCGCTCGCTACCTCGCTCAACACCTCTGAGGCAGGGCCAACCCTTGCCACCTAAACCAGAGAAGGGGCACGGGCCGAGCTACGCGCTCGCTCCCCACCCCCCTCAAGACTTCTGGGGTAGGGCCAACCCTCGCCACCCAAACCAGATAAGGGGCACGGGCCGAGCTACGCGCTCGCTCTCCCCCTCAAGACCTCTGGGGTAGGGCCAACCCTCGCCACCCAAACCAGAGAAGGGGCACGGACCGAGCTACGCGCTCGCTCCCCCCTCAAGACCTCTGGGGTAGGGCCAACCCTCGCCACCCAAACCAGAGAAGGGGCACCGGCCGAGCTACATGCTCGTTCCCCTCCTAAAGACCTCTGGGGTTGGGCCAACCATCGCCACCCAAACCAGAGAAGGGGCACGGCCCGAGCTACGCGATCGCTCCCCCCCACAAGATCTCTGGGTCAGGGCCAACCTTCACCACCCAAACCAGAGAAGGGGCACAGGCCGAGCTACGCACTCGCTCCCCCCCACAAGACCTCTGGGTCCGGGCCAACCCTCCCCACCCAAACCAGAGAAGGGGCACGGGCCGAGCTACGGGCTCTCTCCCCCCACAAGTCCTCTGGGTTAGGGCCAACCCTCGCCACCCAAACCAGAGAAGGGGCACCGGCCGAGCTACGCGCTCGCTCCCCCCCCACAAAACCTCTGGGGTAGGGCCAACCCACCCCACCCAAACCAGAGAAGGGGCACGGGCGTAGCTACACGCTCGCTACCCCCCACAAAACCTCTGGGGCAGTGCCAACCCTCGCCACCCAAACTAGAGAAGTGGCACGGGCCGAGCTATGCGCTCGCTCTCCCCCTCAAGATCTCTGGGGCAGGGCCAACCCTCGCCACCCAAACCAGAGAAGGGGCACGGGCTGAGCTACACGCTCGATCCCCCCCTCAAGACCTCTGGGGCAGGGCGAACCCTCGCCACCCAAACCAGAGAAGGGGCACGGGCCGAGCTACGCGCTCTCTCCCCCCTCAAGACCTCTGGTACTGGGCCAACCCTCGCCACCCAAACCAGAGAAGGGGCACGGGCCGAGCTACGCGCTCGCTCCCCCCCACAAGACCTCTGGGTCAGAGCCAACCCTCGCTACCCAAACCAGAGAAGGGGCACCGGTCGAGCTGCGTGCTCGCTCCCCTCCTCAAAACCTCTGGGGCAGGGCCAACCCTCGCCTCCCAAACCAGAGAAGGGGCACGGGCGGAGCTACACACTCGTTACCCCCACAAAACCTCTGGGGCGGTGCCAACCCTCGCCACCCAAACTGGAGAAGGGCACGAGATGAGCTACGTGCTCGCTCCCCCCCCCTCAAGACCTCTGCGGCAGGGCCAACCCTCGCCACCCAAACAAGAGAAGTTGCACGGGCCGAGCTATGCGCTCGCTCTCCCCCTCAAGATCTCTGGGGCAGGGCCAACCCTCGCGACCCAAACCAGAGAAGGGGCACGGGCCGAGTTAGGCGCTCTCTCCCCCCCTCAAGACCTTTGGGGCAAGGACAACCCTCGCCACCCAAACTAGAGAAGGGGCACGGGTTGAGCTACGCGCTCTCTCCCCCCCTCAAGACCTCTGGGGCAAGGCCAACCCTCGCCACCCAAACCACAGAAGGGGCACGGGCTGAGCTACGTGCTCGATCCCCCCCTAAAGACCTCTGGGGCAGGGCCAACCCTCGCTGCCCAAACTAGAGAAGGGGCACGATACGAGCTACGTGCTCGCTCCCCCCCTCAAGACCTCTGGGGAAGGGCCAACCCTCGCCACCCAAACTAGAGAAGTGGCACGGGCCGAGCTATGCGCTCGCTCTCCCCCTCAAGATCTCTGGGGCAGGGCCAACCCTCGCCACCCAAACCAGAGAAGGGGCACGGGCTGAGCTACACGCTCGATCCCCCCCCTCAAGACCTCTGGGGCAGGGCGAACCCTCGCCACCCAAACCAGAGAAGGGGCACGGGCCGAGCTACGCGCTCTCTCCCCCCTCAAGACCTCTGGTACTGGGCCAACCCTCGCCACCCAAACCAGAGAAGGGGCACGGGCCGAGCTACGCGCTCGCTCCCCCCCACAAGACCTCTGGGTCAGAGCCAACCCTCGCCACCCAAACCAGAGAAGGGGCACCGGTCGAGCTACGTGCTCGCTCCCCTCCTCAAAACCTCTGGGGCAGGGCCAACCCTCGCCTCCCAAACCAGAGAAGGGGCACGGGCGGAGCTACACACTCGTTACCCCCACAAAACCTCTGGGGCGGTGCCAACCCTCGCCACCCAAACTGGAGAAGGGCACGAGATGAGCTACGTGCTCGCTCCCCCCCCTCAAGACCTCTGCGGCAGGGCCAACCCTCGCCACCCAAACAAGAGAAGTTGCACGGGCCGAGCTATGCGCTCGCTCTCCCCCTCAAGATCTCTGGGGCAGGGCCAACCCTCGCGACCCAAACCAGAGAAGGGGCACGGGCCGAGTTAGGCGCTCTCTCCCCCCCTCAAGACCTTTGGGGCAAGGACAACCCTCGCCACCCAAACTAGAGAAGGGGCACGGGTTGAGCTACGCGCTCTCTCCCCCCCTCAAGACCTCTGGGGCAAGGCCAACCCTCGCCACCCAAACCACAGAAGGGGCACGGGCTGAGCTACGTGCTCGATCCCCCCCTAAAGACCTCTGGGGCAGGGCCAACCCTCGCCACCCAAACCAGAGAAGGGGCACGGGCCGAGCTAAGCATTCGCTCCCCCCTCAAGACCTCTTGGGCAGGGCCAACCCTCGCCACCCGAACCAGAGAAGGGGCACGGGCCGAGCTACGCGCTCGCTCCCCCTCCTAATGATCTCTGGGGCAGGGCCAACCCCCACCACCCAAACCAGAGAAGGGGCACGGGCCGAGCTTCTCGCTTGCTCCCCCTCCTAATGATCTTTGGGGCAGGGCCAACCCTCACCACCCAAACCAGAGAAGTGGCACGGGCCAAGCTTCGCGCTCGCTCTCCCCCACAAGACCTCTGGGTCAGGGCCAACCCTCGCCACCCAAACCAGAGAAGGGGCACGGGCTGAGCTACACGCTCGCTACCCCCTCAAAACCTCTGGGGCAGTGCCAACCCTCGCCACCCAAACTAGAGAAGGGGCACGAGATGAGCTACGTGCTCGCTCCCCCCCCCCTCAAGACCTCTGGGGCAGGGCCAACCCTCGCCACCCAAACTAGAGAAGTGGCACGGGCCGAGCTATGCGCTCGCTCTCCCCCTCAAGATCTCTGGGGCAGGGCGAACCCTCGCCACCCAAACCAGCGAAGGGGCATGGGCCGAGCTACGTGCTCGCTCCCCCCACAAGACCTCTGGGTCTGGGCCAACCCTCGCCACCCAAACCAGAGAAGAGGCACCGGCCGAGCTACGTGCTCGCTCCCCCCCTCAAGACCTCTGGGGAGGGCCAACCCTCACCACCCAAACCAGAGAAGGGGCACGGGCCGAGCTACGCGCACGCTCCCCCCCCCAAGACCTCTGGGGCTGGGCCAACCCTCGCCACCCAAACCAGAGAAGGGACACGGGCCGAGCAACGCGCTTGCTCCCCCCCACAAGACCTCTGGGGCAGGGCCAACCCTCGCCACCCAAACCAGAGAAGGGGCACGGGCTGAGCTACACGCTCGCTACCCCCTCAAAACCTCTGGGGCAGTGCCAACCCTCGCCACCCAAACTAGAGAAGGGGCACGAGATGAGCTACGTGCTCGCTCCCCCCCCTCAAGACCTCTGGGGCAGGGCCAACCCTCGCCACCCAAACTAGAGAAGTGGCACGGGCCGAGCTATGCGCTCGCTCTCCCCCTCAAGATCTCTGGGGCAGGGCGAACCCTCGCCACCCAAACCAGCGAAGGGGCATGGGCCGAGCTACGCGCTCGCTCCCCACACAAGACCTCTGGGTCTGGGCCAACCCTCGCCACCCAAACCAGAGAAGGGGCACCGGCCGAGCTACGTGCTCGCTCCCCCCCCTCAAGACCTCTGGGGAGGGCCAACCCTCACCACCCAAACCAGAGAAGGGGCACGGGCCGAGCTACGCGCTCGCTCCCCCCACAAGACCTCTGGGTCTGGGCCAACCCTCGCCACCCAAACCAGAGAAGCGGCACCGGCCGAGCTACGTGCTCGCTCCCCCCCTCAAGACCTCTGGGGAGGGCCAACCCTCACCACCCAAACCAGAGAAGGGGCACGGGCCGAGCTACGCGCACGCTCCCCCCCACAAGACCTCTGGGGCTGGGCCAACCCTCGCCACCCAAACCAGAGAAGGGACACGGGCCAAGCAACGCGCTTGCTCCCCTCCCCCCCACAAGACCTCTGGGGCAGGGCCAACCCTCGCCACCCAAACCAGAGAAGGGGCACGGGCCAAGCTATGCGCTGGCTCCCCCGCTCAACACCTCTGAGGCAGGGCCAACCCTTGCCACCGAAACCAGAGAAGGGGCACGGGCCGAGCTACGCGATCGCTCCCCCCCACAAGATCTCTGGGTTAGGGCCAACCCTCGCCACCCAAACCAGAGAAGGGGCACCGGCCGAGCTACGCACTCGCTCCCCCCCCACAAGACCTCTGGGTCCGGGCCAACCCTCCCCACCCAAACCAGAGAAGGGGCACGGGCCGAGCTACGGGCTCTCTCCCCCCACAAGACCTCTGGGTTAGGGCCAACCCTCCCCACCCAAACCAGAGAAGGGGCACGGGCCGAGCTACGGGCTCGCTCCCCCCCTCAAGACCTCTGGGGAAGGGCCAACCCTCGCCACCCAAACCAGAGAAGGGGCACGGGCCGAGCTACGTGCTCGCTCCCCCCACAAGACCTCTGGGGCTTGGCCAACCCTCGCCACCCAAACCAGAGAAGGGACACGGGCCGAGCAACGCGCTTGCTCCCCCCCACAAGACCTCTGGGGCAGGGCCAACCCTCGCCACCCAAACCAGAGAAGGGGCACGGGCTAAGCTACGCGCTCGCTACCTCGCTCAACACCTCTGAGGCAGGGCCAACCCTTGCCACCTAAACCAGAGAAGGGGCACGGGCCGAGCTACGCGCTCGCTCCCCACCCCCCTCAAGACTTCTGGGGTAGGGCCAACCCTCGCCACCCAAACCAGATAAGGGGCACGGGCCGAGCTACGCGCTCGCTCTCCCCCTCAAGACCTCTGGGGTAGGGCCAACCCTCGCCACCCAAACCAGAGAAGGGGCACGGACCGAGCTACGCGCTCGCTCCCCCCTCAAGACCTCTGGGGTAGGGCCAACCCTCGCCACCCAAACCAGAGAAGGGGCACGGACCGAGCTACGCGCTCGCTCCCCCTCAAGACCTCTGGGGTAGGGCCAACCCTCGCCACCCAAACCAGAGAAGGGGCACGGACCGAGCTACGCGCTCGCTCCCCCTCAAGACCTCTGGGGTAGGGCCAACCCTCGCCACCCAAACCAGAGAAGGGGCACAGGCCGAGCTACACACTCGTTCCCCCTCCTAAAGACCTCTGGGGTTGGGCCAACCATCGCCACCCAAACCAGAGAAGGGGCACGGCCTGAGCTACGCGATCGCTCCCCCCCACAAGATCTCTGGGTTAGGGCCAACCTTCACCACCCAAACCAGAGAAGGGGCACAGGCCGAGCTACGCACTCGCTCCCCCCCACAAGACCTCTGGGTCCGGGCCAACCCTCCCCACCCAAACCAGAGAAGGGGCACGGGCCGAGCTACGGGCTCTCTCCCCCCACAAGACCTCTGGGTTAGGGCCAACCCTCGCCACCCAAACCAGAGAAGGGGCACCGGCCGAGCTACGCGCTCGCTCCCCCCTCAAAACCTCTGGGGTAGGGCCAACCCACGCCACCCAAACCAGAGAAGGGGCACGGGCGTAGCTACACGCTCGCTACCCCCCACAAAACCTCTGGGGCAGTGCCAACCCTCGCCACCCAAACTAGAGAAGTGGCACGGGCCGAGCTATGCGCTCGCTCTCCCCCTCAAGATCTCTGGGGCAGGGCCAACCCTCGCCACCCAAACCAGAGAAGGGGCACGGGCTGAGCTACACGCTCGATCCCCCCCTCAAGACCTCTGGGGCAGGGCGAACCCTCGCCACCCAAACCAGAGAAGGGGCACGGGCCGAGCTACGCGCTCTCTCCCCCCTCAAGACCTCTGGTACTGGGCCAACCCTCGCCACCCAAACCAGAGAAGGGGCACGGGCCGAGCTACGCGCTCGCTCCCCCCCACAAGACCTCTGGGTCAGAGCCAACCCTCGCTACCCAAACCAGGGAAGGGGCACCGGTCGAGCTACGTGCTCGCTCCCCTCCTCAAAACCTCTGGGGCAGGGCCAACCCTCGCCTCCCAAACCAGAGAAGGGGCACGGGCGGAGCTACACACTCGTTACCCCCACAAAACCTCTGGGGCGGTGCCAACCCTCGCCACCCAAACTGGAGAAGGGCACGAGATGAGCTACGTGCTCGCTCCCCCCCCCCCTCAAGACCTCTGCGGCAGGGCCAACCCTCGCCACCCAAACAAGAGAAGTTGCACGGGCCGAGCTATGCGCTCGCTCTCCCCCTCAAGATCTCTGGGGCAGGGCCAACCCTCGCGACCCAAACCAGAGAAGGGGCACGGGCCGAGTTAGGCGCTCTCTCCCCCCCTCAAGACCTTTGGGGCAAGGACAACCCTCGCCACCCAAACTAGAGAAGGGGCACGTGTTGAGCTACGCGCTCTCTCCCCCCCTCAAGACCTCTGGGGCAAGGCCAACCCTCGCCACCCAAACCACAGAAGGGGCACGGGCTGAGCTACGTGCTCGATCCCCCCCTAAAGACCTCTGGGGCAGGGCCAACCCTCGCCACCCAAACCAGAGAAGGGGCACGGGCCGAGCTAAGCATTCGCTCCCCCCTCAAGACCTCTTGGGCAGGGCCAACCCTCGCCACCCGAACCAGAGAAGGGGCACGGGCCGAGCTACGCGCTCGCTCCCCCTCCTAATGATCTCTGGGGCAGGGCCAACCCCCACCACCCAAACCAGAGAAGGGGCACGAGCCGAGCTTCTCGCTTGCTCCCCCTCCTAATGATCTTTGGGGCAGGGCCAACCCTCACCACCCAAACCAGAGAAGTGGCACGGGCCGAGCTTCGCGCTCGCTCTCCCCCACAAGACCTCTGGGTCAGGGCCAACCCTCGCCACCCAAACCAGAGAAGGGGCACGGGCTGAGATACACGCTCGCTACCCCCTCAAAACCTCTGGGGCAGTGCCAACCCTCGCCACCCAAACTAGAGAAGGGGCACGAGATGAGCTACGTGCTCGCTCCCCCCCCTCAAGACCTCTGGGGCAGGGCCAACCCTCGCCACCCAAACTAGAGAAGTGGCACGGGCCGAGCTATGCGCTCGCTCTCCCCCTCAAGATCTCTGGGGCAGGGCGAACCCTCGCCACCCAAACCAGCGAAGGGGCAGGGGCCGAGCTACGTGCTCGCTCCCCCCACAAGACCTCTGGGTCTGGGCCAACCCTCGCCACCCAAACCAGAGAAGGGGCACCGGCCGAGCTACGTGCTCGCTCCTCCCCTCAAGACCTCTGGGGAGGGCCAACCCTCCCCACCCAAACCAGAGAAGGGGCACGGGCCGAGCTACGTGCACGCTCCCCCCCAAGACCTCTGGGGCTGGGCCAACCCTCGCCACCCAAACCAGAGAAGGGACACGGGCCGAGCAACGCGCTTGCTCCCCCCCACAAGACCTCTGGGGCAGGGCCAACCCTCGCCACCCAAACCAGAGAAGGGGCACGGGCTGAGCTACACGCTCGCTACCCCCTCAAAACCTCTGGGGCAGTGCCAACCCTCGCCACCCAAACTAGAGAAGGGGCACGAGATGAGCTACGTGCTCGTTCCCCCCCCTCAAGACCTCTGGGGCAGGGCCAACCCTCGCCACCCAAACTAGAGAAGTGGCACGGGCCGAGCTATGCGCTCGCTCTCCCCCTCAAGATCTCTGGGGCAGGGCGAACCCTCGCCACCCAAACCAGCGAAGGGGCATGGGCCGAGCTACGCGCTCGCTCCCCACACAAGACCTCTGGGTCTGGGCCAACCCTCGCCACCCAAACCAGAGAAGGGGCACCGGCCGAGCTACGTGCTCGCTCCCCCCCTCAAGACCTCTGGGGAGGGCCAACCCTCCCCACCCAAACCAGAGAAGGGGCACGGGCCGAGCTACGCGCTCGCTCCCCCCACAAGACCTCTGGGTCTGGGCCAACCCTCGCCACCCAAACCAGAGAAGCGGCACCGGCCGAGCTACGTGCTCGCTCCCCCCCTCAAGACCTCTGGGGAGGGCCAACCCTCACCACCCAAACCAGAGAAGGGGCACGGGCCGAGCTACGCGCACGCTCCCCCCCCACAAGACCTCTGGGGCTGGGCCAACCCTCGCCACCCAAACCAGAGAAGGGACACGGGCCAAGCAACGCGCTTGCTCCCCTCCCCCCCACAAGACCTCTGGGCAGGGCCAACCCTCACCACCCAAACCAGAGAAGGGGCACGGGCCAAGCTATGCGCTGGCTCCCCCGCTCAACACCTCTGAGGCAGGGCCAACCCTTGCCACCGAAACCAGAGAAGGGGCACGGGCCGAGCTACGCGCTCGCTCCCCACCCACCCTAAAGACTTCTGGGGTAGGGCCAACCCTCGCCACCTAAACCAGATAAGGGGCACGGGCCGAGCTACGCGCTCGCTCTCCCCCTAAGACCTCTGGGGTAGGGCCAACCCTCGCCACCCAAACTAGAGAAGGGGCACGGACCGAGCTACGCGCTCGCTCCCCCCCTCAAGACCTCTGGGGCAGGGCCAGCACGGACCGAGCTACGCGCTCGCTCCCCCCTCAAGACCTCTGGGGCAGGGCCAACCCTCACCACCCAAACCAGAGAAGGGGCACAGGCCGAGCTACACGCTCGTTCCCCCTCCTAAAGACATCTCGGGTTGGGCCAACCATCGCCAACCAAACCAGAGAAGGGGCACGGACCGAGCTACGCGATCGCTCCCCCCCACAAGATCTCTGGGATAGGGCCAACCCTCGCCACCCAAACCAGAGAAGGGGCACCGGCCGAGCTACGCACTCGCTCCCCCCCACAAGACCACTGGGTCCGGGCCAACCCTCCCCACCCAAACCAGAGAAGGGGCACGGGCTGAGCTACGGGGTCTCTCCCCCCACAAGACCTCTGGGTTAGGGCCAACCCTCGCCACCCAAACCAGAGAAGGGGCACCGGCCGAGATACGTGCTTGCTCCCCCCTCAAGACCTCTGGGGCAGGGCCAACCCACGCCACCCAAACCAGAGAAGGGGCACGGGCGGAGCTACACGCTCGCTACCCCCCCACAAAACCTCTGGGGCAGTGCCAACCCTCGCTGCCCAAACTAGAGAAGGTGCACGAGACAAGCTACGTGCTCGTTCCCCCCCTCAAGACCTCTGGGGAAGGGCCAACCCTCGCCACCCAAACGAGAGAAGTGGCACGGGCCGAGCTATGCGCTCGCTCTCCCCCTCAAGATCTCTGGGGCAGGGCCAACCCTCGCCACCCAAACCAGAGAAGGGGCACGGGCCGAGCTACGCGCTCGATCCCCCCCTCAAGACCTCTGGGGCAGGGTTAACCCTCGCCACCCAAACCAGAGAAGGGGCACGGGCCGAGCTACGCGCTCACTCCCCCCTCAAGACCTCTGGGACTGAGCCAACCCTCGCCACCCAAACCAGAGAAGGGGCACCGGCCGAACTACGCTCTCGTTCCCCCCACAAGACCTCTGGGTCAGGGCCAACCCTCGCCACCCAAACCAGAGAAGAGGCACCGGCCAAGCTACGTGCTCGCTCCCATCCTCAAGACCTCTGGGACAGGGCCAACCCTCGCCACCCAAACCAGAGAAGGGGCACGGGCGGAGCTACACACTCGTTACCCCCACAAAACCAATGGGGCAGTGCCAACCCTCGCCACCCAAACTGGAGAAGGGCACGAGATGAGCTACGTGCTCGCTCCCCCCCTCAAGACCTCTGCTGCAGGGCCAACCCTCGCCACCCAAACAAGAGAAGTGGCACGGGCCGAGCTATGCGGTCGCTCTCCCCCTCAAGATCTCTGGGGCAGGGCCAACCCTCGCCACCAAAACCAGAGAAGGGGCACGGGCCGAGTTAGGCGCTCTCTCCCCCCTTCAAGACCTCTGGGGCAAGGCCAACCCTCGCCACCCAAACTAGAGAAGGGTCACGGGTTGAGCTACGCGCTCTCTCCCCCCCTCAAGACCTCTGGGGCAAGGCCAACCCTCGCCACCCAAACCAGAGAAGGGGCACGGGCCGAGCTACGCGCTTGATCCCCCCTAAAGACCTCTGGGGCAGGGCCAACCCTCGCCACACAAACCAGAGAAGGGGCACGGGCCGAGCTTCGGGCTGCTCTTCCCCACAAGACCTCTGCGTCAGGGCCAACCCTCGCCACCCAAACCAGAGAAGGGGCATGGGCCGAGCTACGCGCTCGCTCCCCCCCACAAGACCTCTGGGTCTGGGCCAACCCTCGCCACCCAAACCAGAGAAGGGGCACCGGCCGAGCTACGTGCTCGCTCCCCCCTCAAGACCTCTGGGGAGGGCCAACCCTCCCCCCCAAACCAGAGAAGGGGCACGGGCCGAGCTACGCGCTCGCTCCCCCCCCACAAGACCTTTGGGTCAGGGGTAACCCTCGTCACCCAAACCAGAGAAGGGGCACGGGCCGAGCTACGTGCTCGCTCCCCCCACAAGACCTCTGGGGCTGGGCCAACCCTCGCCACCCAAACCAGAGAAGGGACACGGGCCGAGCAACGCGCTTGCTCCCCCCCACAAGACCTCTGGGGCAGGGCCAACCCTCGCCACCCAAACCAGAGAAGGGGCACGGGCTAAGCTACGCGCTCGCTACCTCGCTCAACACCTCTGAGGCAGGGCCAACCCTTGCCACCTAAACCAGAGAAGGGGCACGGGCCGAGCTACGCGCTCGCTCCCCACCCCCCTCAAGACTTCTGGGGTAGGGCCAACCCTCGCCACCCAAACCAGATAAGGGGCACGGGCCGAGCTACGTGCTCGCTCTCCCCCTCAAGACCTCTGGGGTAGGGCCAACCCTCGCCACCCAAACCAGAGAAGGGGCACGGACCGAGCTACGCGCTCGCTCCCCCCTCAAGACCTCTGGGGTAGGGCCAACCCTCTCCACCCAAACCAGAGAAGGGGCACAGGCCGAGCTACATGCTCGTTCCCCCTCCTAAAGACCTCTGGGGTTGGGCCAACCATCGCCACCCAAACCAGAGAAGGGGCACGGCCCGAGCTACGCGATCGTTCCCCCCCACAAGATCTCTGGGTTAGGGCCAACCTTCACCACCCAAACCAGAGAAGGGGCACAGGCCGAGCTACGCACTCGCTCCCCCCCACAAGACCTCTGGGTCCGGGCCAACCCTCCCCACCCAAACCAGAGAAGGGGCACGGGCCGAGCTACGGGCTCTCTCCCCCCACAAGACCTCTGGGTTAGGGCCAACCATCGCCACCCAAACCAGAGAAGGGGCACCGGCCGAGCTACGGGCTCTCTCCCCCCACAAGACCTCTGGGTTAGGGCCAACCATCGCCACCCAAACCAGAGAAGGGGCACCGGCCGAGCTACGCGCTCGCTCCCCCCTCAAAACCTCTGGGGTAGGGCCAACCCACGCCACCCAAACCAGAGAAGGGGCACGGGCGGAGCTACACGGTCGCTACCCCCCACAAAACCTCTGGGGCAGTGCCAACCCTCGCTGCCCAAACTAGAGAAGGGGCACGATACGAGCTACGTGCTCGCTCCCCCCCTCAAGACCTCTGGGGAAGGGCCAACCCTCGCCACCCAAACTAGAGAAGTGCCCCGGGCCGAGCTATGCGCTCGCTCTCCCCCTCAAGATCTCTGGGGCAGGGCCAACCCTCGCCACCCAAACCAGAGAAGGGGCACGGGCTGAGCTACACGCTCGATCCCCCCCCCCTCAAGACCTCTGGGGCAGGGCGAACCCTCGCCACCCAAACCAGAGAAGGGGCACGGGCCGAGCTACGCGCTCTCTCCCCCCTGAAGACCTCTGGTACTGGGCCAACCCTCGCCACCCAAACCAGAGAAGGGGCACGGGCCGAGCTACGCGCTCGATCCCCCCCACAAGACCTCTGGGTCAGAGCCAACCCTCGCCACCCAAACCAGAGAAGGGGCACCGGTCGAGCTACGTGCTCGCTCCCCTCCTCAAAACCTCTGGGGCAGGGCCAACCCTCGCCTCCCAAACCAGAGAAGGGGCACGGGCGGAGCTACACACTCGTTACCCCCACAAAACCTCTGGGGCGGTGCCAACCCTCGCCACCCAAACTGGAGAAGGGCACGAGATGAGCTACGTGCTCGCTCCCCCCCCTCAAGACCTCTGCGGCAGGGCCAACCCTCGCCACCCAAACAAGAGAAGTTGCACGGGCCGAGCTATGCGCTCGCTCTCCCCCTCAAGATCTCTGGGGCAGGGCGAACCCTCGCCACCCAAACCAGCGAAGGGGCATGGGCCGAGCTACATGCTCGCTCCCCCCACAAGACCTCTGGGTCTGGGCCAACCCTCGCCACCCAAACCAGAGAAGGGGCACCTGCCGAGCTACGTGCTCGCTCCCCCCCTCAAGACCTCTGGGGAGGGCCAACCCTCACCACCCAAACCAGAGAAGGGGCACGGGCCGAGCTACGCGCACGCTCCCCCCCAAGACCTCTGGGGCTGGGCCAACCCTCGCCACCCAAACCAGAGAAGGGACACGGGCCGAGCAACGCGCTTGCTCCCCCCCACAAGACCTCTGGGGCAGGGCCAACCCTCGCCACCCAAACCAGAGAAGGGGCACGGGCTGAGCTACACGCTCGCTACCCCCTCAAAACCTCTGGGGCAGTACCAACCCTCGCCACCCAAACTAGAGAAGGGGCACGAGATGAGCTACGTGCTCGCTCCCCCCCCTCAAGACCTCTGGGGCAGGGCCAACCCTCGCCACCCAAACTAGAGAAGTGGCACGGGCCGAGCTATGCGCTCGCTCTCCCCCTCAAGATCTCTGGGGCAGGGCGAACCCTTGCCACCCAAACCAGTGAAGGGGCATGGGCCGAGCTACGCGCTCGCTCCCCACACAAGACCTCTGGGTCTGGGCCAACCCTCGCCACCCAAACCAGAGAAGGGGCACCGGCCGAGCTACGTGCTCGCTCCCCCCCTCAAGACCTCTGGGGAGGGCCAACCCTCACCACCCAAACCAGAGAAGGGGCACGGGCCGAGCTACGCGCTCGCTCCCCCCACAAGACCTCTGGGTCTGGGCCAACCCTCGCCACCCAAACCAGAGAAGCGGCACCGGCCGAGCTACGTGCTCGCTCCCCCCCTCAAGACCTCTGGGGAGGGCCAACCCTCACCACCCAAACCAGAGAAGGGGCACGGGCCGAGCTACGCGCACGCTCCCCCCCACAAGACCTCTGGGGCTGGGCCAACCCTCGCCACCCAAACCAGAGAAGGGACACGGGCCACGCAACGCGCTTGCTCCCCTCCCCCCCACAAGACCTCTGGGGCAGGGCCAACCCTCGCCACCCAAACCAGAGAAGGGGCACGGGCCAAGCTATGCGCTGGCTCCCCCGCTCAACACCTCTGAGGCAGGGCCAACCCTTGCCACCGAAACCAGAGAAGGGGCACGGGCCGAGCTACGCGCTCGCTCCCCACCCACCCTAAAGACTTCTGGGGTAGGGCCAACCCTCGCCACCTAAACCAGATAAGGGGCACGGGCCGAGCTACGCGCTCGCTCTCCCCCTCAAGACCTCTGGGGTAGGGCCAACCCTCGCCACCCAAACTAGAGAAGGGGCACGGACCGAGCTACGCGCTCGCTCCCCCCTCAAGACCTCTGGGGCAGGGCCAGCACGGACCGAGCTACGCGCTCGCTCCCCCCTCAAGACCTCTGGGGCAGGGCCAACCCTCACCACCCAAACCAGAGAAGGGGCACAGGCCGAGCTACACGCTCGTTCCCCCTCCTAAAGACATCTCGGGTTGGGCCAACCATCGCCAACCAAACCAGAGAAGGGGCACGGACCGAGCTACGCGATCGCTCCCCCCCACAAGATCTCTGGGTTAGGGCCAACCCTCGCCACCCAAACCAGAGAAGGGGCACCAGCCGAGCTACGCACTCGCTCCCCCCCCACAAGACCTCTGGGTCCGGGCCAACCCTCCCCACCCAAACCAGAGAAGGGGCACGGGCCGAGCTACGGGGTCTCTCCCCCCACAAGACCTCTGGGTTAGGGCCAACCCTCGCCACCCAAACCAGAGAAGGGGCACCGGCCGAGATACGTGCTTGCTCCCCCCTCAAGACCTCTGGGGCAGGGCCAACCCACGCCACCCAAACCAGAGAAGGGGCACGGGCGGAGCTACACGCTCGCTACCCCCCACAAAACCTCTGGGGCAGTGCCAACCCTCGCTGCCCAAACTAGAGAAGGTGCACGAGACAAGCTACGTGCTCGCTCCCCCCCTCAAGACCTCTGGGGAAGGGCCAACCCTCGCCACCCAAACGAGAGAAGTGGCACGGGCCGAGCTATGCGCTCGCTCTCCCCCTCAAGATCTCTGGGGTAGGGCCAACCCTCGCCACCCAAACCAGAGAAGGGGCACGGGCCGAGCTACGCGCTCGATCCCCCCCTCAAGACCTCTGGGGCAGGGTTAACCCTCGCCACCCAAACCAGAGAAGGGGCACGGGCCGAGCTACGCGCTCACTCCCCCCTCAAGACCTCTGGGACTGAGCCAACCCTCGCCACCCAAACCAGAGAAGGGGCACGGGCCGAACTACGCGCTCGTTCCCCCCACAAGACCTCTGGGTCAGGGCCAACCCTCGCCACCCAAACCAGAGAAGAGGCACCGGCCGAGCTACGTGCTCGCTCCCATCCTCAAGACCTCTGGGACAGGGCCAACCCTCGCCACCCAAACCAGAGAAGGGGCACGGGCGGAGCTACACACTCGTTACCCCCATAAAACCTCTAGGGCAGTGCCAACCCTCGCCACCCAAACAGGAGAAGGGGCACGAGATGAGCTACGTGCTCGCTCCCCCCCCCTCATGACCTCTAGGGCAGGGCCAACCCTCGCCACCCAAACAAGAGAAGTGGCACGGGCCGAGCTATGCGCTCGCTCTCCCCCTCAAGATCTCTGGGGCAGGGCCAACCCTCGCCACCCAAACCAGCGAAGGGGCACGGGCTGAGTTAGGCGCTCTCTCCCCCCCTCAAGACCTCTGGGTCAAGGCCAACCCTCGCCACCCAAACTAGAGAAGGGGCACGGGCTGAGCTACGCGCTCGATCCCCCCTAAAGACCTCTGGCGCAGGGCCAACCCTCGCCACCCAAACCAGAGAAGGGGCACGGGCCGAGCTAAGCGTTCGCTCCCCCCTCAAGACCTCTTGGGCATGGCCAACCCTCGCCACCCGAACCAGAGAAGGGGCACGGGCCGAGCTACGCGCTCGCTCCCCCTCCTAATGATCTCTGGGGCAGGGCCAACCCTCGCCACCCAAACCAGAGAAGGGGCAAGGGCCGAGCTAAGCGTTCGCTCCCCCCTCAATTCCTCTTGGGCAGGGCCAACCCTCGCCACCCGAACCAGAGAAGGGGCACGGGCCGAGCTACGCGCTCGCTCCCCCTCCTAATGATCTCTGGGGCAGGGCCAACCCTCACCACCCAAACCAGAGAGGGGCACGGGCCGAGCTTCTCGCTCGCTCCCCCTCCTAATGATCTCTGGGGCAGGGCCAACCCTCACCACCCAAACCAGAGAAGGGCCACGGGCTGAGCTTCGCGCTCGCTCTCCCCCACAAGACCTCTGGGTCAGGGCCAACCCTTGCCACCCAAACCAGAGAAGGGGCACGGGCCGAGCTACACGCTCGCTACCCCCCTCAAAACCTCTGACACAGTGCCAACCCTCGCCACCCAAACCAGAGAAGAGGCACGAGATGAGCTACGTGCTCGCTCCCCCCTCAAGACCTCTGGGGAAGGGCCAACCCTCGCCACCCAAACGAGAGAAGGGGCACGGGCCGAGCTACACGCTCGCTCGCCCCCTCAAGATCTCTGGGGCAGGGCTAATCCTCGCCACCGAAACCAGAGAAGGGGCACGGGCCGATCTACGCGCTCGCTCCCCCCGTAAAGACCTCTGGGGCAGGGCCAACCCTCGCCACCCAAACCAGAGAAGGGGCACGGGCCGAGCTACGCGCTCGCTCCCCCCCTCAAGACCTCTGGGGCAGGGCCAACCCTCGCCACCCAAACCAAAGAAGGGGCACGGGCTGAGCTACGCGCTCGCTCTCCCCCTCAAGACCTCTAGGGCAGGGCCAACACTCGCCACCCAAACCTGAGAAGGGGCACGGGCCGAGCTAAGCGTTCGCTCCTCCCCTCAAGACCTCTGGGGTAGGGCCAACCCTCGCCACCCAAACCAGAGAAGGGGCACGGGCCGAGCTATGCGCTCGCTGCCCCTCCTAGAGACCTCTGGGGCAGGGCCAACCCTTGCCACCCAAACCAAAGAAGGGGCACGGGCCGAGCTTCGCGCTCGCTCTCCCCCACAAGACCTCTGGGTCAGGGCCAACCCTCGCCACCCAAACCAGAGATGGGGCACGGGCCGAGCTACGCGCTCACTCCCCCCACAAGACCTCTGGGGCAAGGCCAACCCTCGCCACCCAACCAGAGAAGGGGCACGGGACGAGCTACGCGCTCTCTCCCCCTCAAGACCTCTGGGGCCGGGCCAACCCTCGCCACCCAAACCAGATAAGGGGCACGGGACGAGCTACGCTCTCGCTCCCCCCCACAAGACCTCTGGGGCAGCGCCAACCCTCGCCACGCAAACCAGAGAAGGGGCATGGGCTGAGCTACGGGCTCGCTCCCCCCCACAAGACCTCTGGGGCAGCGCCAACCCTCGCCACCCAAACCAGAGAAGGGGCATGGACCGAGCTACGCGCTCGCTCCCGCCCTCAAGACCTCTGGGGCAGGGCCAACCCGTACCACCCAAACCAGAGAAGGGGTACGGGCCGAGCTACGCGCTCGCTCCCCCCGCTCAAGACCTCTGGGGCAGGGCCAACCCTCGCCACCCAAACCAGAGAAGGGGCACGGGCCGAGCTACGCGCTCGCTCCCCCCTCAAGACCACTGGGGCAGGGCCAACCCTCGCCACCCAAACCAGAGAAGGGGCACGGGCCGAGCTACGCGCTCGCTCCCCCTCCTAATGATCTCTGGGGCAGGGCCAACCCTCACCACCCAAACCAGAGAAGGGGCTTGGGTCGAGCTTCTCGCTCGCTCCCCCTCCTAATGATCTCTGGGGTAGGGCCAACCCTCACCACCCAAACCAGAGAAGGGGCACGGGCCGAGCTTCGCGCTCGCTCTCCCCCACAAGACCTCTGAGTCACGGGCAACCCTCGCCACCCAAACCAGAGAAGGGGCGCGGGCCGAGCTACACGCTCGCTACCCCCTCAAAACCTCTGGGGCAGTGCCAACCCTCGCCACCCAAACTAGAGAAGGGGCACGAGATGAGCTACGTGCTCGCTCCCCCCCCACAAGACCTCTGGGGCAGGGCTAACCCTCGCCACCCAAACCAGAGAAGTGACACGGGCCGAGCTACGCGCTCGCTCCCCCCACAAGACCTCTGAGGAAGGGCCAACCCTCGCCACCCAAACCAGAGAAAGGACACGGGCCGAGCAACGCGCATGCTCCACCCTACAAGACCTCTAGGGCAGGGCCAACCCTCGCCACCCAAACCAGAGAAGGGGCATGGGCCAAGCTACGCGCTCGCTCCCCCGCTCAACACCTCTGAGGCAGGGCCAACCCTTGCCACCTAAACCAGAGAAGGGGCGCGGGCCGAGCTACGCGCTCGCTCCCCCCCTCAAGACCTCTGGGGCAGGGCCAACCCTCGCCACCCAAACAAGAGAAGGGGCACAGGCTGAGCTACGTGCTCGCTCCCCCCTCAAGACCTCTGGGGCATGGCCAACCCTCGCCACCCAAACCTGAGAAGGGGCACGGGCCAAGATAAGCGTTCGCTCCTCCCCTCAAGACCTCTGGGGTAGGGCCAACCCTCACCACCCAAACCAGAGAAGGGGCACGGGCCGAGCTACGCGCTCGCTCCCCCTCCTAATGATCTCTGGGGCACGGCCAACCCTCCCCACCCAAACCAGAGAAGGGGCTTGGGCCGAGCTTCTCGCTCGCTCCCCCTCCTAATGATCTCTGGGGAAGGGCCAACCCTCACCACCCAAACCAGAGAAGGGGCACGGGCCGAGCTTCGCGCTCGCTCTCCCCCACAAGACCTCTGAGTCACGGCCAACCCTCGCCACCCAAACCAGAGAAGGGGCGCGGGCCGAGCTACACGCTCGCTACCCCCTCAAAACCTCTGGGGCAGTGCCAACCCTCGCCACCCAAACTAGAGAAGGGGCACGAGATGAGCTACGTGCTCGCTCCCCCCCCACAAGACCTCTGGGTCAGGGCTAACCCTCGCCACCCAAACCAGAGAAGTGACACGGGCCGAGCTACGCGCTCGCTCCCCCCACAAGACCTCTGAGGATGGGCCAACCCTCGCCACCCAAACCAGAGAAAGGACACGGGCCGAGCAACGCGCATGCTCCACCCTACAAGACCTCTAGGGCAGGGCCAACCCTCGCCACCCAAACCAGAGAAGGGGCATGGGCCAAGCTACGCGCTCGCTCCCCCGCTCAACACCTCTGAGGCAGGGCCAACCCTTGCCACCTAAACCAGAGAAGGGGCACGGGCCGAGCTACGCGCTCGCTCCCCCCCTCAAGACTTCTGGGGCAGGGCCAACCCTCGCCACCCAAACAAGAGAAGGGGCACAGGCTGAGCTACGTGCTCGCTCCCCCCTCAAGACCTCTGGGGCATGGCCAACCCTCGCCACCCAAACCTGAGAAGGGGCACGGGCCGAGATAAGCGTTCGCTCCTCCCCTCAAGACCTCTAGGGTAGGGCCAACCCTCGCCACCCAAACCAGAGAAGGGGCACGGGCCGAGCTATGTGCTCGCTTCCCCTCCTAGAGACCTCTGGGGCAGGGCCAACCCTCGCCACCCAAACCAGAGAAGGGGCACGGGCTGAGCTTCGCGCTCGCTCTCCCCAACAAGACCACTGGGTCAGGGCCAACCCTCGCCACCCAAACCAGAGAAGGGGCACGGGCCGAACTACGTGCTCGTTCCCCCCCCCACAAGACCTCTGGGGTAGGGCCAACCATCGCCACCCAAACCAGAGAAGGGACACGGGCCGAGCTACACGCTCGCTCCCCCCACAAGACCTCTGGGGCACGGCCAACCCACACCACCCAACCAGAGAAGGGGCACGGGACGAGCTACGCGCTCGCTCCCTCTCAAGACCTCTGGGGCAGGGCCAACCCTCGCCACCCAAACCAGAGAAGGGGCACGGGCCGAGCTACGCACTTGCTCCCCCCCACAAGACCTCTGGGGCAGCGCCAACCCTCGCCACGCAAACCAGAGAAGGGGCACGGGCCGAGCTACGGGCTCGCTCCCCCCCATAAGACCTCTGGGGCAGCGCCAACCCTCGCCACCCAAACCAGAGATGGGGCACGGGCCGACCTACGCCATCGCTCCCCCGCTCAAGACCTCTGGGGCAGGGCCAACCCTCACCACCCAAACCAGAGAAGGGGCACGGGCCGAGCTACGCGCTCGCTCCCCCCTCAAGACCACTGGGGCAGGGCCAACCCTCGCCACCCAAACCAGAGAAGGCGCACAAGCCGAGCTACATGCTCGCTCCCCCCTCAAGACCTCTAGGGCAGGGCCAACCCTGGCCACCCAAACCAGATAAGGGGCAGGAGCCGAGCTACGTGCTCGTTCCCCCCACAAGACCTCTGGGGCAGGGCCAACCCTCGCCACCCAAACCAGAGAAGGGGCACGGGCCGAGCTACGCGCTCGCTCCCCCCACAAGACCTCTGGAGCAAGGCCAACCCTCGCCACCCAACCAAAGAAGGGGCATGGGCCGAGCTACTCGCTCACTCCCCCCTCAAGACCTCTGGGGCAGGGCCAACCCTCGCCACCCAAACCAGAGAAGGGGCACAAGCCGAGCTACGTGCTCGCACCCCCCCACAAGACCTCTGGGGCAGCGCTAACCCTTGCCACCCAAACCAGAGAAGGGGCACGGGCCGAGCTACGTGCTCACCCCCAAACTCAAGACCTCTGGGGCAGGGCCAACCCGTGCCACCCAAACCAGAGAAGGGGCACAGGCCGAGCAACGCGCTCGCTGTCCCCCCACAAGACCTCTGGGGCAGGGCCAACCCTCGCCACCCAAACCAGAGAAGGGACACGGGCCGAGCTACACGCTCGCTCACCCTCCTAAAGACCTCTGGGGTATGGCCAACCATCGCCACCCAAACCAGAGAAGGGGCACGGGCCGAGCTACGGGCTCGCTCCCCCCACAAGACCTCTGGGTTAGGGCCAACCCTCGCCACCCAAACCAGAGAAGGGGCACCGGCCGAGCTACGCGCTCGCTCCCCCCTCAAGACCTATGGGGCAGGGCCAACCCACGCCACCCAAACCAGAGAAGGGTATGGGCAGAGCTACACACTCACTACCCCCCACAAAACCTCTGGGGCAGTGCCAACCCTCGCCGCACAAACTAGAGAAGGGGCACGAGACGAGCTACATGCTCGCTCCCCCCCTCAAGACCTCTGGGGCAGGGCCAACCCTCGCCGCCCAAACTATAGAAGGGGCACGGGATGAGCTACGTGCTCGCTCCCCCCCTCAAGATCTCTGGGGTAGGGCCAACCCTCGCCGCCCAAACCAGAGAAGGGGCATGGGCCGAGCTACGCGCTCGATCCCCCCCCTCAAGACCTCTGGGGCAGGGCCAACCCTCGCCACCCAAACCAGAGAAGGGGCACAAGCCGAGCTACGTGCTCGCACCCCCCCACAAGACCTCTGGGGCAGCGCTAACCCTTGCCACCCAAACCAGAGAAGGGGCACGGGCCGAGCTACGTGCTCACCCCCAAACTCAAGACCTCTGGGGCAGGGCCAACCCGTGCCACCCAAACCAGAGAAGGGGCACAGGCCGAGCAACGCGCTCGCTGTCCCCCCACAAGACCTCTGGGGCAGGGCCAACCCTCGCCACCCAAACCAGAGAAGGGACACGGGCCGAGCTACACGCTCGCTCACCCTCCTAAAGACCTCTGGGGTATGGCCAACCATCGCCACCCAAACCAGAGAAGGGGCACGGGCCGAGCTACGGGCTCGCTCCCCCCACAAGACCTCTGGGTTAGGGCCAACCCTCGCCACCCAAACCAGAGAAGGGGCACCGGCCGAGCTACGCGCTCGCTCCCCCCTCAAGACCTATGGGGCAGGGCCAACCCACGCCACCCAAACCAGAGAAGGGTATGGGCAGAGCTACACACTCACTACCCCCCACAAAACCTCTGGGGCAGTGCCAACCCTCGCCGCACAAACTAGAGAAGGGGCACGAGACGAGCTACATGCTCGCTCCCCCCCTCAAGACCTCTGGGGCAGGGCCAACCCTCGCCGCCCAAACTATAGAAGGGGCACGGGATGAGCTACGTGCTCGCTCCCCCCCTCAAGATCTCTGGGGTAGGGCCAACCCTCGCCGCCCAAACCAGAGAAGGGGCATGGGCCGAGCTACGCGCTCGATCCCCCCCCTCAAGACCTCTGGGGCAGGGCTAACCCTCGCCACCCAAACCAGAGAATGGGCACGGGCCGAGCTACGCGCTCTTTCCCCCCTCAAGACCTCTGGGTCTGGGCCAACCCTCGCCACCCAAAACAGAGAAGGGGCACGGGCCGAGCTACGCGCTCGCTCCCCCCACATGGCCTCTGGGTCAGGGCCAACCCTCGCCACCCAAACTAGAGAAGGGGCACCGGCCGAGCTACGCGCTCGCTCCCCTCCTCAAGACCTCTGGGACAGGGCCAACCCTCGCCACCGAAACCAGAGAATGGGCACGGGCGGAGCTACACACTCGTTACCCCCATAAAACCTCTGGGGCAGTGCCAACCCTCGCCACCCAAACTAGAGAAGGGGCACGAGATGAGCTACGTGCTCGCTCCCCCCTCAAGACCTCTGGGGCAGGGCCAACCCTCGCCACCCAAACTAGAGAAGTGGCACGGGCCGAGCTATGCGCTCGCTCGCCCCCACAAGATCTCTGCGGCAGGGCCAACCCTCGCCACCCAAACCAGAGAAGGGGCATGGGCCGAGCTACGCGCTCGCTCCCCGCCACAAGACCTCTGGGTCTGGGCCAACCCTCGCCACCCAAACCATAGAAGGGGCACCGGCCGAGCTACGTGCTCGCTCCCCCCCTCAAGACCTCTGGGGAGGGCCAACCCTCACCACCCAAACCAGAGAAGGGGCACGGGCCGAGCTACGCGCTCGATCCCCCCACAAGACCTTTGGGTCAGGGGCAACCCTCGTCACCCAAACCAGAGAAGGGGCACGGGGTGAGCTACGTGCTCGCTCCCCCCCACAAGACCTCTGGGGCTGGGCCAACCCTCGCCACCCAAACCAGAGAAGGGACACGGGCCGAGCAACGCGCTTGCTCCCCCCCCACAAGACCTCTGGGGCAGGGCCAACCCTCGCCACCCAAACCAAAGAAGGGGCACGAGCCAAGCTACGCGCTCGCTCCCCCGCTCAACACCTCTGAGGCAGGGCCAACCCTTGCCACCTAAACCAGAGAAGGGGCACGGGTCGAGCTACGCGCTCGCTCCCCACTCCCCCTCAAGACTTCAGGGGTAGGGCCAACCCTCGCCACCCAAACCAGATAAGGGGCACGGGCCGAGCTACGAGCTCGCTCTCCCCCACAAGACCTCTGGGGTAGGGCCAACGCTCGCCACACAAACCAGAGAAGGGGCACGGACCGAGCTACGCGCTCGCTCCCCCCTCAAGACCTCTGGGACAGGGCCAACCCTCGCCCCCCAAACCAGAGAAGGGGCACAGGCCGAGCTACACGCTCGCTCCCCCTCCTAAAGACCTCTGGGGTTGGGCCAACCATCGCCACCCAAACTAGAGAAGGGGCACGGACTGAGCTACTCGATCGCTCCCCCCCCACAAGATCTCTGGGTTAGGTCCAACCCTCGCTAACCAAACCAGAGAAGGGGCACAGGTCGAGCTACACACTCGCTCTCCCCCCACAAGACCTCTGGGTCCGGGCCAACCCTCCCCACCCAAACCAGAGAAGGGGCACGGCCCGAGCTACGGGCTATCTCCCCCCACAAGACCTCTGGGTTAGGGCCAACCCTCGCCACCCAAACCAGAGAAGGGGCACCGGCCGAGCTACGCGCTCGCTCCCCCCTCAAGACCTCTGGGGCAGGGCCAACCCACGCCACCCAAACCAGAGAAGGGGCACGGGCGGAGCTACACGCTCGCTACCCCCCACAAAACCTCTGGGGCAGTGCCAACCCTCGCTGCCCAAACTAGAGAAGGGGCACGAGACGAGCTACGTGCTCACTCCCCCCCTCAAGACCTCTGGGGAAGGGCCAACCCTCGCCACCCAAACTAGAGAAGTGGCACGGGCCGAGCTATGCGCTCGCTCTCCCCCTCAAGATCTCTTGGGCAGGGCCAACCCTCGCCACCCAAACCAGAGAATGGGCACGGGCCGAGCTACGCGCTCGATCCCCCCTCATGACCTCTGGGGCAGGGCGAACCCTCGCCACCCAAACCAGAGAAGGGGCACGGGCCGAGCTACGCGCTCTCTCCCCCCTCAAGACCTCTGGGACTGGGCCAACCCTCGCCACCCAAACCAGAGAAGGGGCACGGGCCGAGCTACGCGCTCGCTCCCCCCACAAGACCTCTGGGTCAGGGCCAACCCTCGCCACCCAAACCAGAGAAGGGGCACCGACCGAGCTACGTGCTTGCTCCCCTCCTCAAGACCTCTGGGGCAGGGCCAACTCTCGCCACCCAAACCAGAGAAGGGGCACGGGCGGAGCTACACACTCGTTTCCCCCACAAAACCTCTGGGGCAGTGCCAACCATCGCCACCCAAACTGGAGAAGGGGCACGAGATGAGCTACGTGCTCGCTCCCCCCCCTCAAGACCTCTGGGGCAGGGCCAACCCTCGCCACCCAAAACAAGAGAAGTGGCACGGGCCGAGCTATGCGCTCGCTCTCCCCCTCAAGATCTCTGGGGCAGGGCCAACCCTCGCCACCCAAACCAGAGAAGGGGCACGTGCCGAGTTAGGCGCTCTCTCTCCCCCCTCAAGACCTCTGGGGCAAGGCCAACCCTCGCCACCCAAACTAGAGAAGGGGCACTGGTCGAGCTACGCGCTCTCTCCCCCCCTCAAGACCTCTGGGGCAAGGCCAACCCTCGCCACCCAAACCAGAGAAGGGGCACGGGCTGAGCTACGCGCTCGATCCCCCCTAAAGACCTCTGGGGCAGGGCCAATCCTCGCCACCCAAACCAGAGAAGGGGCACGGGCCGAGCTAAGCATTCGCTCCCCCCTCAAGACCTCTAGGGCAGGGCCAACCCTCGCCACCTGAACCAGAGAAGGGGCACAGGCCGAGCTACGCGCTCACTCCCCCTCCTAATGATCTCTGGGGCAGGACCAACCCTCACCACCCAAACCAAAGAAGGGGCACGGGCCGAGCTTCTCGCTCGCTCCCCCTCCTAATGATCTCTGGGGCAGGGCCAACCCTCACCACCCAAACCAGAGAAGGGGCACGGGCCGAGCTTCGCGCTCGCTCTCCCCCACAAGACCTCTGGGTCAGGGCCAACCCTCGCCACCCAAACCAGAGAAGGGGCACGGGCCGAGCTACACGCTCGCTACCCCCTCAAAACCTCTGGGGTAGTGCCAACCCTCGCCACCCAAACTAGAGAAAGGGCACGAGATGAGCTACGTGCTCGTTCCCCCCCTCAAGACCTCTGGGGCAGGGCCAACCCTCGCCACCCAAACTAGAGAAGTGGCACGGGCCGAGCTATGCGCTCGCTCTCCCCCACAAGATCTCTGGGGCAGGGCCAACCCTCGCCACCCAAACCAGAGAAGGGGCATGGGCCGAGCTACGCGCTCGCTCCCCCCACAAGACCTCTGGGTCTGGGCCAACCCTCGCCACCCAAACCAGAGAAGGGGCACCGGCCGAGCTACGTGCTCGCTCCCCCCCTCAAGACCTCTGGGGAGGGCCAACCCTCACCACCCAAAGCAGAGAAAGGGCACGGGCCGAGCTACGCGCTCGCTCCCCCCCACAAGACCTTTGGGTCAGGGGCAACCCTCGTCACCCAAACCAGAGAAGGGGCACGGGCCGAGCTACGTGCTCGCTCCCTTCCCCACAAGACCTCTGGGGCTGGGCCAACCCTCGCCACCCAAACCAGAGAAGGGACACGGGCTGAGCAACGCGCTTGCTCCCCCCCACAAGACCTCTGGGGCAGGGCCAACCCTCGCCCCCCAAACCAGAGAAGGGGCACGGGCCAAGCTACGTGCTTGCTCCCCCGCTCAACACCTCTGAGGCAGGGCCAACCCTTTCCACCTAAACCAGAGAAGGGGCACGGGCCGAGCTACGCGCTCGCTCCCCACCCCCTCTCAAGACTTCTGGGGTAGGGCCAACCCTCGCCACCCAAACCAGAGAAGGGGCACGGGCCGAGCTACGAGCTCGCTCCCCACCCCCTCTCAAGACTTCTGGGGTAGGGCCAACCCTCGCCACCCAAACCAGATAAGGGGCACGGGCCGAGCTACGTGCTCGCTCTCCCCCTCATGACCTCTGGGGTAGGGCCAACGCTCGCCACCCAAACCAGAGAAGGGGCACGGACCGAGCTACGCGCTCGCTCCCCCCTCAAGACCTCTGGGGCAGGGCCAACCCTCACCACCCAAACCAGAGAAGGGGCACAGGCCGAGCTACACGCTAGCTCCCCCTCCTAAAGACCTATGGGGTTGGGCCAACCATCGCCACCCAAACCAGAGAAGGGTCACGGACCGAGCTACGCGATCGCTCCCCCCACAAGATCTCAGGGTTAGGGCCAACCCTCGCCACCCAAACCAGAGAAGGGGCACAGGCCGAGCTACGCACTCGCTCCCCCCCACAAGACCTCTGGGTCTGGGCCAACCCTCCCCACCCAAACCAGAGAAGGGGCACGGGCCGAGCTACGGGCTCTCTCCCCCCACAAGACCTCTGGGTTAGGGCCAACCCTCGCCACCCAAACCAGAGAAGGGGCACCGGCCGAGCTACGCGCTCGCTCCCCCCCCCCCAAGACCTCTGGGGCAGGGCCAACCCATGCCACCCAAACCAGAGAAGGGGCACGGGCGGAGCTACACGCTCACTACCCCCCACAAAACCTCTGGGGCAGTGCCAACCCTCGCTGCCCAAACTAGAGAATGGGCATGAGACGAGCTACGTGCTTGCTCCCCCCCTCAAGACCTCTGGGGAAGGGCCAACCCTCGCCACCCAAACTAGAGAAGTGGCACGGGCCGAGCTATGTGCTCGCTCTCCGCCTCAAGATCTCTGGGGCAAGGCCAACCCTCGCCACCCAAACCAGAGAAGGGGCACGGGCTGAGCTACGCGCTCGATCCCCCCTCAAGACCTCTGGGGCAGGGCTAACCCTCGCCACCCAAACCAGAGAAGGGGCACGGGCCGAGCTACGCGCTCTCTCCCCCCTCAAGACATCTGGGACTGGGCCAACCCTCGCCACCCAAACCAGAGAAGGGGCACGGGCCGAGCTACGCGCTCGCTCCCCCCACAAGACCTCTGGGTCAGGGCCAACCCTCGCCACCCAAACCAGAGAAGGGGCACCGGCCGAGCTACGTGCTCGCTCCCCTCCTCAAGACCTCTGGGGCCGGGCCAGCCCTCGCCACCCAAACCAGAGAAGGGGCACGGTCGGAGCTACACACTCGTTACCCCCACAAAACCTCTAGGGCAGTGCCAACCCTCGCCACCCAAACTGGAGAAGGGGCACGAGATGAGCTACGTGCTCGCTCCCCCCCCCTCAAGACCTCTAGGGCAGGGCCAGCCCTCGCCACCCAAACAAGAGAAGTGGCATGGGCCGAGCTATGCGCTCGCTCTCCCCCTCAAGATCTCTGGGGCAGGGCCAACCCTCGCCACCCAAACCAGAGAAGGGGCATGGGCCGAGTTAGGCACACTCTCCCCCCTCAAGACCTCTTGGTCAAGGCCAACCCTCGACACCCAAACTAGAGAAGTGGCACGGGTTGAGCTACGTGCTCTCTCCCCCCCCTCAAGACCTCTGGGGCAAGGCCAACCCTCGCCACCCAAACCAGAGAAGGGGCACGGGCTGAGCTACGCGCTCGATCCCCCCTAAAGACCTCTGGGGCAGGGCCAACCCTCGCCACCCAAACCAGAGAAGGGGCACGGGCCGAGCTAAGCGTTCGCTCCCCCCTCAAGACCTCTTGGGCAGGGCCAACCCTCGCCACCCGAACCAGAGAAGGGGCACGGGCCGAGCTACGCGCTCGCTCCCCCTCCTAATGATCTCTGGGGCAGGGCCAACCCTTGCCACCCAAACCAGAGAAGGGGCACGGGCCGAGCTAAGCGTTCGCTCCCCCCTCAAGTCCTCTTGGGCAGGGCCAACCCTCGCCACCCGAACCAGAGAAGGGGCACGGGCCGAGCTACACGCTCGCTCCCCCTCCTAATGATCTCTGGGGCAGGGCCAACCCTCACCACCCAAACCAGAGAGGGGCACGGGCCGAGCTTCTCGCTCGCTCCCCCTCCTAATGATCTCTGGGGCAGGGCCAACCCTCACCACCCAAACCAGAGAAGGGACACGGGCCGAGCTTCGCGCTCGCTCTCCCCCACAAGACCTCTGGGTCAGGGCCAACCATTGCCACCCAAACCAGAGAAGGGGCACGGGCCGAGCTACACGCTCGCTACCCCCTCAAAACCTCTGGCGCAGTGCCAACCCTCGCTACCCAAACCAGAGAATAGGCACGAGATGAGCTACGTGCTCGCTCCCCCCTCAAGACCTCTGGGGAAGGGCCAACCCTCGCCACCTAAACTAGAGAAGGGGCACGGGCTGAGCTACACGCTCGCTCGCCCCCTCAAGATCTCTTGGGCAGGGCCAATCCTCGCCACCCAAACCAGAGAAGGGGCACGGGCCGAGCTACGCGCTCGCTCCCCCCGTAAAGACCTCTGGGGCAGGGCCAACCCTCGCCACCCAAACCTGAGAAGGGGCACGGGCCGAGCTAAGCGTTCGCTCCTCCCCTCAAGACCTCTGGGGTAGGGCCAACCCTCGCCACCCAAACCAGAGAAGGGGCACGGGCCGAGCTATGCGCTCGCTTCCCCTCCTAGAGACCTCTGGGGCAGGGCCAACCCTTGCCACCCAAACCAAAGAAGGGGCACGGGCCGAGCTTCGTGCTCGCTCTCCCCCACAAGACCTCTAGGTCAGGGCCAACCCTCGCCACCCAAACCAGAGAAGGGGCACGGGCCGAACAACGTGCTCGCTCCCCCCCACAAGACCTCTGGGGCAGGGCCAACCATCGCCACCCAAACCAGAGAAGGGGCACGGGCTGAGCTACGCGCTCGCTCCCCCCACAAGACCTCTGGGGCAAGGCCAACCCTCGCCACCCAACCAGAGAAGGGGCACGGGACGAGCTACGCGCTCACTCCCCCTCAAGACCTCTGGGGCAGGGCCAACCCTCGCCACCCAAACCAGATAAGGGGCACGGGCCGAGCTACGCTCTCGCTCCCCCCCACAAGACCTCTGGGGCAGCGCCAACCCTCGCCACGCAAACCAGAGAAGGGGCACGGGCTGAGCTACGGGCTCGCTCCCCCCCCACAAGACCTCTAGGGCAGCGCCAACCCTCGCCACCCAAACCAGAGAAGGGGCACGGGCTGAGCTACGCGCTCGATCCCCCCTAAAGACCTCTGGGGCAGGGCCAACCCTCGCCACCCAAACCAGAGAAGGGGCACGGGCCGAGCTAAGCGTTCGCTCCCCCCTCAAGACCTCTTGGGCAGGGCCAACCCTCGCCACCCGAACCAGAGAAGGGGCACGGGCCGAGCTACGCGCTCGCTCCCCCTCCTAATGATCTCTGAGGCAGGGCCAACCCTTGCCACCCAAACCAGAGAAGGGGCACGGGCCGAGCTACGCGCTCGCTCCCCCTCCTAATGATCTCTGGGGCAGGGCCAACCCTCACCACCCAAACCAGAGAAGGGGCACGGGCCGAGCTTCTCGCTCGCTCCCCCTCCTAATGATCTCTGGGGTAGGGCCAACCCTCACCACCCAAACCAGAGAAGGGGCATGGGCCGAGCTTCGCGCTCGCTCTCCCCCACAAGACCTCTGAGTCACGGCCAACCCTCGCCACCCAAACCAGAGAAGGGGCGTGGGCCGAGCTACACGCTCGCTACCCCCCTCAAAACCTCTGGGGCAGTGCCAACCCTCGCCACCCAAACTAGAGAAGAGGCACGAGATGAGCTACGTGCTCGCTCCCCCCCACAAGACCTCTGGGGCAGGGCTAATCCTCGCACCCAAACCAGAGAAGGGACACGGGCCGAGCTACGCGCTCGCTCCCCCCACAAGACCTCTGAGGAAGGGCCAACCCTCGCCACCCAAACCAGAGAAAGGACACGGGCCGAGCAACGCGCATGCTCCACCCTACAAGACCTCTAGGGCAGGGCCAACCCTCGCCACCCAAACCAGAGAAGGGGCATGGGCCAAGCTACACGCTCGCTCCCCCGCTCAACACCTCTGAGGCAGGGCCAACCCTTGCCACCTAAACCGGAGAAGGGGCACGGGCCGAGCTACACGCTCGCTCCCCCCCTCAAGACTTCTGGGGCAGGGCCAACCCTCGCCACCCAAACAAGAGAAGGGGCACAGGCTGAGCTACGTGCTCGCTCCTCCCTCAAGACCTCTGGGGCATGGCCAACCCTCGCCACCCAAACCTGAGAAGGGGCACGGGCCGAGATAAGCGTTCGCTCCTCCCCTCAAGACCTCTGGGGTAGGGCCAACCCTCGCCACCCAAACCAGAGAAGGGGCACGGGCCGAGCTATGTGCTCGCTTCCCCTCCTAGAGACCTCTGGTGCAGGGCCAACCCTCGCCACCCAAACCAGAGAAGGGGTACGGGCCGAGCTTCGCGCTCGCTCTCCCCCACAAGACCTCTGGGTCAGGGCCAACCCTCGCCACCCAAACCAGAGAAGGGGCACGGGCCGAACTACGTGCTCGTTCCCCCCCACAAGACCTCTGGGGCAGGGCCAACCATCGCCACCCAAACCAGAGAAGGGGCACGGGCCGAGCTACACGCTCGCTCCCCCCACAAGTCCTCTGGGGCAAGGCCAACCCATGCCACCCAACCAGAGAAGGGGCACGGGACGAGCTACGCGCTCGCTCCATCTCAAGACCTCTGGGGCAGGGCCAACCCTCGCCACCCAAACCAGAGAAGGGGCACGGGCCGAGCTACGCCCTTGCTCCCCCCACAAGACCTCTGGGGCAGCGCCAAACCTCGCCACGCAAACCAGAGAAGGGGCACGGGCCGAGCTACGGGCTCGCTCCCCCCCCACAAGACCTCTGGGGCAGCGCCAACCCTCGCCACCCAAACCAGAGAAGGGGCACGGGCCGACCTACGCGATCGCTCCCCCGCTCAAGACCTCTGGGGCTGGGCCAACCCTCACCACCCAAACCAGAGAAGGGGCACGGGCCGAGCTACGTGCTCGCTCCCCCCTCAAGACCACTGGGGCAGGGCCAACCCTCGCCACCCAAACCAGAGAAGGAGCACACGCCGAGCTACATGCTCGCTCCCCCCTCAAGACCTCTAGGGCAGGGCCAACCCTCGCCACCCAAACCAGATAAGGGGCATGAGCCGAGCTACGTGCTCGTTCCCCCCACAAGACCTCTGGGGCAGGGCCAACCCTCGCCACCCAAACCAGAGAAGGGGCACGGGCTGAGCTACGTGCTCGCTCCCCCCACAAGATCTCTGGAGCAAGGCCAACCCTCGCCACCCAACCACAGAAGGGGTACGGGCCGAGCTACGCGCTCGCACCCCCCTCAAGACCTCTGGGGCAGGGCCAACCCTCGCCACCCAAACCAGAGAAGGGGCACAAGCCGAGCTACGTGCTCGCACCCCCCCCACAAGACCACTGGGGCAGCGCTAACCCTCGCCACCCAAACCAGAGAAGGGGCACGGGCCGAGCTACGTGCTCGCCCCCAAACTCAAGACCTCTGGGGCAGGGCCAACCCGTGCCACCCAAACCAGAGAAGGGGCACAGGCCGAGCAACGCGCTCGCTGTCCCCCCACAAGACCTCTGAGGCAGGGCCAACCCTCGCCACCCAAACCAGAGAAGGGACACGGGCCGAGCTACACGCTCGCTCACCCTCCTAAAGACCTCTGGGGTATGGCCAACCATCGCCACCCAAACCAGAGAAGGGGCACGGGCCGAGCTACGGGCTCGCTCCCCCCACAAGACCTCTGGGTTAGGGCCAACCCTCGCCACCCAAACCAGAGAAGGGGCACCGGCCGAGCTACGCGCTCGCTCCCCCCTCAAGACCTATGGGGCAGGGACAACCCACGCCACCCAAACCAGAGAAGGGCATGGGCAGAGCTACACACTCGCTACCCCCCACAAAACCTCTGGGGCAGTGCCAACCCACGCCGCCCAAACTAGAGAAGGGGCACGAGACGAGCTACATGCTCGCTCCCCCCCTCAAGACCTCTGGGGCAGGGCCAACCCTCGCCACCCAAACCAGAGAAGGGGCACGGGCCGAGCTACGCGCTCGATCCCCCCCCTCAAGACCTCTGGGGCAGGGCTAACCCTCGCCACCCAAACCAGAGAATAGGCACGGGCCGAGCTACGCGCTCTCTCCCCCCTCAAGACCTCTGGGTCTGGGCCAACCCTCGCCACCCAAAACAGAGAAGGGGCACGGGCCGAGCTACGTGCTCGCTCCCCACCCACCCTAAAGACTTCTGGGGTAGGGCCAACCCTCGCCACCTAAACCAGATAAGGGGCACGGGCCGAGCTACGCGCTCGCTCTCCCCCTCAAGACCTCTGGGGTAGGGCCAACCCTCGCCACCCAAACTAGAGAAGGGGCACGGACCGAGCTACGCGCTCGCTCCCCCCTCAAGACCTCTGGGGCAGGGCCAGCACGGACCGAGCTACGCGCTCGCTCCCCCCTCAAGACCTCTGGGGCAGGGCCAACCCTCACCACCCAAACCAGAGAAGGGGCACAGGTCGAGCTACACGCTCGTTCCCCCTCCTAAAGACATCTCGGGTTGGGCCAACCATCGCCAACCAAACCAGAGAAGGGGCACGGACCGAGCTACGCGATCGCTCCCCCCCACAAGATCTCTGGGTTAGGGCCAACCCTCGCCACCCAAACCAGAGAAGGGGCACCGGCCGAGCTACGCACTCGCTCCCCCCCACAAGACCTCTGGGTCCGGGCCAACCCTCCCCACCCAAACCAGAGAAGGGGCACGGGCTGAGCTACGGGGTCTCTCCCCCCACAAGACCTCTGGGTTAGGGCCAACCCTCGCCACCCAAACCAGAGAAGGGGCACCGGCCGAGATACGTGCTTGCTCCCCCCTCAAGACCTCTGGGGCAGGGCCAACCCACGCCACCCAAACCAGAGAAGGGGCACGGGCGGAGCTACACGCTCGCTACCCCCCACAATACCTCTGGGGCAGTGCCAACCCTCGCTGCCCAAACTAGAGAAGGTGCACGAGACAAGCTACGTGCTCGTTCCCCCCCTCAAGACCTCTGGGGAAGGGCCAACCCTCGCCACCCAAACGAGAGAAGTGGCACGGGCCGAGCTATGCGCTCGCTCTACCCCTCAAGATCTCTGGGGCAGGGCCAACCCTCGCCACCCAAACCAGAGAAGGGGCACGGGCCGAGCTACGCGCTCGATCCCCCCCTCAAGACCTCTGGGGCAGGGTTAACCCTCGCCACCCAAACCAGAGAAGGGGCACGGGCCGAGCTACGTGCTCACTCCCCCCTCAAGACCTCTGGGACTGAGCCAACCCTCGCCACCCAAACCAGAGAAGGGGCACGGGCCGAACTACGCTCTCGTTCCCCCCACAAGACCTCTGGGTCAGGGCCAACCCTCGCCACCCAAACCAGAGAAGAGGCACCGGCCGAGCTACGTGCTCGCTCCCATCCTCAAGACCTCTGGGACAGGGCCAACCCTCGCCACCCAAACCAGAGAAGGGGCACGGGCGGAGCTACACACTCGTTACCCCCACAAAACCTATGGGGCAGTGCCAACCCTCGCCACCCAAACTGGAGAAGGGCACGAGATGAGCTACGTGCTCGCTCCCCCCCTCAAGACCTCTGCGGCAGGGCCAACCCTCGCCACCCAAACAAGAGAAGTGGCACGGGCCGAGCTATGCGGTCGCTCTCCCCCTCAAGATCTCTGGGGCAGGGCCAACCCTCGCCACCAAAACCAGAGAAGGGGCACGGGCCGAGTTAGGCGCTCTCTCCCCCCTTCAAGACCTCTGGGGCAAGGCCAACCCTCGCCACCCAAACTAGAGAAGGGTCACGGGTTGAGCTACGCGCTCTCTCCCCCCCTCAAGACCTCTGGGGCAAGGCCAACCCTCGCCACCCAAACCAAAGAAGGGGCACGGGCCGAGCTACGCGCTTGATCCCCCCTAAAGACCTCTGGGGCAGGGCCAACCCTCGCCACACAAACCAGAGAAGGGGCACGGGCCGAGCTTCGGGCTGCTCTTCCCCACAAGACCTCTGCGTCAGGGCCAACCCTCGCCACCCAAACCAGAGAAGGGGCATGGGCCGAGCTACGCGCTCGCTCCCCCCCACAAGACCTCTGGGTCTGGGCCAACCCTCGCCACCCAAACCAGAGAAGGGGCACCGGCCGAGCTACGTGCTCGCTCCCCCCTCAAGACCTCTGGGGAGGGCCAACCCTCCCCCCCCCCAAACCAGAGAAGGGGCACGGGCCGAGCTACGCGCTCGCTCCCCCCCCCACAAGACCTTTGGGTCAGGGGTAACCCTCGTCACCCAAACCAGAGAAGGGGCACGGGCCGAGCTACGTGCTCGCTCCCCCCACAAGACCTCTGGGGCTGGGCCAACCCTCGCCACCCAAACCAGAGAAGGGACACGGGCCGAGCAACGCGCTTGCTCCCCCCACAAGACCTCTGGGGCAGGGCCAACCCTCGCCACCCAAACCAGAGAAGGGGCACGGGCTAAGCTACGCGCTCGCTACCTCGCTCAACACCTCTGAGGCAGGGCCAACCCTTGCCACCTAAACCAGAGAAGGGGCACGGGCCGAGCTACGCGCTCGCTCCCCACCCCCCCTCAAGACTTCTGGGGTAGGGCCAACCCTCGCCACCCAAACCAGATAAGGGGCACGGGCCGAGCTACGTGCTCGCTCTCCCCCTCAAGACCTCTGGGGTAGGGCCAACCCTCGCCACCCAAACCAGAGAAGGGGCACGGACCGAGCTACGCGCTCGCTCCTCCCTCAAGACCTCTGGGGTAGGGCCAACCCTCGCCACCCAAACCAGAGAAGGGGCACAGGCCGAGCTACATGCTCGTTCCCCCTCCTAAAGACCTCTGGGGTTGGGCCAACCATCGCCACCCAAACCAGAGAAGGGGCACGGCCCGAGCTACGCGATCGCTCCCCCCCACAAGATCTCTGGGTTAGGGCCAACCTTCACCACCCAAACCAGAGAAGGGGCACAGGCCGAGCTACGCACTCGCTCCCCCCCACAAGACCTCTGGGTCCGGGCCAACCCTCCCCACCCAAACCAGAGAAGGGGCACGGGCCGAGCTACGGGCTCTCTCCCCCCACAAGACCTCTGGGTTAGGGCCAACCCTCGCCACCCAAACCAGAGAAGGGGCACCGGCCGAGCTACGCGCTCGCTCCCCCCTCAAAACCTCTGGGGTAGGGCCAACCCACGCCACCCAAACCAGAGAAGGGGCACGGGCGGAGCTACACGCTCGCTACCCCCCACAAAACCTCTGGGGCAGTGCCAACCCTCGCTGCCCAAACTAGAGAAGGGGCACGATACGAGCTACGTGCTCGCTCCCCCCCTCAAGACCTCTGGGGAAGGGCCAACCCTCGCCACCCAAACTAGAGAAGTGGCACGGGCCGAGCTATGCGCTCGCTCTCCCCCTCAAGAGCTCTGGGGCAGGGCCAACCCTCGCCACCCAAACCAGAGAAGTGGCACGGGCTGAGCTACACGCTCGATCCCCCCCCTCAAGACCTCTGGGGCAGGGCGAACCCTCGCCACCCAAACCAGAGAAGGGGCACGGGCCGAGCTACGCGCTCTCTCCCCCCTCAAGACCTCTGGTACTGGGCCAACCCTCGCCACCCAAACCAGAGAAGGGGCACGGGCCGAGCTACGCGCTCGATCCCCCCCACAAGACCTCTGGGTCAGAGCCAACCCTCGCCACCCAAACCAGAGAAGGGGCACCGGTCGAGCTACGTGCTCGCTCCCCTCCTCAAAACCTCTGGGGCAGGGCCAACCCTCGCCTCCCAAACCAGAGAAGGGGCACGGGCGGAGCTACACACTCGTTACCCCCACAAAACCTCTGGGGCGGTGCCAACCCTCGCCACCCAAACTGGAGAAGGGCACGAGATGAGCTACGTGCTCGCTCCCCCCCCTCAAGACCTCTGCGGCAGGGCCAACCCTCGCCACCCAAACAAGAGAGGTTGCACGGGCCGAGCTATGCGCTCGCTCTCCCCCTCAAGATCTCTGGGGCAGGGCCAACCCTCGCGACCCAAACCAGAGAAGGGGCACGGGCCGAGTGAGGCGCTCTCTCCCCCCCCTCAAGACCTTTGGGGCAAGGACAACCCTCGCCACCCAAACTAGAGAAGGGGCACGGGTTGAGCTACGCGCTCTCTCCCCCCCTCAAGACCTCTGGGGCAAGGCCAACCCTCGCCACCCAAACCATAGAAGGGGCACGGGCTGAGCTACGTGCTCGATCCCCCCCTAAAGACCTCTGGGGCAGGGCCAACCCTCGCCACCCAAACCAGAGAAGGGGCACGGGCCGAGCTAAGCATTCGCTCCCCCCTCAAGACCTCTTGGGCAGGGCCAACCCTCGCCACCCGAACCAGAGAAGGGGCACGGGCTGAGCTACGCGCTCGCTCCCCCTCCTAATGATCTCTGGGGCAGGGCCAACCCCCACCACCCAAACCAGAGAAGGGGCACGGGCCGAGCTTCTCGCTTGCTCCCCCTCCTAATGATCTTTGGGGCAGGGCCAACCCTCACCACCCAAACCAGAAAAGGGGCACGGGCCGAGCTTCGCGCTCGCTCTCCCCCACAAGACCTCTGGGTCAGGGCCAACCCTCGCCACCCAAACCAGAGAAGGGGCACGAACTGAGCTACACGCTCGCTACCCCCTCAAAACCTCTGGGGCAGTGCCAACCCTCGCCACCCAAACTAGAGAAGGGGCACGAGATGAGCTACGTGCTCGCTCCCCCCCCCCTCAAGACCTCTGGGGCAGGGCCAACCCTCGCCACCCAAACTAGAGAAGTGGCACGGGCCGAGCTATGCGCTCGCTCTCCCCCTCAAGATCTCTGGGGCAGGGCGAACCCTCGCCACCCAAACCAGCGAAGGGGCATGGGCCGAGCTACGTGCTCGCTCCCCCCACAAGACCTCTGGGTCTGGGCCAACCCTCGCCACCCAAACCAGAGAAGGGGCACCGGCCGAGCTACGTGCTCGCTCCCCCCCTCAAGACCTCTGGGGAGGGCCAACCCTCCCCACCCAAACCAGAGAAGGGGCACGGGCCGAGCTACGCGCACGCTCCCCCCCAAGACCTCTGGGGCTGGGCCAACCCTCGCCACCCAAACCAGAGAAGGGACACGGGCCGAGCAACGCGCTTGCTCCCCCCCACAAGACCTCTGGGGCAGGGCCAACCCTCGCCACCCAAACCAGAGAAGGGGCACGGGCTGAGCTACACGCTCGCTACCCCCTCAAAACCTCTGGGGCAGTACCAACCCTCGCCACCCAAACTAGAGAAGGGGCACGAGATGAGCTACGTGCTCGCTCCCCCCCCCCTCAAGACCTCTGGGGCAGGGCCAACCCTCGCCACCCAAACTAGAGAAGTGGCACGGGCCGAGCTATGCGCTCGCTCTCCCCCTCAAGATCTCTGGGGCAGGGCGAACCCTTGCCACCCAAACCAGTGAAGGGGCATGGGCCGAGCTACGCGCTCGCTCCCCACACAAGACCTCTGGGTCTGGGCCAACCCTCGCCACCCAAACCAGAGAAGGGGCACCGGCCGAGCTACGTGCTCGCTCCCCCCCTCAAGACCTCTGGGGAGGGCCAACCCTCACCACCCAAACCAGAGAAGGGGCACGGGCCGAGCTACGCGCTCGCTCCCCCCACAAGACCTCTGGGTCTGGGCCAACCCTCGCCACCCAAACCAGAGAAGCGGCACCGGCCGAGCTACGTGCTCGCTCCCCCCCTCAAGACCTCTGGGGAGGGCCAACCCTCACCACCCAAACCAGAGAAGGGGCACGGGCCGAGCTACGCGCACGCTCCCCCCCACAAGACCTCTGGGGCTGGGCCAACCCTCGCCACCCAAACCAGAGAAGGGACACGGGCCACGCAACGCGCTTGCTCCCCTCCCCCCCACAAGACCTCTGGGGCAGGGCCAACCCTCGCCACCCAAACCAGAGAAGGGGCACGGGCCAAGCTATGCGCTGGCTCCCCCGCTCAACACCTCTGAGGCAGGGCCAACCCTTGCCACCGAAACCAGAGAAGGGGCACGGGCCGAGCTACGCGCTCGCTCCCCACCCACCCTAAAGACTTCTGGGGTAGGGCCAACCCTCGCCACCTAAACCAGATAAGGGGCACGGGCCGAGCTACGCGCTCGCTCTCCCCCTCAAGACCTCTGGGGTAGGGCCTACCCTCGCCACCCAAACTAGAGAAGGGGCACGGACCGAGCTACGCGCTCGCTCCCCCCTCAAGACCTCTGGGGCAGGGCCAGCACGGACCGAGCTACGCGCTCGCTCCCCCCTCAAGACCTCTGGGGCAGGGCCAACCCTCACCACCCAAACCAGAGAAGGGGCACAGGCCGAGCTACACGCTCGTTCCCCCTCCTAAAGACATCTCGGGTTGGGCCAACCATCGCCAACCAAACCAGAGAAGGGGCACGGACCGAGCTACGCGATCGCTCCCCCCCACAAGATCTCTGGGAAAGGGCCAACCCTCGCCACCCAAACCAGAGAAGGGGCACCGGCCGAGCTACGCACTCGCTCCCCCCCACAAGACCTCTGGGTCCGGGCCAACCCTCCCCACCCAAACCAGAGAAGGGGCACGGGCCGAGCTACGGGGTCTCTCCCCCCACAAGACCTCTGGGTTAGGGCCAGCCCTCGCCACCCAAACCAGAGAAGGGGCACCGGCCGAGATACGTGCTTGCTCCCCCCTCAAGACCTCTGGGGCAGGGCCAACCCACGCCACCCAAACCAGAGAAGGGGCACGGGCGGAGCTACACGCTCGCTACCCCCCACAAAACCTCTGGGGCAGTGCCAACCCTCACTGCCCAAACTAGAGAAGGTGCACGAGACAAGCTACGTGCTCGCTCCCCCCCTCAAGACCTCTGGGGAAGGGCCAACCCTCGCCACCCAAACGAGAGAAGTGGCACGGGCCGAGCTATGCGCTCGCTCTCCCCCTCAAGATCTCTGGGGCAGGGCCAACCCTCGCCACCCAAACCAGAGAAGGGGCACGGGCCGAGCTACGCGCTCGATCCCCCCCTCAAGACCTCTGGGGCAGGGTTAACCCTCGCCACCCAAACCAGAGAAGGGGCACGGGCCGAGCTACGCGCTCACTCCCCCCTCAAGACCTCTGGGACTGAGCCAACCCTCGCCACCCAAACCAGAGAAGGGGCACGGGCCGAACTACGCGCTCGTTCCCCCCACAAGACCTCTGGGTCAGGGCCAACCCTCGCCACCCAAACCAGAGAAGAGGCACCGGCCGAGCTACGTGCTCGCTCCCATCCTCAAGACCTCTGGGACAGGGCCAACCCTCGCCACCCAAACCAGAGAAGGGGCACGGGCGGAGCTACACACTCGTTACCCCCACAAAACCTCTAGGGCAGTGCCAACCCTCGCCACCCAAACAGGAGAAGGGGCACGAGATGAGCTACGTGCTCGCTCCCCCCCCCCCTCATGACCTCTAGGGCAGGGCCAACCCTCGCCACCCAAACAAGAGAAGTGGCACGGGCCGAGCTATGCGCTCGCTCTCCCCCTCAAGATCTCTGGGGCAGGGCCAACCCTCGCCACCCAAACCAGCGAAGGGGCACGGGCTGAGTTAGGCGCTCTCTCCCCCCCTCAAGACCTCTGGGTCAAGGCCAACCCTCGCCACCCAAACTAGAGAAGGGGCACGGGCTGAGCTACGCGCTCGATCCCCCCTAAAGACCTCTGGCGCAGGGCCAACCCTCGCCACCCAAACCAGAGAAGGGGCACGGGCCGAGCTAAGCGTTCGCTCCCCCCTCAAGACCTCTTGGGCAGGGCCAACCCTCGCCACCCGAACCAGAGAAGGGGCACGGGCCGAGCTACGCGCTCGCTCCCCCTCCTAATGATCTCTGGGGCAGGGCCAACCCTCGCCACCCAAACCAGAGAAGGGGCACGGGCCGAGCTAAGCGTTCGCTCCCCCCTCAATTCCTCTTGGGCAGGGCCAACCCTCGCCACCCGAACCAGAGAAGGGGCACGGGCCGAGCTACGCGCTCGCTCCCCCTCCTAATGATCTCTGGGGCAGGGCCAACCCTCACCACCCAAACCAGAGAGGGGCACGGGCCGAGCTTCTCGCTCGCTCCCCCTCCTAATGATCTCTGGGGCAGGGCCAACCCTCACCACCCAAACCAGAGAAGGGACACGGGCTGAGCTTCGCGCTCGCTCTCCCCCACAAGACCTCTGGGTCAGGGCCAACCCTTGCCACCCAAACCACAGAAGGGGCACGGGCCGAGCTACATGCTCGCTACCCCCTCAAAACCTCTGACACAGTGCCAACCCTCGCCACCCAAACCAGAGAAAAGGCACGAGATGAGCTACGTGCTCGCTCCCCCCTCAAGACCTCTGGGGAAGGGCCAACCCTCGCCACCCAAATGAGAGAAGGGGCACGGGCCGAGCTACACGCTCGCTCGCCCCCTCAAGATCTCTGGGGCAGGGCTAATCCTCGCCACCGAAACCAGAGAAGGGGCACGGGCCGATCTACGCGCTCGCTCCCCCCGTAAAGACCTCTGGGGCAGGGCCAACCCTCGCCACCCAAACCAGAGAAGGGGCACGGGCCGAGCTACGCGCTCGCTCCCCCCCTCAAGACCTCTGGGGCAGGGCCAACCCTCGCCACCCAAACCAAAGAAGGGGCACGGGCTGAGCTACGCGCTCGCTCTCCCCCTCAAGACCTCTAGGGCAGGGCCAACACTCGCCACCCAAACCTGAGAAGGGGCACGGGCCGAGCTAAGCGTTCGCTCCTCCCCTCAAGACCTCTGGGGTAGGGCCAACCCTCGCCACCCAAACCAGAGAAGGGGCACGGGCCGAGCTATGCGCTCGCTTCCCCTCCTAGAGACCTCTGGGGCAGGGCCAACCCTTGCCACCCAAACCAAAGAAGGGGCACGGGCCGAGCTTCGCGCTCGCTCTCCCCCACAAGACCTCTGGGTCAGGGCCAACCCTCGCCACCCAAACCAGAGAAGGGGCACGGGCCGAGCTACGCGCTCACTCCCCCCACAAGACCTCTGGGGCAAGGCCAACCCTCGCCACCCAACCAGAGAAGGGGCACGGGACGAGCTACGCGCTCTCTCCCCCTCAAGACCTCTGGGGCCGGGCCAACCCTCGCCACCCAAACCAGATAAGGGGCACGGGACGAGCTACGCTCTCGCTCCCCCCACAAGACCTCTGGGGCAGCGCCAACCCTCGCCACGCAAACCAGAGAAGGGGCATGGGCTGAGCTACGGGCTCGCTCCCCCCCCCACAAGACCTCTGGGGTAGCGCCAACCCTCGCCACCCAAACCAGAGAAGGGGCATGGACCGAGCTACGCGCTCGCTCCCGCCCTCAAGACCTCTGGGGCAGGGCCAACCCGTACCACCCAAACCAGAGAAGGGGTACGGGCCGAGCTACGCGCTCGCTCCCCCGCTCAAGACCGCTGGGGCAGGGCCAACCCTCGCCACCCAAACCAGAGAAGGGGCACGGGCCGAGATACGCGCTCGCTCCCCCCTCAAGACCCCTGGGGCAGGGCCAACCCTCGCCACCCAAACCAGAGAAGGGGCACGGGCCGAGCTACGCGCTCGCTCCCCCTCCTAATGATCTCTGGGGCAGGGCCAACCCTCACCACCCAAACCAGAGAAGGGGCTTGGGTCGAGCTTCTCGCTCGCTCCCCCTCCTAATGATCTCTGGGGTAGGGCCAACCCTCACCACCCAAACCAGAGAAGGGGCACGGGCCGAGCTTCGCGCTCGCTCTCCCCCACAAGACCTCTGAGTCACGGGCAACCCTCGCCACCCAAACCAGAGAAGGGGCGCGGGCCGAGCTACACGCTCGCTACCTCCTCAAAACCTCTGGGGCAGTGCCAACCCTCGCCACCCAAACTAGAGAAGGGGCACGAGATGAGCTACGTGCTCGCTCCCCCCCCACAAGACCTCTGGGGCAGGGCTAACCCTCGCCACCCAAACCAGAGAAGTGACACGGGCCGAGCTACGCGCTCGCTCCCCCCACAAGACCTCTGAGGAAGGGCCAACCCTCGCCACCCAAACCAGAGAAAGGACACGGGCCGAGCAACGCGCATGCTCCACCCTACAAGACCTCTAGGGCAGGGCCAACCCTCGCCACCCAAACCAGAGAAGGGGCATGGGCCAAGCTACGCGCTCGCTCCCCCGCTCAACACCTCTGAGGCAGGGCCAACCCTTGCCACCTAAACCAGAGAAGGGGCGCGGGCCGAGCTACGCGCTCGCTCCCCCCCTCAAGACCTCTGGGGCAGGGCCAACCCTCGCCACCCAAACAAGAGAAGGGGCACAGGCTGAGCTACGTGCTCGCTCCCCCCTCAAGACCTCTGGGGCATGGCCAACCCTCGCCACCCAAACCTGAGAAGGGGCACGGGCCGAGATAAGCGTTCGCTCCTCCCCTCAAGACCTCTGGGGTAGGGCCAACCCTCGCCACCCAAACCAGAGAAGGGGCACGGGCCGAGCTACGCGCTCGCTCCCCCTCCTAATGATCTCTGGGGCAAGGCCAACCCTCCCCACCCAAACCAGAGAAGGGGCTTGGGCCGAGCTTCTCGCTCGCTCCCCCTCCTAATGATCTCTGGGGAAGGGCCAACCCTCACCACCCAAACCAGAGAAGGGGCACGGGCCGAGCTTCGCGCTCGCTCTCCCCCACAAGACCTCTGAGTCACGGCCAACCCTCGCCACCCAAACTAGAGAAGGGGCGCGGGCCGAGCTACACGCTCGCTACCCCCTCAAAACCTCTGGGGCAGTGCCAACCCTCGCCACCCAAACTAGAGGAGGGGCACGAGATGAGCTACGTGCTCGCTCCCCCCCCACAAGACCTCTGGGGCAGGGCTAACCCTCGCCACCCAAACCAGAGAAGTTACACGGGCCGAGCTACGCGCTCGCTCCCCCCACAAGACCTCTGAGGAAGGGCCAACCCTCGCCACCCAAACCAGAGAAAGGACACGGGCCGAGCAACGCGCATGCTCCACCCTACAAGACCTCAAGGGCAGGGCCAACCCTCGCCACCCAAACCAGAGAAGGGGCATGGGCCAAGCTACGCGCTCGCTCCCCCGCTCAACACCTCTGAGGCAGGGCCAACCCTTGCCACCTAAACCAGAGAAGGGGCACGGGCCGAGCTATGCGCTCGCTCCCCCCCTCAAGACTTCTGGGGCAGGGCCAACCCTCGCCACCCAAACAAGAGAAGGGGCACAGGCTGAGCTACGTGCTCGCTCCCCCCTCAAGACCTCTGGGGCATGGCCAACCCTCGCCACCCAAACCTGAGAAGGGGCACGGGCCGAGATAAGCGTTCGCTCCTCCCCTCAAGACCTCTAGGGTAGGGCCAACCCTCGCCACCCAAACCAGAGAAGGGGCACGGGCCGAGCTATGTGCTCGCTTCCCCTCCTAGAGACCTCTGGGGCAGGGCCAACCCTCGCCACCCAAACCAGAGAAGGGGCACGGGCTGAGCTTCGCGCTCGCTCTCCCCCACAAGACCACTGGGTCAGGGCCAACCCTCGCCACCCAAACCAGAGAAGGGGCACGGGCCGAACTACGTGCTCGTTCCCCCCCCCCCACAAGACCTCTGGGGTAGGGCCAACCATCGCCACCCAAACCAGAGAAGGGACACGGGCCGAGCTACACGCTCGCTCCCCCCACAAGACCTCTGGGGCAAGGCCAACCCACACCACCCGACCAGAGAAGGGGCACGGGACGAGCTACGCGCTCGCTCCCTCTCAAGACCTCTGGGGCAGGGCCAACCCTCGCCACCCAAACCAGAGAAGGGGCACGGGCCGAGCTACGCACTTGCTCCCCCCCCACAAGACCTCTGGGGCAGCGCCAACCCTCGCCACGCAAACCAGAGAAGGGGCACGGGCCGAGCTACGGGCTCGCTCCCCCCCATAAGACCTCTGGGGCAGCGCCAACCCTCGCCACCCAAACCAGAGATGGGGCACGGGCCGACCTACGCCATCGCTCCCCCGCTCAAGACCTCTGGGGCAGGGCCAACCCTCGCCACCCAAACCAGAGAAGGGGCACGGGCCGAGCTACGCGCTCGCTCCCCCCTCAAGACCACTGGGGCAGGGCCAACCCTCGCCACCCAAACCAGAGAAGGCGCACAAGCCGAGCTACATGCTCGCTCCCCCCTCAAGACCTCTAGGGCAGGGCCAACCCTGGCCACCCAAACCAGATAAGGGGCAGGAGCCGAGCTACGTGCTCGTTCCCCCCACAAGACCTCTGGGGCAGGGCCAACCCTCGCCACCCAAACCAGAGAAGGGGCACGGGCCGAGCTACGCGCTCGCTCCCCCCACAAGACCTCTGGAGCAAGGCCAACCCTCGCCACCCAACCAAAGAAGGGGCACGGGCCGAGCTACTCGCTCACTCCCCCCTCAAGACCTCTGGGGCAGGGCCAACCCTCGCCACCCAAACCAGAGAAGGGGCACAAGCCGAGCTACGTGCTCGCACCCCCCCACAAGACCTCTGGGGCAGCGCTAACCCTTGCCACCCAAACCAGAGAAGGGGCACGGGCCGAGCTACGTGCTCACCCCCAAACTCAAGACCTCTGGGGCAGGGCCAACCCGTGCCACCCAAACCAGAGAAGGGGCACAGGCCGAGCAACGCGCTCGCTGTCCCCCCACAAGACCTCTGGGGCAGGGCCAACCCTCGCCACCCAAACCAGAGAAGGGACACGGGCCGAGCTACACGCTCGCTCACCCTCCTAAAGACCTCTGGGGTATGGCCAACCATCGCCACCCAAACCAGAGAAGGGGCACGGGCCGAGCTACGGGCTCGCTCCCCCCACAAGACCTCTGGGTTAGGGCCAACCCTCGCCACCCAAACCAGAGAAGGGGCACCGGCCGAGCTACGCGCTCGCTCCCTCCTCAAGACCTATGGGGCAGGGCCAACCCACGCCACCCAAACCAGAGAAGGCCATGGGCAGAGCTACACACTCACTACCCCCCACAAAACCTCTGGGGCAGTGCCAACCCTCGCCGCACAAACTAGAGAAGGGGCACGAGACGAGCTACATGCTCGCTCCCCCCCTCAAGACCTCTGGGGCAGGGCCAACCCTCGCCGCCCAAACTATAGAAGGGGCACGGGATGAGCTACGTGCTCGCTCCCCCCCTCAAGATCTCTGGGGTAGGGCCAACCCTCGCCACCCAAACCAGAGAAGGGGCACGGGCCGAGCTACGCGCTCGATCCCCCCCTCAAGACCTCTGGGGCAGGGCTAACCCTCGCCACCCAAACCAGAGAATGGGCACGGGCGGAGCTACGCGCTCTTTCCCCCCTCAAGACCTCTGGGTCTGGGCCAACCCTCGCCACCCAAAACAGAGAAGGGGCACGGGCCGAGCTACGCGCTCGCTCCCCCCACATGGCCTCTGGGTCAGGGCCAACCCTCGCCACCCAAACTAGAGAAGGGGCACCGGCCGAGCTACGCGCTCGCTCCCCTCCTCAAGACCTCTGGGACAGGGCCAACCCTCGCCACCGAAACCAGAGAATGGGCACGGGCGGAGCTACACACTCGTTACCCCCATAAAACCTCTGGGGCAGTGCCAACCCTCGCCACCCAAACTAGAGAAGGGGCACGAGATGAGCTACGTGCTCGCTCCCCTCTCAAGACCTCTGGGGCAGGGCCAACCCTCGCCACCCAAACTAGAGAAGTGGCACGGGCCGAGCTATGCGCTCGCTCGCCCCCACAAGATCTCTGCGGCAGGGCCAACCCTCGCCACCCAAACCAGAGAAGGGGCATGGGCCGAGCTACGCGCTCGCTCCCCGCCACAAGACCTCTGGGTCTGGGCCAACCCTCGCCACCCAAACCAGAGAAGGGGCACCGGCCGAGCTACGTGCTCGCTCCCCCCCTCAAGACCTCTGGGGAGGGCCAACCCTCACCACCCAAACCAGAGAAGGGGCACGGGCCGAGCTACGCGCTCGATCCCCCCACAAGACCTTTGGGTCAGGGGCAACCCTCGTCACCCAAACCAGAGAAGGGGCACGGGCTGAGCTACGTGCTCGCTCCCCCCCACAAGACCTCTGGGGCTGGGCCAACCCTCGCCACCCAAACCAGAGAAGGGACACGGGCCGAGCAACGCGCTTGCTCCCCCCCACAAGACCTCTGGGGCAGGGCCAACCCTCGCCACCCAAACCAAAGAAGGGGCACGAGCCAAGCTACGCGCTCGCTCCCCCGCTCAACACCTCTGAGGCAGGGCCAACCCTTGCCACCTAAACCAGAGAAGGGGCACGGGCCGAGCTACGCGCTCGCTCCCCACTCCCCCTCAAGACTTCAGGGGTAGGGCCAACCCTCGCCACCCAAACCAGATAAGGGGCACGGGCCGAGCTACGAGCTCGCTCTCCCCCACAAGACCTCTGGGGTAGGGCCAACGCTCGCCACACAAACCAGAGAAGGGGCACGGACCGAGCTACGCGCTCGCTCCCCCCTTAAGACCTCTGGGACAGGGCCAACCCTCGCCCCCCAAACCAGAGAAGGGGCACAGGCCGAGCTACACGCTCGCTCCCCCTCCTAAAGACCTCTGGGGTTGGGCCAACCATCGCCACCCAAACTAGAGAAGGGGCACGGACTGAGCTACTCGATCGCTCCCCCCCCACAAGATCTCTGGGTTAGGTCCAACCCTCGCTAACCAAACCAGAGAAGGGGCACAGGCCGAGCTACACACTCGCTCTCCCCCCACAAGACCTCTGGGTCCGGGCCAACCCTCCCCACCCAAACCAGAGAAGGGGCACGGCCCGAGCTACGGGCTATCTCCCCCCACAAGACCTCTGGGTTAGGGCCAACCCTCGCCACCCAAACCAGAGAAGGGGCACCGGCCGAGCTACGCGCTCGCTCCCCCCTCAAGACCTCTGGGGCAGGGCCAACCCACGCCACCCAAACCAGAGAAGGGGCACGGGCGGAGCTACACGCTCGCTACCCCCCACAAAACCTCTGGGGCAGTGCCAACCCTCGCTGCCCAAACTAGAGAAGGGGCACGAGACGAGCTACGTGCTCACTCCCCCCCTCAAGACCTCTGGGGAAGGGCCAACCCTCGCCACCCAAACTAGAGAAGTGGCACGGGCCGAGCTATGCGCTCGCTCTCCCCCTCAAGATCTCTTGGGCAGGGCCAACCCTCGCCACCCAAACCAGAGAATGGGCACGGGCCGAGCTACGCGCTCGATCCCCCCTCATGACCTCTGGGGCAGGGCGAACCCTCGCCACCCAAACCAGAGAAGGGGCACGGGCCGAGCTACGCGCTCTCTCCCCCCTCAAGACCTCTGGGACTGGGCCAACCCTCGCCACCCAAACCAGAGAAGGGGCACGGGCCGAGCTACGCGCTCGCTCCCCCCACAAGACCTCTGGGTCAGGGCCAACCCTCGCCACCCAAACCAGAGAAGGGGCACCGACCGAGCTACGTGCTTGCTCCCATCCTCAAGACCTCTGGGGCAGGGCCAACTCTCGCCACCCAAACCAGAGAAGGGGCACGGGCGGAGCTACACACTCGTTTCCCCCACAAAACCTCTGGGGCAGTGCCAACCATCGCCACCCAAACTGGAGAAGGGGCACGAGATGAGCTACATGCTCGCTCCCCCCCTCAAGACCTCTGGGGCAGGGCCAACCCTCGCCACCCAAAACAAGAGAAGTGGCACGGGCCGAGCTATGCGCTCGCTCTCCCCCTCAAGATCTCTGGGGCAGGGCCAACCCTCGCCACCCAAACCAGAGAAGGGGCACAGGCCGAGTTAGGCGCTCTCTCTCCCCCCTCAAGACCTCTGGGGCAAGGCCAACCCTCGCCACCCAAACTAGAGAAGGGGCACTGGTCGAGCTACGCGCTCTCTCCCCCCCTCAAGACCTCTGGGGCAAGGCCAACCCTCGCCACCCAAACCAGAGAAGGGGCACGGGCTGAGCTACGCGCTCGATCCCCCCTAAAGACCTCTGGGGCAGGGCCAATCCTCGCCACCCAAACCAGAGAAGGGGCACGGGCCGAGCTAAGCATTCGCTCCCCCCTCAAGACCTCTAGGGCAGGGCCAACCCTCGCCACCTGAACCAGAGAAGGGGCACAGGCTGAGCTACGCGCTCACTCCCCCTCCTAATGATCTCTGGGGCAGGGCCAACCCTCATCACCCAAACCAAAGAAGGGGCACGGGCCGAGCTTCTCGCTCGCTCCCCCTCCTAATGATCTCTGGGGCAGGGCCAACCCTCACCACCCAAACCAGAGAAGGGGCACGGGCCGAGCTTCGCGCTCGCTCTCCCCCACAAGACCTCTGGGTCAGGGCCAACCCTCGCCACCCAAACCAGAGAAGGGGCACGGGCCGAGCTACACGCTCGCTACCCCCTCAAAACCTCTGGGGTAGTGCCAACCCTCGCCACCCAAACTAGAGAAAGGGCACGAGATGAGCTACGTGCTCGTTCCCCCCCTCAAGACCTCTGGGGCAGGGCCAACCCTCGCCACCCAAACTAGAGAAGTGGCACGGGCCGAGCTATGCGCTCGCTCTCCCCCACAAGATCTCTGGGGCAGGGCCAACCCTCGCCACCCAAACCAGAGAAGGGGCATGGGCCGAGCTACGCGCTCGCTCCCCCCACAAGACCTCTGGGTCTGGGCCAACCCTCGCCACCCAAACCAGAGAAGGGGCACCGGCCGAGCTACGTGCTCGCTCCCCCCCTCAAGACCTCTGGGGAGGGCCAACCCTCACCACCCAAAGCAGAGAAAGGGCACGGGCCGAGCTACGCGCTCGCTCCCCCCCCCACAAGACCTTTGGGTCAGGGGCAACCCTCGTCACCCAAACCAGAGAAGGGGCACGGGCCGAGCTACGTGCTCGCTCCCTTCCCCACAAGACCTCTGGGGCTGGGCCAACCCTCGCCACCCAAACCAGAGAAGGGACACGGGCTGAGCAACGCGCTTGCTCCCCCCCACAAGACCTCTGAGGCAGGGCCAACCCTCGCCCCCCAAACCAGAGAAGGGGCACGGGCCAAGCTACGTGCTTGCTCCCCCGCTCAACACCTCTGAGGCAGGGCCAACCCTTTCCACCTAAACCAGAGAAGGGGCACGGGCCGAGCTACGCGCTCGCTCCCCACCCCCTCTCAAGACTTCTGGGGTAGGGCCAACCGTCGCCACCCAAACCAGAGAAGGGGCACGGGCCGAGCTACGCGCTCGCTCCCCACCCCCTCTCAAGACTTCTGGGGTAGGGCCAACCCTCGCCACCCAAACCAGATAAGGGGCACGGGCCGAGCTACGCGCTCGCTCTCCCCCTCATGACCTCTGGGGTAGGGCCAACGCTCGCCACCCAAACCAGAGAAGGGGCACAGACCGAGCTACGCGCTCGCTCCCCCCTCAAGACCTCTGGGGCAGGGCCAACCCTCACCACCCAAACCAGAGAAGGGGCACAGGCCGAGCTACACGCTAGCTCCCCCTCCTAAAGACCTCTGGGGTTGGGCCAACCATCGCCACCCAAACCAGAGAAGGGTCACGGACCGAGCTACGCGATCGCTCCCCCCACAAGATCTCAGGGTTAGGGCCAACCCTCGCCACCCAAACCAGAGAAGGGGCACAGGCCGAGCTACGCACTCGCTCCCCCCCACAAGACCTCTGGGTCTGGGCCATCCCTCCCCACCCAAACCAGAGAAGGGGCACGGGCCGAGCTACGGGCTCTCTCCCCCCACAAGACCTCTGGGTTAGGGCCAACCCTCGCCACCCAAACCAGAGAAGGGGCACCGGCCGAGCTACGCGCTCGCTCCCCCCCCAAGACCTCTGGGGCAGGGCCAACCCATGCCACCCAAACCAGAGAAGGGGCACGGGCGGAGCTACACGCTCACTACCCCCCACAAAACCTCTGGGGCAGTGCCAACCCTCGCTGCCCAAACTAGAGAATGGGCACGAGACGAGCTACGTGCTTGCTCCCCCCCTCAAGACCTCTGGGGAAGGGCCAACCCTCGCCACCCAAACTAGAGAAGTGGCACGGGCCGAGCTATGTGCTCGCTCTCCGCCTCAAGATCTCTGGGGCAAGGCCAACCCTCGCCACCCAAACCAGAGAAGGGGCACGGGCTGAGCTACGCGCTCGATCCCCCCTCAAGACCTCTGGGGCAGGGCTAACCCTCGCCACCCAAACCAGAGAAGGGGCACGGGCCGAGCTACGCGCTCTCTCCCCCCTCAAGACATCTGGGACTGGGCCAACCCTCGCCACCCAAACCAGAGAAGGGGCACGGGCCGAGCTACGCGCTCGCTCCCCCCACAAGACCTCTGGGTCAGGGCCAACCCTCGCCACCCAAACCAGAGAAGGGGCACCGGCCGAGCTACGTGCTCGCTCCCCTCCTCAAGACCTCTGGGGCCGGGCCAGCCCTCGCCACCCAAACCAGAGAAGGGGCACGGGCGGAGCTACACACTCGTTACCCCCACAAAACCTCTAGGGCAGTGCCAACCCTCGCCACCCAAACTGGAGAAGGGGCACGAGATGAGCTACGTGCTCGCTCCCCCCCCCCTCAAGACCTCTAGGGCAGGGCCAGCCCTCGCCACCCAAACAAGAGAAGTGGCACGGGCCGAGCTATGCGCTCGCTCTCCCCCTCAAGATCTCTGGGGCAGGGCCAACCCTCGCCACCCAAACCAGAGAAGGGGCATGGGCCGAGTTAGGCGCACTCTCCCCCCCTCAAGACCTCTTGGTCAAGGCCAACCCTCGACACCCAAACTAGAGAAGGGGCACGGGTTGAGCTACGTGCTCTCTCCCCCCCTCAAGACCTCTGGGGCAAGGCCAACCCTCGCCACCCAAACCAGAGAAGGGGCACGGGCTGAGCTACGCGCTCGATCCCCCCTAAGGACCTCTGGGGCAGGGCCAACCCTCGCCACCCAAACCAGAGAAGGGGCACGGGCCGAGCTAAGCGTTCGCTCCCCCCTCAAGACCTCTTGGGCAGGGCCAACCCTCGCCACCCGAACCAGAGAAGGGGCACGGGCCGAGCTATGCGCTCGCTCCCCCTCCTAATGATCTCTGGGGCAGGGCCAACCCTTGCCACCCAAACCAGAGAAGGGGCACGGGCCGAGCTAAGCGTTCGTTCCCCCCTCAAGTCCTCTTGGGCAGGGCCAACCCTCGCCACCTGAACCAGAGAAGGGGCACGGGCCGAGCTACACGCTCGCTCCCCCTCCTAATGATCTCTGGGGCAGGGCCAACCCTCACCACCCAAACCAGAGAGGGGCACGGGCCGAGCTTCTCGCTCGCTCCCCCTCCTAATGATCTCTGGGGCAGGGCCAACCCTCACCACCCAAACCAGAGAAGGGACACGGGCCGAGCTTCGCGCTCGCTCTCCCCCACAAGACCTCTGGGTCAGGGCCAACACTTGCCACCCAAACCAGAGAAGGGGCACGGGCCGAGCTACACGCTCGCTACCCCCTCAAAACCTCTGGCGCAGTGCCAACCCTCGCCACCCAAACCAGAGAAGAGGCACGAGATGAGCTACGTGCTTGCTCCCCCCTCAAGACCTCTGGGGAAGGGCCAACCCTCGCCACCTAAACTAGAGAAGGGGCACGGGCTGAGCTACACGCTCGCTCGCCCCCTCAAGATCTCTGGGGCAGGGCCAATCCTCGCCACCCAAACCAGAGAAGGGGCACGGGCCGAGCTACGCGCTCGCTCCCCCCGTAAAGACCTCTGGGGCAGGGCCAACCCTCGCCACCAAAACCAGAGAAGGGGCACAGGCCGAGCTACGCGCTCGCTCCCCCCCTCAAGACCTCTGGGGCAGGGCCAACCCTCGCCACCCAAACCAAAGAAAGGGCACAGGCTGAGCTACGCGCTCGCTCTCCCCCTCAAGAACTCTGGGGCAGGGCCAACACTCGCCACCCAAACCTGAGAAGGGGCACGGGCCGAGCTAAGCGTTCGCTCCTCCCCTCAAGACCTCTGGGGTAGGGCCAACCCTCGCCACCCAAACCAGAGAAGGGGCACGGGCCGAGCTATGCGCTCGCTTCCCCTCCTAGAGACCTCTGGGGCAGGGCCAACCCTTGCCACCCAAACCAAAGAAGGGGCACGGGCCGAGCTTCGCGCTCGCTCTCCCCCACAAGACCTCTAGGTCAGGGCCAACCCTCGCCACCCAAACCAGAGAAGGGGCACGGGCCAAACAACGTGCTCGCTCCCCCCCACAAGACCTCTGGGGCAGGGCCAACCATCGCCACCCAAACCAGAGAAGGGGCACGGGCTGAGCTACGCGCTCGCTCCCCCCACAAGACCTCTGGGGCAAGGCCAACCCTCGCCACCCAACCAGAGAAGGGGCACGGGACGAGCTACGCGCTCACTCCCCCTCAAGACCTCTGGGGCAGGGCCAACCCTCGCCACCCAAACCAGATAAGGGGCACGGGCCGAGCTACGCTCTCGCTCCCCCCCCACAAGACCTCTGGGGCAGCGCCAACCCTCGCCACGCAAACCAGAGAAGGGGCACGGGCTGAGCTACGGGCTCGCTCCCCCCCCACAAGACCTCTAGGGCAGCGCCAACCCTCGCCACCCAAACCAGAGAAGGGGCACGGGCTGAGCTACGCGCTCGATCCCCCCTAAAGACCTCTGGGGCAGGGCCAACCCTCGCCACCCAAACCAGAGAAGGGGCACGGGCCGAGCTAAGCGTTCGCTCCCCCCTCAAGACCTCTTGGGCAAGGCCAACCCTCGCCACCCGAACCAGAGAAGGGGCACGGGCCGAGCTACGCGCTCGCTCCCCCTCCTAATGATCTCTGAGGCAGGGCCAACCCTTGCCACCCAAACCAGAGAAGGGGCACGGGCCGAGCTACGCGCTCGCTCCCCCTCCTAATGATCTCTGGGGCAGGGCCAACCCTCACCACCCAAACCAGAGAAGGGGCACGGGCCGAGCTTCTCGCTCGCTCCCCCTCCTAATGATCTCTGGGGTAGGGCCAACCCTCACCACCCAAACCAGAGAAGGGGCATGGGCCGAGCTTCGCGCTCGCTCTCCCCCACAAGACCTCTGAGTCACGGCCAACCCTCGCCACCCAAACCAGAGAAGGGGCGTGGGCCGAGCTACACGCTCGCTACCCCCTCAAAACCTCTGGGGCAGTGCCAACCCTCGCCACCCAAACTAGAGAAGGGGCACGAGATGAGCTACGTGCTCGCTCCCCCCCACAAGACCTCTGGGGCAGGGCTAACCCTCGCACCCAAACCAGAGAAGGGACACGGGCCGAGCTACGCGCTCGCTCCCCCCACAAGACCTCTGAGGAAGGGCCAACCCTCGCCACCCAAACCAGAGAAAGGACACGGGCCGAGCAACGCGCATGCTCCACCCTACAAGACCTCTAGGGCAGGGCCAACCCTCGCCACCCAAACCAGAGAAGGGGCATGGGCCAAGCTACACGCTCGCTCCCCCGCTCAATACCTCTGAGGCAGGGCCAACCCTTGCCACCTAAACCGGAGAAGGGGCACGGGCCGAGCTACACGCTCGCTCCCCCCCTCAAGACTTCTGGGGCAGGGCCAACCCTCGCCACCCAAACAAGAGAAGGGGCACAGGCTGAGCTACGTGCTCGCTCCTCCCTCAAGACCTCTGGGGCATGGCCAACCCTCGCCACCCAAACCTGAGAAGGGGCACGGGCCGAGATAAGCGTTCGCTCCTCCCCTCAAGACCTCTGGGGTAGGGCCAACCCTCGCCACCCAAACCAGAGAAGGGGCACGGGCCGAGCTATGTGCTCGCTTCCCCTCCTAGAGACCTCTGGGGCAGGGCCAACCCTCGCCACCCAAACCAGAGAAGGGGTACGGGCCGAGCTTCGCGCTCGCTCTCCCCCACAAGACCTCTGGGTCAGGGCCAACCCTCGCCACCCAAACCAGAGAAGGGGCACGGGCCGAACTACGTGCTCGTTCCCCCCCACAAGACCTCTGGGGCAGGGCCAACCATCGCCACCCAAACCAGAGAAGGGGCACGGGCCGAGCTACACGCTCGCTCCCCCCACAAGTCCTCTGGGGCAAGGCCAACCCACGCCACCCAACCAGAGAAGGGGCACGGGACGAGCTACGTGCTCGCTCCCTCTCAAGACCTCTGGGGCAGGGCCAACCCTCGCCACCCAAACCAGAGAAGGGGCACGGGCCGAGCTACGCACTTGCTCCCCCCCACAAGACCTCTGGGGCAGCGCCAAACCTCGCCACGCAAACCAGAGAAGGGGCACGGGCCGAGCTACGGGCTCGCTCCCCCCCCCACAAGACCTCTGGGGCAGCGCCAACCCTCGCCACCCAAACCAGAGAAGGGGCACGGGCCGACCTACGCGATCGCTCCCCCGCTCAAGACCTCTGGGGCTGGGCCAACCCTCACCACCCAAACCAGAGAAGGGGCACGGGCCGAGCTACGCGCTCGCTCCCCCCTCAAGACCACTGGGGCAGGGCCAACCCTCGCCACCCAAACCAGAGAAGGAGCACAAGCCGAGCTACATGCTCTCTCCCCCCTCAAGACCTCTAGGGCAGGGCCAACCCTCGCCACCCAAACCAGATAAGGGGCATGAGCCGAGCTACGTGCTCGTTCCCCCCACAAGACCTCTGGGGCAGGGCCAACCCTCGCCACCCAAACCAGAGAAGGGGCACGGGCCGAGCTACGTGCTCGCTCCCCCCACAAGATCTCTGGAGCAAGGCCAACCCTCGCCACCCAACCACAGAAGGGGTACGGGCCGAGCTACGCGCTCGCACCCCCCTCAAGACCTCTGGGGCAAGGCCAACCCTCGCCACCCAAACCAGAGAAGGGGCACAAGCCGAGCTACGTGCTCGCACCCCCCCCACAAGACCTCTGGGGCAGCGCTAACCCTCGCCACCCAAACCAGAGAAGGGGCACGGGCCGAGCTACGTGCTCGCCCCCAAACTCAAGACCTCTGGGGCAGGGCCAACCCGTGCCACCCAAACCAGAGAAGGGGCACAGGCCGAGCAACGCGCTCGCTGTCCCCCCACAAGACCTCTGAGGCAGGGCCAACCCTCGCCACCCAAACCAGAGAAGGGACACGGGCCGAGCTACACGCTCGCTCACCCTCCTAAAGACCTCTGGGGTATGGCCAACCATCGCCACCCAAACCAGAGAAGGGGCACGGGCCGAGCTACGGGCTCGCTCCCCCCACAAGACCTCTGGGTTAGGGCCAACCCTCGCCACCCAAACCAGAGAAGGGGCACCGGCCGAGCTACGCGCTCGCTCCCCCCTCAAGACCTATGGGGCAGGGACAACCCACGCCACCCAAACCAGAGAAGGGCATGGGCAGAGCTACACACTCGCTACCCCCCACAAAACCTCTGGGGCAGTGCCAACCCACGCCGCCCAAACTAGAGAAGGGGCACGAGACGAGCTACATGCTCGCTCCACCCCTCAAGACCTCTGGGGCAGGGCCAACCCTCGCCACCCAAACCAGAGAAGGGGCACGGGCCGAGCTACGCGCTCGATCCCCCCCTCAAGACCTCTGGGGCAGGGCTAACCCTCGCCACCCAAACCAGAGAATGGGCACGGGCCGAGCTACGCGCTCTCTCCCCCCTCAAGACCTCTGGGTCTGGGCCAACCCTCGCCACCCAAAACAGAGAAGGGGCACGGGCCGAGCTACACGCTCGCTCCCCCCACAAGGCCTCTGGGTCAGGGCCAACCCTCGCCACCCAAACCAGAGAAGGGGCACCGGCCGAGCTACGCGCTCGCTCCCCTCCTCAAGACCTCTGGGGCAGGGCCAACCCTCGCCATCGAAACCAGAGAATGGGCACGGGCGGAGCTACACACTCGTTACCCCCATAAAACCTCTGGGGCAGTGCCAACCCTCGCCACCCAAACTAGAGAAGGGGAACGAGATGAGCTACGTGCTCGCTCCCCCCTCAAGACCTCTGGGGCAGGGCCAACCCTCGCCACCCAAACTAGAGAAGTGGCACGGGCCGAGCTATGCGCTCGCTCTCCCCCACAAGATCTCTGGGGCAGGGCCAACCCTCGCCACCCAAACCAGAGAAGGGGCAGGGGCCGAGCTACGCGCTCGCTCCCACCCACAAGACCTCTGGGTCTGGGCCAACCCTCGCCACCCAAACCGGAGAAGGGGCACCGGCCGAGCTACGTGCTCGCTCCCCCCCTCAAGACCTCTGGGGAGGGACAACCCTCCCCACCCAAACCAGGAAGGGGCACGGGCCGAGCTACGCGCTCGCTCCCCCCACAAGACCTTTGGGTCAGGGGCAACCCTCGTCACCCAAACCAGAGAAGGGGCACGGGCTGAGCTACGTGCTCGCTCCCCCCACAAGACCTCTGGGGCTGGGCCAACCCTCGCCACCCAAACCAGAGAAGGGACACGGGCCGAGCAACGCGCTTGCTCCCCCCCACAAGACCTCTGGGGCAGGGCCAACCCTCGCCACCCAAACCAAAGAAGGGGCACGGGCCAAGCTACGCGCTCGCTCCCCCGCTCAACACCTCTGAGGCAGGGCCAACCCTTGCCACCTAAACCAGAGAAGGGGCACGGGTCGAGCTACGCGCTCGCTCCCCACTCCCCCTCAAGACTTCAAGGGTAGGGCCAACCCTCGCCACCCAAACCAGATAAGGGGCACGGGCCGAGCTACGAGCTTGCTCTCCCCCTTAAGACCTCTGGGGTAGGGCCAACGCTCGCCACACAAACCAGAGAAGGGGCACGGACCGAGCTACGCGTTCGCTCCCCCCTCAAAACCTCTGGGGCAGGGCCAACCCTCGCCACCCAAACCAGAGAAGGGGCACAGGCCAAGCTACACGCTCGCTCCCCCTCCTAAAGACCTCTGGGGTTGGGCCAACCATCGCCACCTAAACTAGAGAAGGGGCACGGACCGAGCTACGCGATCGCTCCCCCCCACAAGATCTCTGGGTGAGGTCCAACCCTTGCCAACCAAACCAGAGAAGGGGCACAGGCCGAGCTACGCACTCGCTCTCCCCCCACAAGACCTCTGGGTCCGGGCCAACCCTCCCCACCCAAACCAGAGAAGGGGCACGGGCCGAGCTACGGGCTCTCTCCCCCCACAAGACCTCTGGGTTAGGGCCAACCCTCGCCACTCAAACCAGAGAAGGGGCACCGGCCGAGCTACGCGCTCGCTCCCCCCTCAAGACCTCTGGGGCAGGGCCAACCCATGCCACCCAAACCAGAGAAGGGGCACGGGCGGAGCTACACGCTCGCTACCCCCCACAAAACCTCTGGGGCAGTGCCAACCCTCGCTGCCCAAACTAGAGAAGGGGCACGAGACGAGCTACGTGCTCACTCCCCCCCTCAAGACCTCTGTGGAAGGGCCAACCCTCGCCACCCAAACTAGAGAAGTGGCACGGGCCGAGCTATGCGCTCGCTCTCCCCCTCATGATCTCTGGGGCAGGGCCAACCCTCGCCACCCAAACCAGAGAATGGGCACGGGCCGAGCTACGCGCTCGATCCCCCCCTCAAGACTGAAGGATCCTGTCCAAAACAGAGTTAGGATCGATAATTAAAGTGGAGACTTACGCTAGCGTATGCGGAGCGGTAGTCTCGGAACTTTGCCTTCGGATTCGCCACGACGGATCGAGTCTTCTCACGAACGGAGTAAGGCTACTAATCCACAATCTAAATCTCTATTTTAGATTAAGAACTTGGATGGAGGGAGAGGAAATATTTCTGCAGAGCTTCGCTATGAAGAAGATGCATGCATGAATTTCATGCAAAATGGTGTAAGGAAAATGGCTACCCTTGGGTCTTATTTATAGCCCCCAAGGTAGTTATTTTAGGGTAAGTTGTTCCTTTGGAACACCTTAATTAAGGTGTACCATGATGCATGGCACATTATAAGCTTAAGTTGTACCATATGCATGGTACAACATAAGCTTAAGATATTCCCCCTTTATTAGCCATATGTCGCATGCATTTATGCATATATAATGCGACTTTCCCACTCATACAGAGATCCTCTCCGCAAGGGAACAGATTCCCTTTGCACATGACTTCGTGTGCGCGACGTTCGAGGTCCGTATTCCCTCGTACATCCCCCACAAGGGTGTACAAACGTCTTCCATATCCAACATCTCCCACTCACACTTGAGGGGATTGTAAGAGAACATCTTTCCCTTAGTTCTTTCATCTATCATACCGAGAAATAGACCGTGCGACCGTCATGGGCGTAGAGTCTGTTGTTGTGCACTTGTTAGAGATACACAACGACCTCGAAGGTGCAAAGTTGAGTAGTTCAACGCATGCTTTACCCTAGATTATTTCTTCGCATTTCTTATACTTTATATTCAACAATTGAATCCCATCTGGATTACAATTGGATGGCCAGCTTTGAATCATTAAAGTCTAAATGCGAATATGAAATCAATCTTCCTCTTCTTGTGAACCTTCTGATCTTGACTTGATTCGCTTTTCTAACGTGCCCCGCCGAGCCGAATTACCATAGCCCATTAGTAACACGCTAAGATAGCGATCATCTCGTCAAATCTAAAGGAACCAATTGGAGTCCTTGAGGGTAAGAGTTAAGACCCGTATGGCCTTTGAGTCTCACATAATAGCAAACACTATTGCTACTAACTCAGTGGTCGAAATGCATACGTGGTATGAACACGTACTACAACATCACTCCTTTCCCAGGGAGAGTATGTCTTAATGATGTTGTACGGATGAAAGATCAGACACCATAGTGCCTATCTTTTTGAGTCCCCTTACTACTCGTGAAATATTCACGGACTCTCATCCTGCATAAGACAGATAGGATTTTAAAAAATCCAATGAGATCTTTATATCCTTGTGATACAGATCTCAGATCTTTTGTAAGCATCAGTATGATGCAGATCTTTTATTCGACTATCTTGTTTTAAGTCATGACTCTAAATCATTTGTCTAATGATTTTGACTTTAAACTAGTCTCATCTCTATCTTATCCATCTGATAAGATAAGGCGGTTGCTCATGTGAGAGAGCCAACCTTAATCTGTCCGACATACACACAATAAAATAGCTGAGACTAAAACACAAATGTTTAAAATCATTTGTAAGAAACTTGTATGCAATATATAAAAGAACTTCTTTCTTTTATTAAACTTTGATCTTCTACAGACATGGGAAATATTACATGATACAGCTCAGCACCTACGCATTCCCATAGATGATAAGTGTTTGAAAAACACATCTCTGGGGATCGCCTTAGTAAGGGGATCCGCTATCATCTCATGCGTGGATATGTATCCTATGTCTACTTCCTTCCGTTTGTCATAATCCTTCGCAAACTTGAATCGAATGTCAATGTGTTTGGTCTTACAATGAAATTTAGGATCTTTGACATAGGCAATCGAAGCTTGACTATCACTGTATATAGGAACAGTGCTCGAGTCAGAGGCATTCGTCAGCCTGTCTAAGAATTTCCTAAGCCAAACAGCTTCTTGGACCGCCATGCTGAATGCTACGAATTCGGCTTCCATGGTTGATAAGGCGATGCAGGTTTGCTTCTTGTTGCTCCAGGATATTGCACCATTCCCGAGCAAGTAAACAAAGCCTGAGGTAGATCTACGCTCGTCGAGATCACCCGCCCAATCAGCATCGGTATAGCCTTCGAGTCTCAAGGTATTGCCTTGATAGCATAACGCATAGTCCGCAGTCCCTTTGAGGTATCTTAATATCCTCTTCACCGCTTTCCAGTGTGCTTGTCCTGGGTTGGATTGGTAACGGCTTACCATACCAACAGCATAGCAAATGTCCGGTCTGGTACACATCATGGCGTACATCAGACTCCCGACAGCACTGGAGTATGGAACTTTTTCCATAGCTTTCTTTTCTTTTGGATCTTTGGGACACATCTCCAAACATAGACCCTCGCCTTTGCTTATTGGAGTATCAATTGGCTTGCAGTCCTGCATATTAAACCGTTCCAAAACTTTCTTTATATATGTCTCTTGAGAGAGAGAAAGAAGTTTCTTGGAACGATTCCTTGAGATCTTAACCCCAAGGATATATGCAGCTTCACCCATGTCTTTCATCTCAAAGACGGATGAAAGCCAAGCTTTGATATCCACGACAAGACGCTTATCATTTCCGGCTATAAGTATGTCATCTACATAAAGAGACATAATTACATACTTGTTTTTAATCCTCTTAATATATACGCAGTTGTCTTCGTCGAGCATGGAGAATCCATACGACAAAACAACTTCTTGAAAGCGCATATACCACTGCCTTGAGGATTGTTTAAGACCATATATGGATTTACGAAGTTTACAAAACCTTATGTTTGTTTTCTTCTTGTACGAACCCGTTTGGTTGTTCCATGTAGATCTCCTCATCTTTACATCCATCTGATGTAATTCGAGGTCCAAACAAGCCACCATTGCCAGAATTAAGCGAATCGAGGTAAAACGCACGACAGGAGAGAAAGTCTCTTCGTAGTCTATTCCTTCCTGTTGCGTGAAACCTTTCGCAACAAGGCGAGCTTTATATTTCTCGATGGAGCCATCAGCCTTATGCTTGATTTTGAGAACCCACTTGTTCCCAATGGCTCTACGTCCCTTAGGTAAATCAACCAAGTCCCAGACTTGGTTTGTTTTCATGGATTGAAGTTCTTCTTCCATTGCCGCTATCCATTTATGTTTAGCAGGGCATGTGACGGCCTGTTTGAAATTTGCAGGTTCGTCATCATCTTGTAGTAATGTCATGAATGTTTGAGGAAATTCATCCTCAAATCTCATAGGTGTTAGCCTCGTTCGATTACTACGTCTTGTTTGAGTTTGATCACTCCCACTTGGAATGACATCACTCCCACTTGGAATAATATCACTCCCACTCGGAATAGGATTGGTATCGTTCGTATCATCCATTGGTGAAGTTTGAAACGTATTTTCTTCTTCACCAAGAATTCTCCCACTCGAACGTTCCGATCTATTTTGATCCCAAGTCTCAAACAAGGATAAGTCTTTACTTATCTCACCCTGTCTTGGAAACTCATTTTCCAAGAAGACAACATCCCTCGATTCGAATTCTATAAGACCCCCATTGTCCTCTTGACCGACGAAAACATATCCTTTGGAGTTTTCAGCGTATCGGATGAAGATACACTTCCTCCCACGTGGCCCAAGTTTGCCATATTTGTGAGAGGGTAAATGTGCGTAAGAGGCACAACCCCAAGGTTTTAGAATGTTTAAGTCTGGAGTTCTATTGTTCCACAACTCATAAGGAGTAGAACTTACCGACTTCGAGGGTACACGGTTTAAGATGAATGCTGCCGTCAATAATGCGTCACCCCAAAAGGTGATAGGCAAATTTGCCTGAGACATCATTGATCGGACCATTTCCATCAATGTCCTATTTCTTCTTTCCGCAACACCGTTTTGTTGCGGAGTATAAGGCATAGTTATTTGATGAACTATGCCTTTTTCATCACAAAGTTCCTTAAAACTTATTGATTGATATTCACCGCCCCTATCGGTTCGCAAAACCTTAATCTTGCGATCTAATTGATTCTCCACTAAACTCATATAGTTTTTAAAGCAAGCCAAAGCTTCACTTTTGTGGGATATCAAATAGATATGTCTGAAACGGGTGAAGTCATCAATGAATGTGATGAAATAGGACTTCCCGTGTCTTGTCTTAACATTCATTGGACCGCAAATGTCTGAATGGATAAGCTGTAATGGAACTTCGGCCCTTGTGCCAGTTCCAAACGGTTTGCGACAAGTTTTCCCTACAAGACAATGTTCGCAAGTTGACATTTCAACTTTTGAAACATTAGATAGCAAGCCACTTTTGGCAAGTCTATCCATTCTAGTTGGTCCAATATGACCAAGTCTTGCATGCCAACAAATGATTTCAGACTCAGAGTTAGAAGCATTTGTCAAATGAAAACTTTCATTAATGGAAGAAGCATCATCATACATTGTATTTAAAACAATTAATCCATTACAAACATTACCAGAACCAATCAAAGAATTATTACAAACAAGGTCAACATATTGTTTATAGAACCTCCACTCATAATCTAAAGACATTAACATGACCACGGAAATGATATTCCTTCTAATATCTGGAGCAAAGATGACGTCGTGCAATAATAAAGTCCGGCCGTTGTCGAGAACTAGCTTGCATGTTCCGACGCCTTTGACTTCAACACGAGTGTTGTTGCCGACGTATATCCACTTTGTTCCTTGAGTTATCCTTCGATACTCTACGAAGAACCTTCTGTCCTTCGCAACGTGGTCTGTGGCCCCTGAATCAATCAACCAAAAATAGTTAGATTCAGCAAGAAACATGGAACTAGAAACACATATGTAACTAGCCCTACAAGTTACCTTGTCACTTCCATCCGTACACTTACGGGCGAAGTGACCGTACTTGTTGCACTTAAAGCACTTGATCTTCTTCAAGTTTTTCTTCTTTGAGTGCATATTCTTTTGCCACTTTTTGTTCTTAGTCTTCTTTGAGGTTTCCGGTTCTTGCTTTCGTTCGTTCACAAACCTTAAGCGTTTCCGCTTATTTCCTCCATGTGAGGAACTAGCGGCCACGTGCACTTCTGCACTTGGTTTTGCGGCTTGAATCCGCTCTTCCTCGAGTTCGAGGTGTTTCGAAACATCGCTTAAAGTTTTAATGCACTCATTATGAGTGAGGTGCATTTTCATGTTATCCCAGCTATCTGGGAGTGAACGAATGACCGCTTGGATCTGCTGTTCGTCAGACAGCGTAACACCCGCATCCTTTAATTCAGATATAAGATTCGCCATGTGGCGGAGATGCTTTTTCATAGAATGATCTCGCCGCATCTTGTACGAATCAAATTGAATATTCAAGGAGCGGAGTTTGGTAACCGAAGTTCCACCAAACTTTACTTCTAGCTCAGACCATATGTCTTTGGCTAGATCGAATTCCCGAAATAGACGCATTATGTCATTGTCCATCGCGGACAGTAACGTAATACGTGCTATTTTGTTCTTTCGAGTCCAAGTGTCATAAGCTTCCCGGTCCCTCTTGTGTTGGGCCGTATTGCCCAACTCAGGTTCTACCATTATGTTTTGGAGTGTTTCGAGCACATCTTGCTCCTCCAAAACATATTGGATCTTTATTGACCAAAGTTTATAATTTTCGCCGTTGAGCTTTTCACCTTTGTTAAGCTCTGCGACAATATTCTTAGAAGCGGTAGACATTTTCGATTCAAAAAACTGCAAAGAGAATGAAAAACACGATCAAAATTCTATGCATAAAGTTTTGATTCTTTAAACACTTGATAAGTTCCTTGGATGCGTTGAAATGTTACTCTAGAATCGAGAAGTTCACTACGTTCCCAACTACCATCTAGTAGTAACTTTCAAAGTATCCCTCTTACTTATCTCAAGTAAAAAGAAATCAGAAATAATACCCGTATGGTATTAGCAGCGGAAAATCACTTTGAAAAACTTATCTTTCAAAATAGAATAGGTGAGAATTAGCGCAAAGAATTTTAACGCAACAATTGCCAAGCCACGAGACCTGTTCTACACACCCATGGGTTAGATAACCATGGCCGGATCGTGGTAGGACTTGGAATTCTAAATTGCGCTATCCCGATTTAAGGACGGGACATAACCTATTTGAAAAACATCTTTTTCAAAAAATTTGAAAGCACGTTGGCTAGTCTCCGTAGAGTAGAGCACAACGTCACAAGTACATTGGCTAATCTCCGTAGAGTAGAGCACAATGACATGGCTAATCTCGCATGAAGTAGAGCACTATGGCTAATCTTCAAGGAGTAGAGCCCAATGAAAACTTCATTAAAACGTTAGTTCCGTATGAACTAGTCGGCACTGTGGTTAGCCCCGTATGGACTAATCTACACATTCGAGTTTGACCAAGGCCATTTGTTACCCCGTATGGGTCATCTGGCAAGTTTGCAATCGACCCAGACCATTTGTCGGATTGGTCGACCAAAAACACAAAATTGGTCGACCAATTTTCGAATTCAACTTCTTCCCGGTCAGGGCCTCTGCCCTGACCCGGGCTTGGCCAAAGGCCGGCCAGGGCCTCTGCCCTGGCCGGCCAGGGGGCCTGGCCCCCTCGGCCAGGGCCGGCCAGGCCCTGGCCTCGGCCAGGGCCTGCCGGCCAGGCCACTGGCCGGGGCCAGGGCTCCTGCCCTGGCCTCGGCCAGGCCCTGGCCTGAGGCCAGGGCGCCGGCCCTGGCCTCTGCCAGGGCCGGCAGGCCGCTGGCCGGGGCCAGGGCTCCTGCCCTGGCCTCTGCCAGGCCCTGGCCTGAGGCCAGGGCACCGGCCCTGGCCTCTGCCAGGGCCGGCAGGCCGGCCCTGGCCACTGCCAGGGCCGGCCTGGCCCTGGCAGTGGCCAGGGCGCCGGCCCTGGCCTCTGCCAGGGCCGGCAGGCCGGCCAAGGGCCGGCCCTGGCCACTGCCAGGGCCGGCCTGGCCGGCAAGGCTCTGCCAAGGCCGGCCACTGCCGGCCTGGCCCTTGGCCGGCCACTGCCGGCCTGGCCATTGGCCGGCCACTGCCGGCCTGGCCATGGCCGGCCATGGCTTGGCCATGGCCGGTCATGGCCAAGGCCATTCGGCGTTGGCCGGCCATGGCCCCTTTGGCCATGGCCGGCCACCCCCTTTAAACGGGGTTGCCGCACTCATTCCTCCCCCTTGATGGGGTGGTCGCCGGTGGTTATTGGCCGTAGCCAACCCCCTCCGCATGGGGAGAGGGGTGCATGGCCTTCATAGCCCATTTGGCCATGGTGCACATGCACCAAATTTTCCTCTTACCCGATGGAAATAACTTCCATCATCTTCCTCGATGAAGCACCCGTTCGTCGATGAAGCACCCGTTCGTCGAGAATTTAGTTATTTCCTAATGGCCGTGTGCCAAAAATGAATAACTTACTACGTGAACGGTCGGTTCTTCCCGTCACGGAGAGTTCCTACCATATCCATAATGATAGGAGACCCTAACGTGAAAAGAACAACCGCTGCGTTCTCTCCGTCACGAAGCGTTCCTACTATATCCGTAATAGTAGGAGACCCATTCGTGAAAAAGACAACGACTCGTTCGTAGTTTCGACGGGGCGGTGGTTTGACCGGGGCGAACCCATATGGCTCTGATACCAATGAAGGATCCTGTCCAAACAGAGTTAGGATCGATAATTAAAGTGGAGACTTACGCTAGCGTATGCGGAGCGGTAGTCTCGGAACTTTGCCTTCGGATTCGCCACGACGGATCGAGTCTTCTCACGAACGGAGTAAGGCTACTAATCCACAATCTAAATCTCTATTTTAGATTAAGAACTTGGATGGAGGGAGAGGAAATATTTCTGCAGAGCTTCGCTATGAAGAAGATGCATGCATGAATTTCATGCAAAATGGTGTAAGGAAAATGGCTACCCTTGGGTCTTATTTATAGCCCCCAAGGTAGTTATTTTAGGGTAAGTTGTTCCTTTGGAACAACTTAATTAAGGTGTACCATGATGCATGGCACATTATAAGCTTAAGTTGTACCATATGCATGGTACAACATAAGCTTAAGATATTCCCCCTTTATTAGCCATATGTCGCATGCATTTATGCATATATAATGCGACTTTCCCACTCATACAGAGATCCTCTCCGCAAGGGAACAGATTCCCTTTGCACATGACTTCGTGTGCGCGACGTTCGAGGTCCGTATTCCCTCGTACATCCCCCACAAGGGTGTACAAACGTCTTCCATATCCAACAAAGACCTCTGGGGCAGGGCGAACCCTCGCCACCCAAACCAGAGAAGGGGCACGGGCCGAGCTACGCGCTCTCTCCCCCCTCAAGACCTCTGGGACTGGGCCAACCCTCGCCACCCAAACCAGAGAAGGGACACGGGCCGAGCTACGCGCTCGCTCCCCCCACAAGACCTCTGGGTCAGGGCCAACCCTCGCCACCCAAACCAGAGAAGGGGCACCGACCGAGCTACGTGCTTGCTCCCCTCCTCAAGACCTCTGGGGCAGGGCCAACCCTCGCCACCCAAACCAGAGAAGGGGCACGGGCGGAGCTACACACTCGTTTCCCCCACAAAACCTCTGGGGCAGTGCCAACCCTCGCCACCCAAACTGGAGAAGGGGCACGAGATGAGCTACGTGCTCGCTCCCCCCCTCAAGACCTCTGGGGCAGGGCCAACCCTCGCCACCCAAATAAGAGAAGTGGCACGGGCCGAGCTATGCGCTCGCTCTCCCCCTCAAGATCTCTGGGGCAGGGCCAACCCTCGCCACCCAAACCAGAGAAGGGGCACGGGCCGAGTTAGGCGCTCTCTCTCCCCCCTCAAGACCTCTGGGGCAAGGCCAACCCTCGCCACCCAAACAAGAGAAGGGGCACTGGTCGAGCTACGAGCTCTCTCCCCCCCTCAAGACCTCTGGGGCAAGGCCAACCCTCGCCACCCAAACCAGAGAAGGGGCACGGGCTGAGCTACGTGCTCGATCCCCCCTAAAGACCTCTGGGGCAGGGCCAACCCTCGCCACCCAAACCAGAGAAGGGGCACGGGCCGAGCTAAGCGTTCGCTCCCCCCTCAAGACCTCTAGGGCAGGGCCAACCCTCGCCACCCAAACCAGAGAAGGGGCACGGGCCGAGCTACGCGCTCGCTCCCCCTCCTAATGATCTCTGGGGCAGGGCCAACCCTCACCACCCAAACCAAAGAAGGGGCACGGGCCGAGCTTCTCGCTCGCTCCCCCTCCTAATGATCTCTGGGGCAGGGCCAACCCTCACCACCCAAACCAGAGAAGGGGCACGGGCCGAGCTTCGCGCTCGCTCTCCCCCACAAGACCTCTGGGTCAGGGCCAACCCTCGCCACCCAAACCAGAGAAGGGGCACGGGCCGAGCTACACGCTCGCTACCCCCTCAAAACCTCTGGGGTAGTGCCAACCCTCGCCACCCAAACTAGAGAAAGGGCACGAGATGAGCTACGTGCTCGCTCCCTCCCTCAAGACCTCTGGGGCAGGGCCAACCCTCGCCACCCAAACTAGAGAAGTGGCACGGGCCGAGCTATGCGCTCGCTCTCCCCCACAAGATCTCTGGGGCAGGGCCAACCCTCGCCACCCAAACCAGAGAAGGGGCAGGGGCCGAGCTACGCGCTCGCTCCCCCCACAAGACCTCTGGGTCTGGGCCAACCCTCGCCACCCAAACCAGAGAAGGGGCACCGGCCGAGCTACGTGCTCGCTCCCCCCCTCAAGACCTCTGGGGAGGGCCAACCCTCACCACCCAAAGCAGAGAAAGGGCACGGGCCGAGCTACGCGCTCGCTCCCCCCACAAGACCTTTGGGTCAGGGGCAACCCTCGTCACCCAAACCAGAGAAGGGGCACGGGCCGAGCTACGTGCTCGATCCCTTCCCCACAAGACCTCTGGGGCTGGGCCAACCCTCGCCACCCAAACCAGAGAAGGGACACGGGCTGAGCAACGCGCTTGCTCCCCCCCACAAGACCTCTGGGGCAGGGCCAACCCTCGCCACCCAAACCAGAGAAGGGGCACTGGCCAAGCTACGTGCTTGCTCCCCCGCTCAACACCTCTGAGGCAGGGCCAACCCTTTCCACATAAACCAGAGAAGGGGCACGGGCCGAGCTACGCGCTCGCTCCCCACCCCCCCTCAAGACTTCTGGGGTAGGGCCAACCCTCGCCACCCAAACCAGATAAGGGGCACGGGCCGAGCTACGCGCTCGCTCTCCCCCTCATGACCTCTGGGGTAGGGCCAACCCTCGCCACCCAAACCAGAGAAGGGGCACGGACCGAGCTACGCGCTCGCTTCCCCCTCAAGACCTCTGGGGCAGGGCCAACCCTCACCACCCAAACCAGAGAAGGGGCACAGGCCGAGCTACACACTAGCTCCCCCTCCTAAAGACCTCTGGGGTTGGGCCAACCATCGCCACCCAAACCAGAGAAGTGTCACGGACCGAGCTATGCGATCGCTCCCCCCCACAAGATCTCTGGGTTAGGGCCAACCCTCGCCACCCAAACCAGAGAAGGGGCACAGGCCGAGCTATGCACTCGCTCCCCCCCACAAGACCTCTGTGTCCGGGCCAACCCTCCCCACCCAAACCAGAGAAGGGGCACGGGCCGAGCTACGGGCTCTCTCCCCCACAAGACCTCTGGGTTAGGGCCAACCCTCGCCACCCAAACCAGAGAAGGGGCACCGGCCGAGCTACGCGCTCGCTCCCCCCTCAAGACCTCTGGTGCAGGGCCAACCCATGCCACCCAAACCAGAGAAGGGGCACGGGCGGAGCTACACGCTCGCTACCCCCCACAAAACCTCTGGGGCAGTGCCAACCCTCGCCACCCAAACTAGAGAAGGGGCACGGGCCGAGCTACACGCTCGCTCGCCCCCTCAAGATCTCTGGGGCAGGGCCAATCCTTGCCACCCAAACCAGAGAAGGGGCACGGGCCGAGCTACGCGCTCGCTCCCCCCGTCAAGACCTCTGGGGCAGGGCCAACCCTCGCCACGCAAACCAGAGAAGGGGCACGGGCCGAGCTACGCGCTCGCTCGCCCCCTCAAGACCTCTGGGGCAGGGCCAACCCTCGCCACCCAAACTTGAGAAGGGGCACAGGCCGAGCTAAGCGTTCGCTCCTCCCCTCAAGATCTCTGGGGCAGGGCCAACCCTCGCCACCCAAACCAGAGAAGGGGCACGGGCCGAGCTATGCGCTCGCTTCCCCTCCTAGAGACCTCTGGGGTAGGGCCAACCCTCGCCACCCAACCCAAAGAAGGGGCACGGGCCGAGCTTCGCGCTCGCTCTCCCCCACAAGACCTCTGGGTCTGGGCCAACCCTCGCCACCCAAACCAGAGAAGGGGCACGGGCCGAACTACGTGCTCGCTCCCCCCCACAAGACCTCTGGGGCAGGGCCAACCATCGCCACCCAAACCAGAGAAGGGGCACGGGCCGAGCTACGCGCTCGCTCCCCCCACAAGACCTCTGGGGCAAGGCCAACCCTCGCCACCCAACCAGAGAAGGGGCACGTGCCGAGCTACGATCTCGCTCCCCCCCACAAGACCTCTGGGGCAGCGCCAACCCTCGCCACGCAAACCAGAGAAGGGGCACGGAACGAGCTACGCGCTCGCTCCCGCCCTCAAGACCTTTGGGGCAGGGCCAACCAGTGCCACCCAAACCAGAGAAGGGGCACGGGCTGAGCTACGGGCTCGCTCCCCCCCCACAAGACCTCTGGGGCAGCGCCAACCCTCGCTACCCAAACCAGAGAAGGGGCACGGACCGAGCTACGCGCTCGCTCCCGCCCTCAAGACCTTTGGGGCAGGGCCAACCAGTGCCACCCAAACCAGAGAAGGGGCACGGGCCGAGCTACGCGCTCGCTCCCCCGCTCAAGACCTCTGGGGCAGGGCCAACCCTCGCCACCCAAACCAGTGAAGGGGCACGGGCCGAGATACGCGCTTGCTCCCCCCTCAAGACCACTGGGGCAGGGCCAACCCTCGCCACCCAAACCAGAGAAGGGGCACGAGCCGAGCAACATGCTCGCTCCCCCCTCAAGACTTCTAGGGCAGGGCCAACCCTCGCCACCCAAACCAGAGAAGGGGCACGGGCCGAGCTACGCGCTCGCTCCCCCCTCAAGACCTCTGTGGCAGGGCCAACCCTCGCCACCCAAACTAGAGAAGGGGCACAAGCCGAGCTACGTGCTCGCTCCCCCCACAAGACCTCTGGGGCAGCGCTAACCCTCGCCACCCAAACCAGAGAAGGGGCATGGGCCGAGCTACATGCTCGCTCCCCCCCTCAAGACCTCTGGGGCAGGGCCAAACCGCGCCACCCAAACCAGAGAAGGGGCACATGCCGAGCAACGCGCTTGCTGCCCCCCCAACAAGACCTCTGGGGTAGGGCCAACCCTCGCCACCCAAACCAGAGAAGGGACACGGGCCGAGCTACGCGCTCGCTCCACCCACAAGACCTCTGAGGAAGGGCCAACCCTCGCCACCCAAAAAAGAGAAGGGGCACGGGCCGAGCTACGTGCTCGGTCCCCCCCTCAAGACCTCGGGGGCAGGGCCAACCCGCGCCACCCAAACCAGAGAAGGGGCACGTGCCGAGCTACGCGCTCGCTCCCCCCCCCCCTTAGACCTCTAGGGCAGGGCCAAACCTCGCCACCCAAACCAGAGAAGGGGCACGGGCCGAGCAACGCGCTCGCTGCCCCCCCCCCACAAGACCTATGGGGCAGGGCCAACCATCGCCACCCAAACCAGAGAAGGGACACGGGCCGAGCTACGCGCTCGCTCGCCCCTCAAGACCTCTGGGGCAGGGCCAACCCTCTCCACCCAAACCAGAGAAGGGGCACGGGCTGAGCTACGCGCTCGCTCCGCCCTCAAGACCACAGGGGCATGGCCAACCCTCACAACCCAAACCAGAGAAGGGGCACGAGCGGAGCTACGTGCTCGCTCCCCCCTCAAGACCTCTGAGGCAGGGCCAACCCTCGCCACCCAAACAAGAGAAGGGGCACGAGCCGAGCAATGCGCTCATTCCCCCTTCAAGACCTCTGGGGCAGGGCCAACCCTCTCCACCCAAACCAGAGAAGGGGCATGGGCCGAGCTACGCGCTCGCTCCCCCCACAAGACCTCTGGGTCAGGGCCAACCCTCGCCACCCAAACCAGAGAAGGGGCACCGGCCAAGCTACGTGCTCGCTCCCCTCCTCAAGACCTCTGGGGCAGGGCCAACCCTCGCCACCCAAACCAGAGAAGGGGCACGGGCAGAGCTACACACTCGTCACCCCTACAAAACCTCTGGGGCAGTGCCAACCCTCGCCACCCAAATTGGAGAAGGGGCACGAGATGAGCCACGTGCTCGCTCCCCCCCTCAAGACCTCTGGGGCAGGGCCAACCCTCGCCACCCAAACAAGAGAAGTGGCACGGGCCAAGCTATGCGCTCGCTCTCCCCCTCAAGATCTCTGGGGCAGGGCCAACCCTCGTCACCCAAACCAGAGAAGGGGCACGGGCCGAGTTAGGCACTCTCTCCCCCCCCCCCTCAAGACCTCTGGGGCAGGGCCAACCCTCGCCACCCAAACCAGAGAAGGGGCACGGGCTGAGCTACGTGCTCTCTCCCCCCCTCAAGACCTCTGGGGCATGGCCAACCCTCGCCACCCAAACCAGAGAAGGGGCACGGGCTGAGCTACGCGCTCGATCCCCCCTAAAGACCTCTGGGGCAGGGCCAACCCTCGCCACCCAAACCAGAGAAGGGGCACGGGCCGAGCTAAGCGTTCGCTACCCCCTCAAGACCTCTTGGGCAGGGCCAACCCTCGCCACCCGAACCAGAGAAGGGGCACGGGCCGAGCTACGCGCTCGCTCCCCCTCCTAATGATCTCTGGGGCAGGGCCAACCCTCACCACCCAAACCAGAGAAGGGGCACGGGCTGAGATTCTCGCTCGCTCCCCCTCCTAATGATCTCTGGGGCAGGGCCAACCCTCACCACCCAAACCAGAGAAGGGGCACGGGCCGAGCTACGTGCTCGCTCTCCCCCACAAGACCTCTGGGTCAGGGCCAACCCTCGCCACCCAAACCAGAGAAGGGGCACGGGCCGAGCTACACGCTCGCTACCCCCTCAAAACCTCTGGGGCAGTGCCAACCCTCGCCACCCAAACCAGATAAGGGGCACGAGATGAGCTACGTGCTCGCTCCCCCCTCAAGACCTATGTGGAAGGGCCAACCCTCGCCACCCAAACGAGGGAAGGGGCACGGGCCGAGCTACACGCTCGCTCGCCCCCTCAAGATCTCTGGGGCAGGGCCAATCCTCGCCACCCAAACCAGAGAAGGGGCACGGGCCGAGCTACACGCTCGCTCGCCCCCTCAAGATCTCTGGGGCAGGGCCAATCCTCGCCACCCAAACCAGAGAAGGGGCACGGGCCGAGCTACGCGCTCGCTCCCCCCGTCAAGACCTCTGGGGCAGGGCCAACCCTCGCCACCCAAACCAGAGAAGGGGCACGGGCTGAGCTACGCGCTCGCTCTCCCCCTCAAGACCTCTGGGGCAGGGCCAACCCTCGCCACCCAAACCTGAGAAGGGGCACTGGCCGAGCTAAGCGTTCGCTCCTCCCCTCAAGACCTCTGGGGTAGGGCCAACCCTCGCCACCCAAACCAGAGAAGGGGCACGGGCCGAGCTATGTGCTCGCTTCCCCTCTTAGAGACCTCTGGGGCAGGGCCAACCCTCGCCACCCAAACCAAAGAAGGGGCACGGGCCGAGCTTCGCGCTCGCTCTCCCCCACAAGACCTCTGGGTCTGGGCCAACCCTCGCCACCCAAACCAGAGAAGGGGCATAGGCCGAACTACGTGCTCGCTCCCCCCCACAAGACCTCTGGGGCAGGACCAACCATCGCCACCCAAACCAGAGAAGGGGCACGGGCCGAGCTACGTGCTCGCTCCCCCCACAAGACCTCTGGGGCAAGGCCAACCCTCGCCACCCAACCAGAGAAGGGGCACGGGACGAGCTACGCGCTCGCTCCCCCTCAAGACCTCTGGGGCAGGGCCAACGCTCGCCACCCAAACAAGATAAGGGGCACGTGCCGAGCTACGCTCTCGCTCCCCCCACAAGACCTCTGGGGCAGCACCAACCCTCGCCACGCAAACCAGAGAAGGGGCACGGGTTGAGCTACGGGCTCGCTCCCCCCCCCACAAGACCTCTGGGGCAGCGCCAACCCTCGCCACCCAAACCAGAGAAGGGGCACGGACCAAGCTACGCACTCGCTCCCGCCCTCAAGACCTTTGGGGCAGGGCTAACCAGTGCCACTCAAACCAGAGAAGGGGCATGGGCCGAGCTACGCGCTCGATCCCCCGCTCAAGACCTCTTGGGCAGGGCCAACCCTCGCCACCCAAACCAGAGAAGGGGCACGGGCCGAGATACGCGCTCGCTCCCCCCTCAAGACCACTGGGGCAGGGCCAACCCTCGCCACCCAATCCAGAGAAGGGGCACGAGCCGAGCAACATGCTCGCTCCCCCCTCAAAACCTCTAGGGCAGGGCCAACCCTCGCCACCCAAACCAGATAAGGGGCACGAGCCGAGCTACGTGCTCGTTCCACCCTCAAGACCTCTAGGGCAGGGCCAACGCTCTCCACCCAAACCAGAGAAGGGGCACGGGCCGAGCTACGCGCTCGCTCCCCCTTCAAGACCTCTGGGGCCGGGCCAACCCTCGCCACCCAAACCAGAGAAGGTGCACAAGCCGAGCTACGTGCTCGCTCCCCCCACAAGACCTCTGGGGCAGCGCCAACCCTCGCCACCCAAACCAGAGAAGGGGCACGGACCGAGCTACACGCTCGCTCCCGCCCTCAAGACCTTTGGGGCAGGGCCAACCAGTGCCACCCAAACCAGAGAAGGGGCACGGGCCGAGCTACGCGCTCGATCCCCCGCTCAAGACCTCTGGGGCAGGGCCAACCCTCGCCACCCAAACCAGAGAAGGGGCACGGGCCGAGATACGCGCTCGCTCCCCCCTCAAGACCACTGGGTCAGGGCCAACCCTCGCCACCCAAACCAAAGAAGGGGCACGAGCCGAGCAACATGCTCGCTCCCCCCTCAAGACTTCTAGGGCAGGGCCAACCCTCGCCACCCAAACCAGAGAAGGGGCACGGGCCGAGCTATGTGCTCGCTCCCCCCACAAGACCTCTGGGGCAGCGCTAACCCTCGCCACCCAAACCAGAGAAGGGGCATGGGTCAAGCTACGTGCTCGCTCCCCCCCTCAAGACCTCTGGGGCTGGGCCAAACCACGCCACCCAAACCAGAGAAGGGGCACAGGCTGAGCAACGCGCTTGCTGCCCCCCCAACAAGACCTCTGGGGTAGGGCCAACCCTCGCCACCCAAACCAGAGAAGGGACACGGGCCGAGCTACGCGCTCGCTCCACCCACAAGACCTCTGAGGAAGGGCCAACCCTCGCCACCCAAACCAGAGTAGGGGCACGGGCCGAGCTACGTGCTCGGTCCCCCCCTCAAGAGCTCGGGGGCAGGGCCAACCCGCGCCACCCAAACCAGAGAAGGGGCACGGGCCGAGCTACGCGCTCGCTCCCCCCTCTAGACATCTAGGGCAGGGCCAAACCTCGCCACCCAAACCAGAGAAGGGGCACGGGCCGAGCAACGCGCTCGCTGCCCCCCCCACAAGACCTATGGGGCAGGGCCAACCATCGCCACCCAAACCAGAGAAGGGACACTGGCCGAGCTACGCGCTCGCTCCCCCCTCAAGACCAATGGGGCAGGGCCAACCCTCACAACCCAAACCAGAGAAGGGGCACGAGCGGAGCTACGTGCTCGCTCCCCCCTCAAGACCTCTGAGGCAGGGCCAACCCTCGCCACCCAAACAAGAGAAGGGGCACGAGCCGAGCTATGCGCTCGCTCCCCCTTCAAGACCTCTGGGGCAGTGCCAACCGTCTCCACCCAAACCATAGAAGGGGCACGGGCCGAGTTACGCGCTCGCTCCCCCCATAAGACCTCTGGGTCAGGGCCAACCCTCGCCACCCAAACCAGAGAAGGGGCACCAGCCGAGCTACGTGCTCGCTCCCCTCCTCAAGACCTCTGGGGCAGGGCCAACCCTCGCCACCCAAACCAGAGAAGGGGCACGGGCGGAGCTACACACTCGTTACCCCTACAAAACCTCTGGGGCAGTGCCAACCCTCGCCACCCAAACTGGAGAAGGGGCACGAGATGAGCTACGTGCTCGCTCCCCCCCTCAAGACCACTGGGGCAGGGCCAACCCTCGCCACCCAAACAAGAGAAGTGGCACGGGCCGAGCTATGCGCTCGCTCTCCCCCTCAAGATCTCTGGGGCAGGGCCAACCCTCGTCACCCAAACCAGAGAAGGGGCACGGGCCGAGTTAGGCACTCTCTCCCCCCCCCTCAAGACCTCTGGGGCAAGGCCAACCCTCGCCACCCAAACTAGAGAAGGGGCACGGGTTGAGCTACGTGCTCTCTCCCCCCCTCTAGACCTCTGGGGAAAGGCCAACCCTCGCCACCCAAACCAGAGAAGGGGCACGGGCAGACCTACGCGCTCGATCCCCCCGAAAGACCTCTGGGGCAGGGCCAACCCTCGCCACCCAAACCAGAGAAGGGGCACGGGCCGAGCTAAGCGTTCGCTCCCCCATCTAGACCTCTTGGGCAGGGCCAACCCTCGCCACCCAAACCAGAGAAGGGGCACGGGCCGAGCTACGCGCTCGCTC
>JAULAV010000048.1:281070-309073 GCA_030789695.1 Scilla litardierei | reverse complement strand
CTCCCCCCCACAAGACCTCTGGGTCAGGGCCAACCCACGCCACCCAAACAAGAGAAGGGGCACCGGCCGAGCTACGCGCTCGCTCCCCCCCTCAAGACCTCTGGGGTAGGGCCAACCCTCTCCACCCAAACCAGAGAAGGGGCACGGGCCGAGCTAGCCGGTCGCTACCCCCTCAAACCCTCTGGGGCAGAGCCAACCCTCGCCAACCTAACCAGAGAAGGGGCACGGGCTGAGCTACGCGCTCGCTCTCCCCCACAAGTCCTCTGGGTCCGGGCCAACCCTCGCCACCCAAACCAGAGAAGGGGCACGGGCCGAGCTACACGCTCGCTCCCCCCACAAGACCTCTGGGTCCGGGCCAACCCTCGCCACCCAAACCAGAGAAGGGGCACAGGCCGAGCTACACGCTCGCTCCCCCCACAAGACCTCTGGCTCCGGGCCAACCCTCGCCACCCAAACCACAGAAGGGGCACGGGCCGAGCTACGCGCTCGCTCCCCCCACAAGACCTCTGGGTCAGGGCCAACCCTCGCCACCCAAACCAGAGAAGGGGCACCGACCGAGCTACGCGCTCATTCCCCCCTCAAGACCTCTGGGGCAGGGCCAACCCATGCCACACAAACCAGAGAAGGGGCACAGGCCGAGCTACGCGCTCGCTCCCCATCCTAAAGACCTCTGGGGCAGGGCCAACCCTCGCCACCCAAACCAGAGAAGGGGCACGGGCCGAGTTATGCGCTCGCTCCCCCCCACAAGACCTCTGGGTCAGGGCCAACCCTTGCCACCCAAACCAGATAAAGGGCACGGGCCGAGCTACGTGCTCGCGCCCCCCCACAAGACCTCTGGGGCAGGGCCAACCCTCGCCACCCAAACCAGAGAAGGGACACGGGCCGAGCTACGCGCTTGCTCTCCCTCATAAGACCTCTGGGGCAGGGCCAACCCTCGCCACCCAAACCTGATAAGGGGCACGGGCCGAGCTACGTGCTCGCTCCCCCGCTCAACACCTCTGAGGCAGGGCCAACCCTTGCCACCTAAACCAGAGAAGGGGCACGGACAGAGCTACGCGCTCGCTCACCCCTCAATACTTCTGGGGCAGGGCCAACCCTCGTCACCCAAACCAGAGAAGGGGCACGTGCCGAGCTACGCGCTCGCTCTCCCCCTCAATACCTTTGGGGTAGGGCCAACCCTCGCCACCCAAACCAGAGAAGGGGCACGGGCCGAGCTACGCGCCCGCTCCCCCCGTCAAGACCTCTGGGGCAGGGCCGACCCTCGCCACCCAAACCAGAGAAGGGGCACGGGCCGAGCTACCCACTCGCTCCCCCTCCTAAAGACCTCTGGGGCAGGGCCAACCCTCGCCACCCAAACCAGAGAAGGGGCGCGGACTGAGCTACGCGCTCGCTACCCCTCTCAAGCCTTCTGGGGCAGGGCCAACCCTCGCCACCCAAACCAGAGAAGGGGCACGGGCCAAGCTACACGCTCATTCTCCCCCTCAAAACCTCTGGGGTAGGGCCAACCCTCGCCACCCAAACCAGAGAAGGGGCACGGGCCGATCTACGCGCTCGCTCCACCCCATAAGACCTCTGGGGCAGGGCCAACCCTCGCCACCTAAACCAGAGTAGGGGCACGGGCCGAGCTACGCGCTCGCTCCCCCGCTCAACACCTCTGAGGCAAGGCCAACCCTTACCACCTAAACCAGAGAAGGGGCATGGGCCGAGCTACGCGCTCGCTCCCCCCTCAAGACTTCTAGGGCAGGGCCAACCCTCGCCACCCAAACCAGAGAAGGGGCACGGGACGAGCTACGCGCTCGCTCTCCCCCTCAAGACCTCTGGGTAGGGCCAACCCTCGCCACCCAAACCAGAGAAGGGGCATGGGTCGAGCTACGCGCTCGCTCCCCCCTCAAGACCTCTGGGGCAGGGCCAACCCTCGCCACCCAAACCAGAGAAGGGGCACGGGCCGAGCTACTCGCTCGCTCCCCCTCCTAAAGACCTCTGGGGCAGGGCCAACCCTTGCCACCCAAACCAGAGAAGGGGCACGGGTCGAGCTTCGCGCTCGCTATCCCCCACAAGACCTCTGGCTCAGGTCCAACCTTCGCCACCCAAACCAGAGAAGGGGCACGGGTCGAGCTACGCGCTCGCTCCCCCCCGCAAGACCTCTGGGGCATGGCCAACCATCGCCACCCAAACCAGAGAAGGGGCACGGGCCGAGCGACACGCTCGCTCCACCCTCAAGACCTCTGGGGCAGGGCCAACCCTCACTGCCCAAACCAGAGAAGGGGCACGGGCCGAGCTACGCGCTCGCTCCCCCCACAAGACCTCTGGGTCCGGGCCAACCCTCGCCACCCAAACCAGAGAAGGGGCACGGGTCGAGCTACGTGCTCGCTCCTCCCCACAAGACCTCTGGGTCAGGGCCAACCCTCGCCACCCAAACCAGAGAAGGGGCAACGGCCGAGCTACGTGCTCGCTCCCCCCTAAGACCTCTGGGGCAGGGCCAACCCTCGCCACCCAAACCAGAGAAGGGGCACGGGCCGAGCTATGTGCTTCCTCCCCCCTCAAGACCTCTGGTGCAGGGCCAACCCTCGCCACCCAAACCAGAGAAGGGGCACGGGCCAAGCTACGCTCTCGCTCCCCCCTCAAGACCTCTGGAGTAGGGCCAACCCTCGCCACCCAAACCAGAGAAGGGGCACGGGCCGAGCTATGCACTCGCTCCCCCCTTAAGACCTCTAGGGTAGGGCCAACACTCTCCACCCTAACCAGAGAAGGGGCACATGCCGAGATACGCGCTCTCCCCCCCCACAAGACCTCTGGGACAGGGCCAACCCTCGCCACCCAAACCAGAGAAGGGGCACGGGTTGAGCTACGCGCTCACTCCCCCTCCTAAAGACCTCTGGGTCAGGGCCAACCCTCGCCACCCAAACCAGAGAAGAGGCACGGGCCGAGCTACGCGCTCGGAGCCCCCACAAGACCTCTGGGTCAGGGCCAAACCTCGCCACCCAAACCAGAGAAGGGGCACGGGCCGAGCTACGCGCTCGCTCCCCCCACAAGACCTCTGGGGCAGGGCCAACCCATGCCACCCAAACCAGAGAAGGGGCACGCGCCGAGCTAAATGCTCGCTCCCCTCCTAAATACCTATGGGGTAGGGCCAAACCTCGCCACCCAAACCAGAGAAGGGGCACGGGCCGAGCTACGCGCTCGCTCCCCCCACAAGACCTCTGGGTCCGGGCCAACCCTCACCACCCAAACCAGAGAAGGGGCAAGGGCCGAGCTACACGCTCGCTCCCCCCACAAGACCTCTGGCCGAGCTACACGCTCGCTCCCCCCACAAGACCTCTGGGTCTGGGCCAACCCTCGCCACCCAAACCAGAGAAGGGGCACGGGTCGCGCTACGTGCTAGCTCCTCCCCACAAGACCTCTGGTCAGGGCCAACCCTCGCCACCCAAACCAGAGAAGGGGCAACGGCCGAGCTACGCGCTCGCTCCCCCCTTCAAGAACTCTGGGGCAGGGCCAACCAACACCACCCAAACCAGAAAAGGGGCACTGGCCGAGCTACACGCTCGCTACCCCCTCAAAACCTCTGGGGCAGTGCCAACCCTCGCCACCCAAACCAGAGAAGGGGCACGAGATGAGCTACGCGCTCGCTCCCCCCACAAGACCTCTGGGTCCGGCCAACCCTCGCCACCCAAACCTGAGAAGGGGCACGGGCCGAGCTACGCGCTCGCTCCCCCCGACAAGACCTCTGGGTCAGGGCCAACCCTCACCACCCAAACCAGAGAAGGGGCACGTGACGATCTACACGGTCACTACCCCCTCAAAACTTCTGGGGCAGTACCAACCCTCGCCACCCAAACCAGAGAAGGGGCACGGGCTGAGCTACGCGCTCGCTCCCCCCTACAAGACCTCTGGGTCTGGGCCAACCCTCGCCACCCAAACCAGAGATGGGGCACTGGCCGAGCTACGCGCACGCTACCCATACAAGACCTCTTTGTCAGGGCCAACACTCGCCACCCAAACCACCGAAGGGGCACCGGCCGAGCTACGCGCTCGCTCCCCCCCTCAAGACCTCTGGGGCAGGGCCAACCCTCGCCACCTAAACCAGAGAAGGGGAACAGGCCAAGCTACGCGCTCGCTCCCCCCTCAAGTCCTCTGGGACAGGGCCAACCCTCGCCACCCAAACCAGAGAAGGGGCAGGGGCTGAGCTACGCCCTCGCTCCCCCTCCTAAAGACCTCTGGGGCAGGGCCAACCCTCGCCACCCAAACCAGAGAAGGGGCACGGGCCGAGCTACGCGCTCGCTCCCCCCACAAGACCTCTGGGTCAGGGCCAACCCTCGCCACCCAAACCAGAGAAGGGGCACCGGCCGAGCTACGCGCTCAATCCCCCCCCTCAAGACCTCTGGGGAGGGCCAACCCTCCCCACCCAAACCAGAGAAGGGGCACAGGCCGAGCTACGCGCCTGCTCCCCCTCACAAGACCTCTGGGGTAGGGCCAACCCTCGCCACCCAGACCAGAGAAGGGGCACGGGCCGAGCTACGCGCTCGCTCCCCCTCTAAACACCTCTGAGGTAGGGCCAACCCTTGCCACCTAAACCAGAGAAGGGGAACGGGCCGAGCTACGTGCCTGCTCCCTCCCACAAGACCACTGGGGCAGGGCCAACCCTCGCCACCCAAACCAGAGAAGGGACACAGGCCGAGCTACGCGCTCGCTCCCCCCCTCAAGACTTCTGGGGTAGGGCCAACCCTCGCCACCCAAACCAGCGAAGGGGCATGGGCCGAGCTACGCGCTCGCTCTCCCCCTCAAGACGTCTGGGGAAGGGCCAACCCTCGCCACCCAAACCAGATAAGGGGCACGGGCCGAGCTACGTGCTTGCTCCCCCCCTCAAGACCTCTGGAGCAGGGCCAACCCTCGCCACCCAAACTAGAGAATGGGCACGGGCCGAGCTACACGCTCGCTCCTCCTCCTAAAGACCTCTGGGGCAGGGCCAACCATCGCCACCCAAACAAGAGAAGGGGCACGGGCCGAGCTTCACGCTCGCTATCCTCCACAAGACCTCTGGGTCAGGGCCAACCCTCGCCACCCAAACCAGAGAAGGGGCACGGGCCGAGCTACGCGCTCGCTCCCCCCTCAAGACTTTTGGGGCAGGGCCAACCCTTGCCACCCAAACTAGAGAAGCGGCACAGGCCGAGCTACGCGCTCGCTCTCCCCCTCAAGACCTCTGGGGAGGGCCAACCCTCGCCACCCAAACCAGATAAGGGGCACGGGCCGAGCTACACGCTCGCTCCCCCCCTCAAAACCTCTGGGGCATGGCCAACCCTCTCCACCCAAACCAGAGAAGGGGCACGGGCCGAGCTACGCGCTCGCTCCCCCGCTCAACACCTCTGAGGCAGGGCCTACCCTTGCCACCTAAACCAGAGAAGGGGCACGGTCCGAGCTACGTGCTTGCTCCCCCCTCAAGACGTCTGGGGCAGGGCCAACCCTCGCCACCCAAACCAGAGAAGGGGCACGGGACGAGCTACGTGCTCCCTCCCCCCATAAGACCTCTGGGGCATGGCCAACCATCGCCACCCAAACCAGAGAAGGGGCACGGGCCGAGCTACACGCTCGCTCCCCCCTCAAGAACTCTGGGGCAGGGCCAACCCTCGCTGCCCAAACCAGAGAAGGGGCACGGGCCGAGCTACACGCTCGCTCCCCCCATAAGACCTCTGGGCCAGGGCCAACCCTTGCCACCCAAACCAGAGAAGGGGCACAGGCCGAGCTACGTGCTCGCTCCCCCCTCAAGACCTCTGGGACAGGGCTAACCCTCGCCACCCAAACCAGAGAAGGGGCACGGGTTGAGCTACGCCCTCGCTCCCCCTCCTAAAGACCTCTGGGGCAGGGCCAACCCTCGCCACCCAAACCAGAGAAGGGGCACGGGCCGAGCTACGTGCTCGCTCCCCCCCATAAGACCTCTGGGTAAGGGCCAACCCTCGCCACCCAAACCAGAGAAGGGGCACAGGCCGAGCTACGTGCTTGCTCCCTCCCACAAGACCGTTGTGGCAGGGCCAACCCTCGCCACCCAAACCAGAGAAGGGACACGGGCCGAGCTACGCACTTGCTCCCCCTCACAAGACCTCTGGGGTAGGGCCAACCCTCCCCACCCAGACCAGAGAAGGGGCACGGGCCGAGCTACGTGCTCGCTCCCCCTCTAAACACCTCAGAGGGAGGGCCAACCCTTGCCACCTAAACCAGAGAAGGGGCACGGGCCGAGCTACGCGCTCGCTCCCCCCATAAGACTTCTGGGGAAGGGCCAACCCTCGCCACCTAAACCAGCGAAGGGGCATGGGCCGAGCTACGCGCTCGCTCTCCCCCTCAAGACCTCTGGGGGAGGGCCAACCCTCGCCACCCAAACCAGATAAGGGGCATGGGCCTAGCTACGTGCTTGCCCCCCCTCAAGACCTCTGGGGCAGGGCCAACCCTCGCCACCCAAACCAGAGAAGGGGCACGGGCCGAGCTACGCGCTCGCTCCCCCTCCTAAAGACCTCTGGGGCAGGGCCAACCCTCGCCACCCAAACCAGAGAAGGGGCACGGGCCGAGCTTCGCGCTGGCTATCCTCCACAAGACCTCAGGGTCAGGTCCAACCCTCGCCACCCAAACCAGAGAAGGGGCACGGGCCGAGCTACGCGCTCGCTCCCCCCTCAAGACTTCTTGGGCAGGGCCAACCCTTGCCACCCAAACCAGAGAAGGGGCACGGGCTGAGCTACGTGCTCGCTCCCCCTCCTAAAGACTTTTGGGGCAGGGCCAAACCTCGCCACCCAAACCAGAGAAGGGGCACGGGCCGAGCTACGCGCTCGCTCCCCCCCACAAGACCTCTGGGTCAGGGCCAACCCTTTCCACCCAAACCAGAGAAGGGACATGGGCCGAGCTACGTGCTCGCTCCCTCCACAAGACCTTTGGGGCAGGGCAAACCCTCGCCACCCAAACCAGAGATGGGACACGGGCCGAGCTACGCGCTTGCTCCCCCTAACAAGACCTCTGGGGCAGGGCCAACCCTCGCCACCCAAACCAGAGAAGGGGCACGGGCCCAGCTACACACTCGCTCCCCCGCTCATCACCTCTAAGGCAGGGCCAACCCTCGCCACCTAAACCAGAGAAGGGGCACCGGCCGAGCTACGTGCTCGCTCCCCCCCACAAGACCTCTGGGTCAGGGCCAACCCATGCCACCCAAACCAGAGAAGGGGCACCGGCCGAGCTACGCGCTCGCTCCCCCCCTCAAGACCTCTGGGGTAGGGCCAACCCTCGCCACCCAAACCAGAGAAGGGGCACGGGCCGAGCTAGACGGTCGCTACCCCCTCAAACCCTCTGGGGCAGAGCCAACCCTCGCCAACCTAACCAGAGAAGGGGCACGGGCTGAGCTACGCGCTCGCTCTCCCCCACAAGTCCTCTGGGTCCGGGCCAACCCTCGCCACCCAAACCAGAGAAGGGGCACGGGCCAAGCTACACGCTCGCTCCCCCTATAAGACCTCTGGGTCCGGGCCAACCCTCGCCACCCAAACCAGAGAAGGGGCACAGGCCGAGCTACACGCTCTCTCCCCCCACAAGACCTCTGGCTCCGGGCCAACCCTCGCCACCCAAACCAAAGAAGGGGCACGGGCCGAGCTACGCGCTCGCTCCCCCCACAAGACCTCTGGGTCAGGGCCAACCCTCGCCACCCAAACCAGAGAAGGGGCACCGACCGAGCTACGCGTTCGTTCCCCCCTCAAGACCTCTGGGGCAGGGCCAACCCATGCCACACAAACAAGAGAAGGGGCACAGGCCGAGCTACGCGCTCGCTCCCCATCCTAAAGACCTCTGGGGCAGGGCCAACCCTCGCCACCCAAACCAGAGAAGGGGCACGGGCCGAGCTATGCGCTCGCTCCCCCCCACAAGACCTCTGGGTCAGGGCCAACCCTTGCCACCCAAACCAGATAAAGGGCACGGGCCGAGCTACGTGCTCGCGCCCCCCCACAAGACCTCGTGGGCAGGGCCAACCCTCACCACCCAAACCAGAGAAGGGACACGGGCCGAGCTACGCGCTTGCTCTCCCTCATAAGACCTCTGGGGCAGGGCCAACCCTCGCCACCCAAACCTGATAAGGGGCACGGGCCGAGCTACGTGCTCGCTCCCCCGCTCAACACCTCTGAGGCAGGGCCAACCCATGCCACCTAAACCAGAGAAGGGGCACGGACAGAGCTACGCGCTCGCTCACCCCTCAATACTTCTGGGGCAGGGCCAACCCTCGCCACCCAAACCAGAGAAGGGGCACGTGCCGAGCTACGAGCTCGCTCTCCCCCTCAATACCTTTGGGGTAGGGCCAACCCTCGCCACCCAAACCAGAGAAGGGGCACGGGCCGAGCTACGCGCCCGCTCCCCCCCTCAAGACCTCTGGGGCAGGGCCGACCCTCGCCACCCAAACCAGAGAAGGGGCACGGGCCGAGCTACCCACTCGCTCCCCCTCCTAAAGACCTCTGGGGCAGGGCCAACCCTCGCCACCCAAACCAGAGAAGGGGCGCGGACTGAGCTACGCGCTCGCTACCCCTCTCAAGCCTTCTGGGGCAGGGCCAACCCTCGCCACCCAAACCAGAGAAGGGGCACGGGCCAAGCTACACGCTCATTCTCCCCCTCAAAACCTCTGGGGTAGGGCCAACCCTCGCCACCCAAACCAGAGAAGGGGCACGGGCCGAGCTACGCGCTCGCTCCACCCCTCAAGACCTCTGGGGCAGGGCCAACCCTCGCCACCTAAACCAGAGTAGGGGCACGGGCCGAGCTACGCGCTCGCTCCCCGGCTCAACACCTCTGAGGCAAGGCCAACCCTTACCACCTAAACCAGAGAAGGGGCATGGGCCGAGCTACGCGCTCGCTCCCCCCTCAAGACTTCTAGGGCAGGGCCAACCCTCGCCACCCAAACCAGAGAAGGGGCACGGGACGAGCTACGCGCTCGCTCTCCCCCTCAAGACCTCTGGGGTAGGGCCAACCCTCGCCACCCAAACCAGAGAAGGGGCATGGGTCGAGCTACGCGCTCGCTCCCCCCTCAAGACCTCTGGGGCAGGGCCAACCCTCGCCACCCAAACCAGAGAAGGGGCACGGGCCGAGCTACGCGCTCGCTCCCCCTCCTAAAGACCTCTGGGGCAGGGCCAACCCTTGCCACCGAAACCAGAGAAGGGGCACGGGTCGAGCTTCGCGCTCGCTATCCCCCACAAGACCTCTGGGTCAGGGCCAACCTTCGCCACCCAAACCAGAGAAGGGGCACGGGTCGAGCTACGCGCTCGCTCCCCCCCGCAAGACCTCTGGGGCATGGCCAACCATCGCCACCCAAACCAGAGAAGGGGCACGGGCCGAGCGACACGCTCGCTCCACCCTCAATACCTCTGGTGCAGGGCCAACCCTCACTGCCCAAACCAGAGAAGGGGCACGGGCCGAGCTACGCGCTCGCTCCCCCCACAAGACCTCTGGGTCCGGGCCAACCCTCGCCACCCAAACCAGAGAAGGGGCAACGGTCGAGCTACGTGCTCGCTCCCCCCCCTAAGACCTCTGGGGCAGGGCCAACCCTCGCCACCCAAACCAGAGAAGGGGCACGGGCCGAGCTATGTGCTTCCTCCCCCCTCAAGACCTCTGGTGCAGGGCCAACCCTCGCCACCCAAACCAGAGAAGGGGCACGGGCCAAGCTACGCTCTCGCTCCCCCCTCAAGACCTCTGGAGTAGGGCCAACCCTCGCCACCCAAACAAGAGAAGGGGCACGGGCCGAGCTACGCACTCGCTCCCCCCTTAAGACCTCTAGGGTAGGGCCAACACTCTCCACCCTAACCAGAGAAGGGGCACATGCCGAGATACGCGCTTTCTCCCCCCACAAGACCTCTGGGACAGGGCCAACCCTCGCCACCCAAACCAGAGAAGGGGCACGGGTTGAGCTATGCGCTCACTCCCCCTCCTAAAGACCTCTGGGGCAGGGCCAACCCTCACCACCCAAACCAGAGAAGAGGCACGGGCCGAGCTACGCGCTCGGAGCCCCCACAAGACCTCTGGGTCAGGGCCAAACCTCGCCACCCAAACCAGAGAAGGGGCACGGGCCGAGCTACGCGCTCGCTCCCCCCACAAGACCTCTGGGGCAGGGCCAACCCATGCCACCCAAACCAGAGAAGGGGCACGCGCCGAGCTAAATGCTCGCTCCCCTCCTAAATACCTATGGGGTAGGGCCAAACCTCGCCACCCAAACCAGAGAAGGGGCACGGGCCGAGCTACGCGCTCGCTCCCCCCACAAGACCTCTGGGTCCGGGCCAACCCTCGCCACCCAAACCAGAGAAGGGGCACGGGCCGAGCTACACGCTCGCTCCCCCCACAAGACCTCTGGCCGAGCTACACGCTCGCTCCCCCCACAAGACCTCTGGGTCTGGGCCAACCCTCGCCACCCAAACCAGAGAAGGGGCACGGGTCGAGCTACATGCTAGCTCCTCCCCACAAGACCTCTGGTCAGGGCCAACCCTCGCCACCCAAACCAGAGAAGGGGCAACGGCCGTGCTACGCGCTCGCTCCCCCCTTCAAGAACTCTGGGGCAGGGCCAACCAACACCACCCAAACCAGAAAAGGGGCACTGGCCGAGCTACATGCTCGCTTCCCCCTCAAAACCTCTGGGGCAGTGCCAACCCTCGCCACCCAAACCAGAGAAGGGGCACGAGATGAGCTACGCGCTCGCTCCCCCTACAAGACCTCTGGGTCCGGCCAACCCTCGCCACCCAAACCAGAGAAGGGGCACGGGCCGAGCTACGCGCTCGCTCCCCCCGACAAGACCTCTGGGTCAGGGCCAACCCTCACCACTCAAACCAGAGAAGGGGCACGGGACGAGCTACACGGTCACTACCCCCTCAAAACTTCTGGGGCAGTACCAACCCTCGCCACCCAAACCAGAGAAGGGGCACGGGCTGAGCTACGCGCTCGCTCCCCCCTACAAGACCTCTGGGTCTGGGCCAACCCTCGCCACCCAAACCAGAGATGGGGCACTGGCCGAGCTACGCGCACGCTACCCATACAAGACCTCTTTGTCAGGGCCAACACTCGCCACCCAAACCACCGAAGGGGCACCGGCCGAGCTACGCGCTCGCTCCCCCCCTCAAGACCTCTGGGGCAGGGCCAACCCTCGCCACCTAAACCAGAGAAGGGGAACAGGCCAAGCTACGCGCTCGCTCCCCCCTCAAGACCTCTGGGACAGGGCCAACCCTCGCCACCCAAACCAGAGAAGGGGCAGGGGCTGAGCTACGCCCTCGCTCCCCCTCCTAAAGACCTCTGGGGCAGGGCCAACCCTCGCCACCCAAACCAGAGAAGGGGCACGGGCCGAGCTACGCGCTCGCTCCCCCCACAAGACCTCTGGGTCAGGGCCAACCCTCGCCACCCAAACCAGAGAAGGGGCACTGGCCGAGCTACGCGCTCGCTCCCCCCCCTCAAGACCTCTGGGGAGGGCCAACCCTCCCCACCCAAACCAGAGAAGGGGCACAGGCCGAGCTACGCACCTGCTCCCCCTCACAAGACCTCTGGGGTAGGGCCAACCCTCGCCACCCAGACCAGAGAAGGGGCACGGGCCGAGCTACGCGCGCGCTCCCCCTCTAAACACCTCTGAGGTAGGGCCAACCCTTGCCACCTAAACCAGATAAGGGGCATGGGCCGAGCTACGTGCTTGCTCCCCCCCTCAAGACCTCTGGAGCAGGGCCAACCCTCGCCACCCAAACTAGAGAATGGGCACGGGCCGAGCTACACGCTCGCTCCTCCTCCTAAAGACCTCTGGGGCAGGGCCAACCCTCGCCACCCAAACAAGAGAAGGGGCACGGGCCGAGCTTCACGCTCGCTATCCTCCACAAGACCTCTGGGTCAGGGCCAACCCTCGCCACCCAAACCAGAGAAGGGGCACGGGCCGAGCTACGCGATCGCTCCCCCCCTCAAGACTTTTGGGGCAGGGCCAACCCTTGCCACCCAAACTAGAGAAGCGGCACAGGCCGAGCTACGCGCTCGCTCTCCCCCTCAAGACCTCTGGGGAGGGCCAACCCTCGCCACCCAAACCAGATAAGGGGCACGGGCCGAGCTACACGCTCGCTCCCCCCCTCAAAACCTCTGGGGCAGGGCCAACCCTCTCCACCCAAACCAGAGAAGGGGCACGGGCCGAGCTACGCGCTCGCTCCCCCGCTCAACACCTCTGAGGCAGGGCCTACCCTTGCCACCTAAACCAGAGAAGGGGCACGGTCCGAGCTACGCGCTTGCTCCCCCCTCAAGACGTCTGGGGCAGGGCCAACCCTCGCCACCCAAACCAGAGAAGGGGCACGGGACGAGCTACGTGCTCCCTCCCCCCCATAAGACCTCTGGGGCATGGCCAACCATCGCCACCCAAACCAGAGAAGGGGCACGGGCCGAGCTACACGCTCGCTCCCCCCTCAAGAACTCTGGGGCAGGGCCAACCCTCGCTGCCCAAACCAGAGAAGGGGCACGGGCCGAGCTACACGCTCGCTCCCCCCATAAGACCTCTGGGCCAGGGCCAACCCTTGCCACCCAAACCAGAGAAGGGGCACAGGCCGAGCTACGTGCTCGCTCCCCCCTCAAGACCTCTGGGACAGGGCCAACCCTCGCCACCCAAACCAGAGAAGGGGCACGGGTTGAGCTACGCCCTCGCTCCCCCTCCTAAAGACCTCTAGGGCAGGGCCAACCCTCGCCACCCAAACCAGAGAAGGGGTACGGGCCGAGCTACGTGCTCGCTCCCCCCCATAAGACCTCTGGGTAAGGGCCAACCCTCGCCACCCAAACCAGAGAAGGGGCACGGGCCGAGCTACGTGCTTGCTCCCTCCCACAAGACCGTTGTGGCAGGGCCAACCCTCGCCACCCAAACCAGAGAAGGGACACGGGCCGAGCTACGCACTTGCTCCCCCTCACAAGACCTCTGGGGTAGGGCCAACCCTCACCACCCAGACCAGAGAAGGGGCACGGGCCGAGCTACGCGCTCGCTCCCCCTCTAAACACCTCAGAGGTAGGGCCAACCCTTGCCACCTAAACCAGAGAAGGGGCACGGGCCGAGCTACGTGCTCGCTCCCCCCATAAGACTTCTGGGGTAGGGCCAACCCTCGCCACCTAAACCAGCGAAGGGGCATGGGCCGAGCTACGCGCTCGCTCTCCCCCTCAAGACCTCTGGGGGAGGGCCAACCCTCGCCACCCAAACCAGATAAGGGGCACGGGCCTAGCTACGTGCTTGCCCCCCTCAAGACCTCTGGGGCAGGGCCAACCCTCGCCACCCAAACCAGAGAAGGGGCACGGGCCGAGCTACGCGCTCGCTCCCCCTCCTAAAGACCTCTGGGGCAGGGCCAACCCTCGCCACCCAAACCAGAGAAGGGGCACGGGCCGAGCTTCACGCTGGCTATCCTCCACAAGACCTCAGGGTCAGGTCCAACCCTCGCCACCCAAACCAGAGAAGGGGCACGGGCCGAGCTACGCGCTCGCTCCCCCCTCAAGACTTCTGGGGCAGGGCCAACCCTTGCCACCCAAACGAGAGAAGGGGCACGGGCCGAGCTACGCGCTCGCTCTCCCCCTCAAGACCTCTGGGGAGGGCCAACCCTCGCCACCCAAACCAGAGAAGGGGCACGGGCCGAGCTACGCGCTCGCTCCCCCCCTCAAGACCTCTAGGGCAGGGCCAACCCTCGCCACCCAAACCAGAGAAGGGGCACGGGCCGAGCTACACTCTCGCTCCCCCGCTCAATACCTCTGAGGCAGGGCCAACCCTTGCCACCTAAACCAGAGAAGGGGCACGGGCCGAGCTACGCGCTCGCTCCCCCCGCAAGACGTCTGGGGCAGAGCCAACCCTCGCCACCCAAACCAGAGAAGGGGCACGGGACGATCTACGCGCTTGCTCCCCCCCACAAGACCTCTGGGGCATGGCCAACCATCACCACCCAAACCAGAGAAGGGGCACGGGCTGAGCTATACGCTCGCTCCCCCCTCAAGACCTCTGGGGCAGGGCCAACCCTCGCTGCCCAAACCAGAGAAGGGGCACGGGCTGAGCTACGCGATCGCTCCCCCTATAAGACCTCTGGGGTAGGGCCAACCCTCGCCACCCAACCAGAGAAAGGGCACGGGCCGAGCTTTGCGCTCGCTCCCCCCTGAAGACCTCTGGGACAGGGTAACCCTCGCCACCCAAACCAGAGAAGGGGCACGGGCCGAGCTACGCGCTCCCTCCCCCCTCAAGACCTCTGGTGCAGGGCCAACCCTTGCCACCCAAACCAGAGAAGGGGCACGGGCCAAGCTACGCTCTCGCTCCCCCCCTCATGACCTCTGGGGCAGGGCCAACCCTCGCCACCCAAACCAGAGAAGGGGCACGGGCCGAGCTATACGCTCGCTCCCCCCTCAAGACCTCTGAGGCAGGGCCAACCCTCGCTGCCCAAACCAGAGAAGGGGCACGGGCCGAGCTACGCGCTCGCTCCCCCCATAAGACCTCTGGGGCAGGGCCAACCCTCGCCACCCAACCAGAGAAGGGGCACGGGCCGAGCTTTGTGCTCGCTCCCCCCTCAAGACCTCTGGGACAGGGTAACCCTCGCCACCCAAACCAGAGAAGGGGCACGGGCCGAGCTACGCGCTCCCTCCCCCCTCAAGACCTCAGGTGCAGGGCCAACCCTTGCCACCCAAACCAGAGAAGGGGCACGGGCCAAGATACGCTTTTGCTCCCCCCTCATGACCTCTGGGGCAGGGCCAACCCTCGCCACCCAAACCAGAGAAGGGGCACGGGCCGAGCTACACACTCGCTCACCCCTCAAGACCTCTGGGGTAGGGCCAACAGTCGCCAACCTAACCAGAGAAGGGGCACGGGCTGAGCTACGTGCTCGCTCTCCCCCACAAGACCTCTGGGACAGGGCCAACCCTGACCACCCAAACCAGAGAAGGGGAACGGGCTGAGCTACGCGCTCACTCCCCCTCCTAAAGACCTCAGGGGCAGGGCCAACCCTCGACACCCAAACCAGAGAAGGGGCACGGGCCGAGCTACGCGCTCGCTACCCCCCCACAAGACCTCTGGGTCAGGGCCAACCCTCGCCACCCAAACCAGAGAAGAGGAACGGGCCGAGCTACGCGCTCGATCCCCCCCCACAAGACCTCTGGGGCAGGGCCAACCCTTGCCACTCAAACCAGAGAAGGGGTACGGGCCAAGCAATGCACTTGCTCCCCCCCATAAGACCTCTGGGGGGCCAACCCTCACCACCTAAACCAGAGAAGGGACACGGGCCGAGCTACGCGCTCGCTCCCCCGCTCAACACCTCGGAGGCAGGGCCAACCCTTGCCACCTAAACCAGAGAAGGGGCACGGGCCGAGCTACGCGCTTGCTCCCCCCCTCAAGAATTCTGGGGCAGGGCCAACCCTCTCCACCCAAACCAGAGAAAAGGCACGGGCCGAGCTACTTGCTCACTCCCCCCCTCAAGACCTCTGGGGCAGGGCCAACCCTCGCCACCCGAACCAGAGAAGGGGCACGGGCCGAGCTACGTTCTCGCTCCCCCCTCAAGACTTCTAGGGCAGGGCCAACCCTCGCCACCCAGACCAAAGAAGGGGCACGGGCCGAGCTAAACGCTCGCTCCCCCTCCTAATTACCTATGGGGTAGGGTCCAACCTCGCCACCCAAACCAAAGAAGGGGCACGGGCCGAGCTACGCGCTCGCTCCCCACCCAAACCAAAGAAGGGGCACGGGCCGAGCTACGCGCTCGCTCCCACCACAAGACCTCTGGATCAGGGCCAACCCTCGCCACCCAAACCAGAGAAGGGGCACGGGCCGAGCTACGTGCTCGCTCCTCCCCCCACAAGACCTCTGGGGCTGGGCCAACCCTCGCCACCCAAACCAGAGAAGGGACACGGGCCGAGCAACGTGCTTGCTCCACCCCACAAGACCTCTGGGGCAGGGCCAACCCTCGCCACCCAAACCAGAGAAGGGGCACGGGCCAAGCTACGCGCTCGCTCCCCCGCTCAACACCTCTGAGGCAGTGCCAACGCTTGCCGCCTAAACCAGAGAAGGGGCACGGGCCGAGCTACGCGCTCGCTCCCCCCTCAAGACGTCTGGGGCAGGGCCAACCCTCGCCACCCAAACCAGAGAAGGGGAACGGGACGATCTACGCGCTTGCTCCCCCCCACAAGACCTCTGGGGCATGGCCAACCATCGCCACCCAAACCAGAGAAGGGGCACGGGCTGAGCTATACGCTCGCTCCCCCCCTCAAGACCTCTGGGGCAGGGCCAACCCTCGCTGCCCAAACCAGAGAAGGGGCATGGGCTGAGCTACGCGCTCGCTCCCCCCATAAGACCTCTGGGGTAGGGCCAACCCTCGCCACCCAACCAGAGAAAGGGCACGGGCCGAGCTTTGCGCTCTCTCCCCCCTCAAGACCTCTGGGACAGGGTAACCCTCGCCACCCAAACCAGAGAAGGGGCACGGGCCGAGCTACGCGCTCCCTCCCCCCTCAAGACCTCTGGTGCAGGGCCAACCCTTGCCACCCAAACCAGAGAAGGGGCACGGGCCAAACTACGCTCTCGCTCCCCCCCTCATGACCTCTGGGGCAGGGCCAACCCTCGCCACCCAAACCAGAGAAGGGGCACGGGCCGAGCTATACGCTCACTCCCCCCTCAAGACCTCTGAGGCAGGGCCAACCCTCGCTGCCCAAACCAGAGAAGGGGCACGGGCCGAGCTACGCGCTCGCTCCCCCCATAAGACCTCTGGGGCAGGGCCAACCCTCGCCACCCAACCAGAGAAGGGGCACGGGCCGAGCTTTGCGCTCGCTCCCCCTCAAGACCTCTGGGACATGGTAACCCTCGCCACCCAAACCAGAGAAGGGGCACGGGCCGAGCTACGCGCTCCCTCCCCCCTCAAGACCTCAGGTGCAGGGCCAACCCTTGCCACCCAAACCAGAGAAGGGGCACGGGCCAAGATACGCTTTTGCTCCCCCCTCATGACCTCTGGGGCAGGGCCAACCCTCGCCACCCAAACCAGAGAAGGGGCACGGGCCGAGCTACACACTCGCTCACCCCTCAAGACCTCTGGGGTAGGGCCAACAGTCGCCAACCTAACCAGAGAAGGGGCACGGGCTGAGCTACGTGCTCGCTCTCCCCCACAAGACCTCTGGGACAGGGCCAACCCTGGCCACCCAAACCAGAGAAGGGGAACGGGCTGAGCTACGCGCTCACACCCCCTCCTAAAGACCTCAGGGGCAGGGCCAACCCTCGACACCCAAACCAGAGAAGGGGCACGGGCCGAGCTACGCGCTCACTACCCCCCACAAGACCTCTGGGTCAGGGCCAACCCTCGCCACCCAAACCAGAGAAGAGGATCGGGCCGAGCTACGCGCTCGATCCCCCCCCACAAGACCTCTGGGGCAGGGCCAACCCTTGCCACTCAAACCAGAGAAGGGGTACGGGCCAAGCAATGCACTTGCTCCCCCCCATAAGACCTCTGGGGGGCCAACCCTCGCCACCTAAACCAGAGAAGGGACACGGGCCGAGCTACGCGCTCGCTCCCCCGCTCAACACCTCGGAGGCAGGGCCAACCCTTGCCACCTAAACCAGAGAAGGGGCACGGGCCGAGCTACGCGCTTGCTCCCCCCCTCAAGAATTCTGGGGCAGGGCCAACCCTCTCCACCCAAACCAGAGAAAAGGCACGGGCCGAGCTACGTGCTCACTCCCCCCCTCAAGACCTCTGGGGCAGGGCCAACCCTCGCCACCCGAACCAGAGAAGGGGCACGGGCCGAGCTACGTTCTCGCTCCCCCCCTCAAGACTTCTAGGGCAGGGCCAACCCTCGCCACCCAGACCAAAGAAGGGGCACGGGCCGAGCTAAACGCTCGCTCCCCCTCCTAATTACCTATGGGGTAGGGTCCAACCTCGCCACCCAAACCAGAGAAGGGGCACGGGCCGAGCTACGCGCTCGCTCCCCACCCAAACCAAAGAAGGGGCACGGGCCGAGCTACGCGCTCGCTCCCACCACAAGACCTCTGGATCAGGGCCAACCCTCGCCACCCAAACCAGAGAAGGGGCACGGGCCGAGCTACGTGCTCGCTCCTCCCCCCACAAGACCTCTGGGGCTGGGCCAACCCTCGCGACCCAAACCAGAGAAGGGGCACGGGCCAAGCTACGCGCTCGCTCCCCCGCTCAACACCTCTGAGGCAGTGCCAACCCTTGCCGCCTAAACCAGAGAAGGGGCACGGGCCGAGCTACGCACTCGCTCCCCCCTCAAGACGTCTGGGGCAGGGCCAACCCTCGCCACCCAAACCAGAGAAGGGGAACGGGACGATCTACGCGCTTGCTCCCCCCCACAAGACCTCTGGGGCATGGCCAACCATCGCCACCCAAACCAGAGAAGGGGCACAGGCCGATCTATATGCTCGCTCCCCCCTCAAGACCTCTGGGGCAGGGCCAACCCTCACTGCCCAAACCAGAGAAGGGGCACGGGCCGAGCTACGCGCTCGCTCCCCCCATAAGACCTCTGGGGCAGGGCCAACCCTCGCCACCCAACCAGAGAAGGGGCACGGGCCGAGATTTGCGCTCGCTCCCCCCTTAAGACCTCTGGGACAGGGCAACCCTCGCCACCCAAACCAGAGAAGGGGCACGGGCCGAGCTACGTGCTCCCTCCCCCCTCAAGACCTCTGGTGCAGGGCTAACCCTTGCCACCCAAACCAGAGAAGGGGCACGGGACAAGCTACGCTCTCGCTCCCCCCTCATGACCTCTGGGGCAGGGCCAACCCTCGCCACCCAAACCAGAGAAGGGGCACGGGCCGAGCTACACACTCGCTCACCCCTCAAGACCTCTGGGGTAAGGCCAACACTCGCCACCCTAACCAGAGAAGGGGCACGGGCTGAGCTACGTGCTCGCTCTCCCCCACAAGACCTCTTGGACAGGGCCAACCCTGGCCACCTAAACCAGAGAAGGGGAACGGGCTGAGCTACGCGCTCACTCCCCCTCCTAAAGACCTCTGGGGCAGGGCCAACCCTCGCCACCCAAACCAGAGAAGGGGCACGGGCCGAGCTACGCGCTCGCTACCCCCCACAAGACCTCTGGGTCAGGGCCAACCCTCGCTACCCAAACCAGAGAAGAGGAATGGGCCGAGCTACGCGCTCGATCCCCCCCACAAGACCTCTGGGGCAGGGCCAACCCTTGCCACTCAAACCAGAGAAGGGGTACGGGCCGAGCAATGCACTTGCTCCCCCCCCCCCACAAGACCTCTGGGGGGGCCAACCCTCGCCACCTAAACCAGAGAAGGGGCACGGGCAGAGCTACGCGCTCGCTCCCCCGCTCCTCACCACAAGACCTCTGGATCAGGGCCAACCCTCGCCACCCAAACCAGAGAAGGGGCAGGGCCGAGCTACGTGCTCGCTTCTCCCCCCACAAGACCTCTGGGGCTGGGCCAACCCTCGCCACCCAAACCAGAGAAGGGACACGGGCCGAGCAACGCGCTTGCTCCACCCCACAAGACCTCTGGGGCAGGGCCAACCCTCGCCACCCAAACCAGAGAAGGGGCACGGGCCAAGCTACGCGCTCGCTCCCCCGCTCAACACCTCTGAGGCAGTGCCAACCCTTGCCACCTAAACCAGAGAAGGGGCACGGGCCGAGCTACGCGCTCGCTCCACCCCCCTCAAGACGTCTGGGGCAGGGCCAACCCTCGCCACCCAAACCAGAGAAGGGGCACGGGCCGAGCTACGCGCTCGCTCTCCCCCTCAAGACCTCTGGGGCAGGGCCAACCCTCGCCACCCAAACCAGAGAAGGGGCACGGGCCGAGCTACGCGCTCGCTCTCCCCCTCAAGACCTCTGGGGCAGGGCCAACCCTCGCCACCCAAACCAGAGAAGGGGCATGGTCTGAGCTACACGCTCGCTCCCCCTCATAAAGATCTCTGTGGTAGGGCCAACCATCGCCACCCAAACCAGAGAAGGGGCACGGGCCGAGCTACGCGATTGCTCCCCCCCACAAGACCTCTGGGTCAGGGTCAACCCTCGCCACCCAAACCAGAGAAGGGGCACAGGCCGAGCTACGCACTTGCTCCCCCCACAAGACCTCTGGGTCTGGGCCAACCCTCACCACCCAAACCAGACAAGGGGCATGGGTCGAGCTACGTGCTCGCTCCCCCCACAAGACCTCTGGGTTAGGGCCAAACCTCGCCACCCAAACCAGAGAAGGGGCACCGACTGAGCTACGCGATCGCTCCCCCCTCAAGACCTCTCGGGCAGGGCCAACCCACGCCACCCAAACCAGAGAAGGGGCACGGGCGGAGCAACACGCTCGCTACCCCCCACAAAACCTCTGGGGCAGTGCCAACCCTCGCCGCCCAAACTAGAGAAGGGGCACGAGACGAGCTATGTGCTCGCTCCCCCCCTCAAGACCTCTGGGGCAGGGCCAACCCTCGCCACCCAAACTAGAGAAGTGGCACGGGCCGAGCTATGCGCTCGCTCTCCCCCTCAAGATCTCTGGGGCAGGGCCAACCCTCGCCACCCAAACCAGAGAAGGGGCACGGGCCGAGCTACGCGCTCGATCCCCCCCTCAAAACCTCTGGGGCAGGGATAACCCTCACCACCCAAACCAGAGAAGGGGCACGGGCCGAGCTACGCGCTGTCTCCCCCCCTCAAGCCCTCTGGGTCTGGGCCAACGCTCGCCACCCAAACCAGGGAAGGGGCACGGACCGAGCTACGCGCTCGCTCCCCCCACAAGACCTCTAGGTCAGGGACAACCCTCGCCACCCAAACCAGAGAAGGGGCACGGGCCGAGCTACGCGCTCGTTCCCCCCCACAAGACCTCTGGGTCCGGGCCAACCCTCGCCACCCAAACCAGAGAAGGGGCAAGGGCCGAGCTACGCGCTCGCGCTCCCCCTCAAGACCTCTGAGGCAGGGCCAACCCTCGCCACCCAAACCAGAGAAGGGGCACGGGCTGAGCTACACGCTCGCTCCCCCTCCTAAAGATCTCTGCGGTAGGGCCAACCATCGCCACCCAAACCAGAGAAGGGGCACGGGCCGAGCTACGTGATCGCTCCGCCCACAAGACCTCTGGGTCAGGGCCAACCCTCGCCACCCAAACCAGAGAAGGGGCACAGGCCGATCTACACACTTGCTCCCCCGACAAGACCTCTGGGTATGGGCCAACCCTCACCACCCAAACCAGACAAGGGGCACGGGCCGAGCTACGCGCTCGCTCCCCCCACAAGACCTCTGGGTTAGGGCCAACCCTCGCCACCCAAACCAGAGAAGGGGCACCGACCGAGCTACGCGCTCGCTCCCCCCTCAAGACCTCTGGGGCAGGGCCAACCTACGCCACCCAAACCAGAGAAGGGGCACGGGCGGAGCAACACGCTCGCTACCCCCCACAAAACCTCTGGGGTAGTGCCAACCCTCACCGCCCAAACTAGAGAAGGGGCACGAGACGAGCTTTGTGCTAGCTCCCCCCTCAAGACCTCTGGGGCAGGGCCAACCCTCGCCACCCAACCTAGAGAAGTGGCACGGGCCGAGCTATGCGCTCGCTCTCCCCCTCAAGATCTCTGGGGCAGGGCCAACCCTCGCCACCCAAACCAGAGAAGGGGCACGGGCCGAGCTATGCGCTCGATCCCCCCCTCCAGACCTCTGGGGCAGGGCGAACCCTCGCCACCTAAACCAGAGAAGGGGCACGGGCCGAGCTACGCGCTGTCTCCCCCCTCAAGCCCTCTAGGTCTGGGCCAACCCTCGCCACCCAAACCAGAGAAGGGGCACGGACCGAGCTACGCGCTCGCTCCCCCCACAAGACCTCTGGGTCAGGGCCAACCCTCGCCACCCAAACCAGAGAAGGGGCACGGGCCGAGCTATGCGCTTGCTCCCCCCCACTAGACCTCTGGGTCCGGGCCAACCCTCGCCACCCAAACCAGAGAAGGGGCACGGGCCGAGCTACGTGCTCGCTCCCCCCACAAGACCTCTGGGTCCAGGCCAACCCTCGCCACCCAGACTAGAGAAGGGGCACGGGTCGAGCTACGCGCTCGCTCCTCCCCACAAGACCTCTAGGTCAGGGCCAACCCTCCCCACCCAAACCAGAGAAGGGGCAACGGCCGAGCTACGCGCTCGCTCCCCCCCTCAAGACCTCTGGGGCAGGGCCAACCCCGCCACCCAAACCAGAGAAGGGGCACGGGCCGAGCTACATGCTCGCTACCCCCTTAAAACCTCTGTGGCAGTGCCAACCCTTGCCACCCAAACCAGAGAAGGGGCACGAGACGAGCTACGAGCTCGCTCCCCCCCACAAGACCTCTGGGTCTGGGCCAACCCTCGCCACCCAAACCAGAGAAGGGGCACGGGCCGAGCTACGCGCTCGCTCCCCCCACAAGACCTCTGGGTTAGGGCCAACCCTCACCACCCAAACCAGAGAAGGGGCACCGGCCGAGCTACGCGCTCGCTCCCCCACCCTCAAGACCTCTGGGGCAGGACCAACCCACGCCACCCAAACCAGAGAAGGGGCACGGGCAGAGCAACACGCTCGCTACCCCCATAAAACCTCTGGGGCAGTGCCAACCCTCGCCGCCCAAACCAGAGAAGGGGCACGAGACGAGCTATGTGCCCGCTCCCCCCCTCAAGACCTCTGGGGCAGGGCCAACCCTCGCCACCCAAACCAGAGAAGTGGCACGGGCCGAGCTATGCACTCACTCTCCCCCTCAAGATCTCTGGGGCAGGGCCAACCCTCGCCACCCAAACCAGAGAAGGGGCACGGGCCGAGCTACGCGCTTGATCCCCCCCTCAAGACCTCTGGGACAGGGCTAACCCTCGCCACCCAAACCAGAGAAGGGGCACGGGCCGAGCTACGCGCTCTCTCCCCCCCCCCTCAAGCCCTCTGGGTCTGGGCCAACCCTCGCCACCCAAACCAAAGAAGGGGCACGGGCCGAGCTACGCGCTCTCTCCCCGCCCTCAAGCCCTCTGGGTCTGGGCCAACCCTCGCCACCCAAACCAGAGAAGGGGCACGGGCCGAGCTACGCGCTCGCTCCACCCACAAGACCTCTGGGTCAGGGCCAACCCTCGCCACCCAAACCAGAGAAGGGGCACGGGCCGAGCTACGCGCTCTCTCCTCCCCCCACAAGACCTCTGGGCCCGAGCCAACCCTCGCCACCCAAACCAGAGAAGGGGCACGGGCCGATCTACGTGCTCGCTCCCCCCACAAGACCTCTGGGTCCGGGCCAACCCTCGCCACCCAAACCAGAGAAGGGGCACAGGTCGAGCTACGCGCTCGCTCCTCCCCACAAGACCTCTGGGTCAGGGCCAACCCTCGCCACCCAAACCAGAGAAGGGGCAACGACCGAGCTACGCGCTCGCTCCCCCCCTCAAGACCTCTGGGGTAGGGCCAACCCTCGCCACCATAACCAGAGAAGGGGCACGTGCCGAGCTACACGCTCGCTACCCCCTTAAAACCTCTGGGGCAGTGCCAACCCTCTCCACCCAAACCAGAGAAGGGGCACGAGATGAGCTACGAGCTCGCTCCCCCCACAAGACCTCTGGGTCCGGCCAACCCTCGCCACCCAAACCAGAGAAGGGGCACGGGCTGAGCAACACGCTCGCTCCCCCTCCTAAAGACCTCTGCGGTAGGGCCAACCATCGCCACCCAAACCAGAGAAGGGGCAAGGGCCGAGCTACGCGATCGATCCCCCCACCAGACCTCTGGGTCAGGGCCAACCCTCGCCACCCAAACCAGAGAAGGGGCACAGGCCGAGCTACGCACTCGCTCCCCCCACAAGACCTCTGGGTCTGGGCCAACCCTCACCACCAAAACTAGAGAAGGGGCACGGGCCGAGCTACGCACTCGCTGCCCCCACAAGACCTCTAGGTTAGGGCCAACCCTCGCCACCCAAACCAGAGAAGGGCTTCCCAGCCTTTCCGTCGTCATGGGAGTGATGACCCACCACCGAAACGGGAATCGAACCCCTTGGAATGGAGGGACAGGTGAACCTGAAAGCGAAAGCCAGAAGGGTGCGAAATGAGCGGACGAATAGAGAGTGGTCCGTGGAGCTGTGATGTAAGCCGGCCTGCTCAACGGTGGTGCTTAACTACCGTATGAACTAGTCCTTAAGGACGTATTAGGGTGAAACTATAGCTCGTTCAGTCGTTTAGGGAATGAATACAAACTGAATGGCCTTCCTACTATACTTCACGGCAATATAGCTCCGGAGAAAGGCATCTATCTTTAAAGATCTTCTCAAATATTTAGATCTTTAGGTTTCTTTCGCGACACTGCCACAAAGGCTTTTGGTGGTCTTATTGGCGCATAAGCCGCTTAAAGCTCCATTCGTGGTCTCGGAGGTATAATGTGTCATCGAAGGGTCTACACAAGCCTGAAAAGTGGATTTTAGACCCGGCTGACTGACAGGACCTAACCGCACATAGCGATTGATTGCATACACGAAACGAGTTTTCATTTTCCATCTTATGGAAAACCCTTTTCGCTCCACTTAGCCCTATCCCCTTCTAGGGGTATTTTAGTGATAGGTTCTATAGGAACTGGACGACCAACATGTTAACTAATCGATTACGAGGATCGGATTTTGCGGTTTTTTCTTCTGCGGTACCTCGACGTGACATGAGCGTGAAAGAGGTTCAAAAATCAGTTTTCTTTTTATAAGGGCTGAGCTACGCGCTCGCTCCCCCCTCAAGACCTCTGGGGCAGGGCCAACCCACGCCACCCAAACCAGAGAAGGGGCACGGGCGGAGCTACACGCTCGCTACCCCCCCACAAAACCTCTAGGGCAGTGCCAACCCTCGCCGCCCAAACTAGAGAAGGGGCACGAGACGAGCGATGTGCTCGCTCCCCCCTCAAGACCTCTGGGGTAGGGCCAACCCACGCCACCCAAACTAGAGAAGTGGCACGGGCCGAGCTATGCGCTCGCTCTCCCCCTTAAGATCTCTGGGGCAGGGCCAACCCTCGCCACCCAAACCAGAGAAGGGGCACGGGCCGAGCTACGCGCTCGATCCCCCCCTCAAACCCTCTGGGTCTGGGCTAACCCTCGCTACCAAAACCAGAGAAGGGGTACGGGCCGAGCTACGTGCTCTCTCCCCCCCTCAAGCCCTCTGGGTCTGGGCCAACCCTCGCCACCCAAACCAGAGAAGGGGCACTGGCCGAGCTACGCGCTCGCTCCCCCCACAAGACCTCTGGGTCAGGGCCAACCCTCGCCACCCAAACCATAGAAGGGGCACCGGCCGAGCTACGTGCTCGCTCCCCTCCTCAAGACCTCTGGGGCAGGGCCAACCCTCGCCACCCAAACCAGAGAAGGGGCACGGGCGGAGCTACACACTCGTTACCCCCACAAAACCTCTGGGGCAGTGCCAACCCTCGCCACCCAAACTAGAGAAGGGGCACGAGATGAGCTACGTGCTCGATCCCCCCCTCAAGACCTCTGGGGCAGGGCCAACCCTCGCCTCCCAAACCAGAGAAGGGGTACGGGCCGAGCTACACGTTCGCTATCCCCTCAAAACCTCTGGGGCAGTGCCAACCCTCGCCACCCAAACCAGAGAAGGGGCACGGGCCGAGCTACGCGCTCGCTCCCCCCCACAAGACCTCTGGGTCAGGGCCAACCCTCGCCACCCAAACCAGAGAAGGGGCACCGGCCGAGGTACATGCTCTCCCCCCCCCTCAAGACCTCTGGGGAGGGCCAACCCTCACCACCCAAACCAGAGAAGGGTCACGGGCCGAGCTACGCGCTCGCTCCCCCCCTCAAGACCTCTGGGCCAGGGCCAACCCTCGCCACCCAAACCAGAGAAGGGGCACGGGCCGAGCTACGAGCTCGCTCCCCCCAAAAGACCTCTGGGGCTGGGCCAACCCTCGCCACCCAAACCAGAGAAGGGACACGGGCCGAGAAACACGCATGCTCCCCCCTACCAGACCTCTGGGGCAGGGCCAACCCTCGTCACCCAAACCAGAGAATGGGCATGGGCCAAGCTACGCGCTCGCTCCCCCGCTCAACACCTCTGAGGTAGGGCCAACCCTTGCCACCTAAACCAGAGAAGAGGCACGGGCCGAGCTACGCGCTCGCTCCCCGCCTCAAGACTTCTGGAGCAGGGCCAACCCTCGCCACCCAAACCAGAGAAGGGGCACGGGCCGAGCTACCCGCTCGCTCTCCCCCTCAAGACCTCCGGGGAAGGGCCAACCCTCACCACCTAAACCAGAGAAGGGGCATGGACCGAGCTACGCGCTCTCTCCCCCCTCAAGACCTCTGGGGCAGGGCCAACCCTAGCCACCCAAACCAGAAAAGGGGCACGGGCCGAGCTACATGCTCGCTTCCCCTCCTAAAGACCTCGGGGTCGGGCCAACCATCGCCACCCAAACCAGAGAAGGGGCACGGGCCGAGCTACGCGATCGCTCCCCCCCACAAGATCTCTGGGTCAGGGCCAACCCTCGCCACCCAAACCAGAGAAAGGGCACAGGCCGAGCTACGCGCTCGCTCCCCCCCACAAGACCTCTGGGTCCGGGCCAACCCTCACCACCTAAACCAGAGAAGGGGCACGGGCCGAGCTACGGGCTCGCTCCCCCCACAAGACCTCTGGGTTAGGGCCAACCCTCGCCACCCAAACCAGAGAAGGGGCACCGGCCGAGCTACGTGCTCGCTCCCCCCTGAAGACCTCTGGGGTAGGGCCAACCCATGCCACCCAAACCAGAGAAGGGGCACAGGCGGAGCTACACGCTCGCTACCCCCCCCACAAAACCTCTGGGGCAGTGCCAACCCTCGCCACCCAAACTAGAGAAGTGGCACGAGACGAGCTACTTGCTCGCTCCCCCCTCAAGACCACTGGGGCAGGGCCAACCCTCGCCACCCAAACTAGAGAAGTGGCACGGGCCGAGCTATGCGCTCGCTCTCCCCCTCAAGATCTCTGGGGCAGGGCCAACCCTCGCCACCCAAACCAGAGAAGGGGCACGGGCCGAGCTACGCGCTCGATACCCCCCTCAAGACCTCTGGGGCAGGGCGAACCCTCGCCACCCAAAACAGAGAAGGGGCACGGGCCGAGCTACGCGCTCTCTCCCCCCTCAAGACCTCTGGGTCTGGGCCAACCCTCGCCACCCAAACCAGAGAAGGGGCACGGGCCGAGCTACGCGCTCGCTCCCCCCACAAGACCTCTGGGTCAGGGCCAACCCTCGCCACCCAAACCAGAGAAAGGGCACCGGCCGAGCTACGCGCTCGCTCCCCTCCTCAAGACCTCTGGGGCAAGGCCAACCCTCGCCACCCAAACCAGAGAAGGGGCACGGGCGGAGATACACACTCGTTACCCCCACAAAACCTCTGGGGCAGTGCCAACCCTCGCCACCCAAACTAGAGAAGGGGCACGAGATGAGCTACGTGCTCGCTCCCCCCTCAAGACCTCTGGGGCAGTGCCAACCCTCGCCACCCAAACGAGAGAAGTGGCACGGGCTGAGCTATACGCTCGCTCTTCCCCTCAAGATCTCTGGGGCAGGGCCAACCCCCGCCACCCAAACCAGAGAAGGGGCACGGGCCGAGCTATACGCTCTCTCCCCCCCTCAAGACCTTTTGGGCAAGGCCAACCCTCGCCACCCAAACGAGAGAAGGGGCACGGGCCGAGCTACGCGCTCTCTCCCCCCTAAGACCTCTGGGGCAAGGCCAACCCTCGCCACCCAAACCAGAGAAGGGGCACGGAATGAGATACGCGCTTGCTCTCCCCTAAAGACCTCTGGGGCAGGGCCAACCCTCGCCACCCAAACCAGAGAAGGGGCACGGGCCGGGCTAAGCATTCTCTCCCCCCTCAAGACCTCTTGGGCAGGGCCAACCCTCGCCACTCGAACCAGAGAAGGGGCACGGGCCGAGCTACGCGCTCGCTCCCCATCCTAATGATCTCTGGGGTAGGGCCAACCCTCACCACCCAAACCATAGAAGGGGCACGGACCGAGCTACACGCTCGCTACCCCCCACAAAACCTCTGGGGCAGGGCCAACCCTCGCCACCCAAACAAGAGAAGGGACACGAGACGAGCTACGTGCTCGCTCCCCCCTCAAGACCCCTGGAGAAGGGCCAACCCTTGCCACCTAAACCAGAGA
>JAULAV010000048.1:71509-280570 GCA_030789695.1 Scilla litardierei | reverse complement strand
TTTTGTTTTAGACTGCTTTTAGTTATCAGTGCGTAGCACCCATACTATGTTGGTGTTTGTTTTGTTGGCCGTGTGTTAGGCCTTTAGACTCTTTCTTTTAGCCTGGTGGCTTTTCTGGATGTTGAACTTAATTTTAATGTTGGACAAATACTGAGATTTGAGATTTTATTTCTATCTCTCCTTGTGTTATTATTGTTGTTCCGTTTGTGGTTACAGGGACCTGCTTATGTTTTATTGACGCTTATCGGGTTTGGGGCTTCACAGCTCCACTCTCGTGCGGACCTTCTCGCGTCTCGGCTCCATTTTAGGGAAGCGGGGCGTGACACCGTGGGTCTGCGTGAGGGGTAAGCGGGCGGATATTTCATTTTGCACCCCTCCTTGGCTCGGGTTGTCGGAGTCCATCAGCCCCTTGGGTAGTTGGCCCTACCCCAGAGGTCTTGAGGGGGGAACGAGCGCAAAGCTCGGCCCGTGCCCCTTCTCTGGTTTGGGTGGCAAGGGTTGGCCCTGCCCCAGAGGTCTTAAGGGGGGAGCGAGCGTGTAGCTCGGCCCGTGCCCCTTCTCTGGTTTGGGTGGCGAGGGTTGGCCCTGCCCAAGAGGTCATGTGGGGGGGGGGGGAGCGAGCGCGTAGCTCGGCCCGTGCCCCTTCTCTGGTTTGGGTGGAGAGGGTTGGCCCAGCACCAGAGGTCTTGAGAGGGGGAGTGAGCGCGTAGCTCATCCCGTGCCCCTTCTCTGGTTTGGGTGGCGAGGGTTGGCCCTGCCCCAGAGGTCTTGAGGAGGGGGGGAGTGAGCACGTAGCTCGGGACGTGCCCCTTCTCTGGTTTGGGTGGCGAGGGTTGGCCCTGCCCGAGAGGTCTTGAGCGGGGGAGCGAGCACGTAACTCGGCCCATGCCCCTTCTCGGGTTTGGGTGGCGAGGGTTGGCCATGCCCCAGAGGTCTTGTGGGGGGGGAAGCGAGCGCGTAGCTCGGCCCATGCCCCTTCTCTGGTTTGGGTGGCGAGGTTTGGCCCTGCCACAGAGGTCTTGTGGGGGGGTGCGAGCGCGTAGCTCGACCGGTGCCCCTTCTCCGGTTTGGTGGCGAGGGTTGGCCCGGACCCAGAGGTCTTGTATGGGGGAGAGAGCGACCATGTAGCTCGGCCCGTGCCCCTTCTCTGGTTTGGGTGGCAGGTTGGCCCGGACCCAGAGGTATTATGGGGGGGGAACGAGCGCGTAGCTCGGCCCTTGCCCCTTCTCTGGTTTGGGTGGCGAGGGTTGGCCCTGACCCAGAGGTCTTGTGGGGGGAGCGAGCGCGTAGCTCGGCCCGTGCCCCTTCTCTGGTTGGGGTGGCGAGGGCTCGCCCTACCCCAGAGGTCTTTAGGAGGGGGAGCGAGCGTGTAGCTCGGCCCGTGCCCCTTCCCTGGTTTGGGTGGCGAGGGTTGGCCCTGCCCCAGAGGTCTTGAGGGGGGGGGAGCGAGCGTGTAGCTTGGCCCGTGCCCCTTCTCTGATTTGGGTGGCGAGGATTGGCCAAGCCCCAGAAGTTTTGAGGGGGGGAGCGAGCGCGTAGCTCGGCCCGTGCCCCTTCTCTAGTTTCGGTGGCAAGGGTTGGCCCTGCCTCAGAGGTGTTGAGCGGGGGAGCGAGCACGTAGCTCGGCCCGTGCCCCTTCCCTGGTTTGGTTGGCAAGGGTTGGCCCTGCCCCAGAGGTCTTGTGGGGGGGGGGGGGAAGCGCGTAGCTCGGCACGTGCCCCTACTCTGGTTTGGGTGGCGAGGGTTGGCCCTGACCCAGAGGTCTTTTGGGGGGAGCGAGCGCGTAGCTCGGCTCGTGCCCCTTCTCTGGTTTGGGTGGCGAGGGTTGGCCCTGACACAAAGGTCTTGTGGGGGGGAGCGAGCGCGTAGCTCGGCCCATGCCCCTTCTCTAGTTTGGGTGGCGAGGGTTGGCCCTGCCCCAGAGGTCTTTAGGAGGGGGAGCGAGCACGTAGCTCGGCCCGTGCCCCTTCTCTGGTTTGGGTGGCGAGGGTTGGCCCTGTCCTAGAGGTCTTAGGGGGGAGCAAGCGCGTAGCTCGGCCCGTGCCCCTTCTCTGGTTTGGGTGGCGAGGGTTGGCCCTACACAAGAGGTCTTGAGGTGTGTAGCGAGCACGTAGCTCGGCCCGTGCCCATTCTCTGGTTTGGGTGGCGAGGGTTGACCCTACCCCAGAGGTCTTCAGGGGGGGGGACCGAGAGCGTAGCTTGGCCCGTGCTCCTTCTCTGGTTTGGGTGCGAGGGTTGTCCCTGCACCAGAGGTCTTGAGGGGGGATCGAGCGCGTAGCTCGGCCTGTGCCCCTTCTCTGGTTTGGGTGGCGAGGGTTGGCCCTACCCAAGAGGTCTTGAGGGGGGGAGCGAGCGCGTAGCTCGGCCCGTACCCCTTCTCTGGTTTGGGTGGCGAGGGTTGGCCTTGCCCCAGAGGTGTTGATGGGGGAGCGAGCACGTAGCTCGGCCCGTGCCCCTTCTCTGGTTGGGTGGCGAGGGTTGGCCTTGCCCCAGAGGTCTTGTGGGGGGGGGGAGCGAGCGCGTAGCTCGGCCCGTGCGCCTTCTCTGGTTTAGGTGGCGAGGGTTGGCCCAGCACCAGAGGTCTTGAGGGGGGGGGGAGCGAGCACGTAGCTCGGCTCGTGCCCCTTCTCTGGTTTGGGTAGCGAGGGTTGGCCCTACCCCAGAGGTCTTGAGGGGGGAGCGAGCGCGTAGCTCGGCCCGTGCTCCTTCTTTGGTTTGGGTGGCGATGGATGGCCCTGCCCCAGAGGTCTTGTGGGGGGGGGAGCGAGCGCGTAGCTCGGCCCGTGCCCCTTCTCAGGTTTGGGTGGCGAGGGTTGGCCCTGACCCAGAGGTCTTGTGGGGGAGAGCAAGCGTGAAGCTCGGCCCGTGCCACTTCTCTGGTTTGGGTGGTGAGGGTTGGCCCTGCCCCAGAGATCTTTAGGAGGTGGAGCGAGCGCGTAGCTCGGCCCTTGCCCCTTCTCTGGTTTAGGTGGCGAGGGTTGGCCCTGTCCAAGAGGTCTTGAGGGGGGGAGCGAACGCTTAGCTCGGCCTGTGCCCCTTCTCTGGTTTGGGTGGCGAGGGTTGGCCCTGCCCCTGAGGTCTTTAGGGTGGGGAGCGAGCACGTAGCTCGGCCCGTGCCCCTTCTCTGATTTGGGTGGCGAGGGTTGGCCTTGCCCCAGAGGTTTTGAGGGGTGGGGAGAGCGCGAAGCTCGGCCCGTGCCCCTTCTCTGGTTTGTGTGGCGAGGGTTGGCCCTGCCCCAGAGGTCTTGAGGCAGGGATCGAGCGCGTAGCTCGGCCCGTGCCCCTTCTCTGGTTTGGGTGGCGGGGGTTGGACCTGCCCCAGAAGTTTTGAGGGGGGGAGCGAGCGCGTAGCTCGGCCCGGGCCCCTTCTCTAGTTTCGGTGGCAAGGGTTGGCCCTGCCTCAGAGGTGTTGAGCGGGGGAGCGAGCACGTAGCTCGGCCCGTGCCCCTTCTCTGGTTTGGGTGGCAAGGGTTGGCCCTGCCCTAGAGGTCTTGTGGGGGGAAGCGCGTAGCTCGGCCCGTGCCCCATCTCTGGTTTGGGTGGCGAGGGTTGGCCCTGACCCAGAGTTCTTGTGGGGGGGAGCGAGCGCGTAGCTTGGCTCGTTCCCCTTCTCTGGTTTGGGTGGCGAGGGTTGGCCCTGACACAAAGGTCTTGTGGGGGGGGGGGGGAGCGAGCGCGTAGCTCGGCCCGTGACCCTTCTCAGGTTTGGGTGGCGAGGGTTGGCCCTGCCCAGAGGTCTTTAGGAGGGGAAGCGAGCACGTAGCTCGGCCCGTGCCCCTTCTCTGGTTTGGGTGGCGAGGGTTGGCCCTGTCCTAGAGGTCTTAGGGGGGGAGAAAGCGTGTAGCTCGGCCCGTGCCCCCTCTCTGGTTTGGGTGGCGAGGGTTGGCCCTGCCCCAGAGGTCTTGAGGGGTGTAGCGAGCATGTAGCTCGGCCCGTGCCCATTCTCTGCTTTGGGTGGCGAGGGTTGGCCCTGCCCCAGAGGTCTTGAGGGGGGATCGAGAGCGTAGCTTGGCCCGTGCCCCATCTCTGGTTTGGGTGAGAGGGTTGTCCCTGCACCAGAGGTCTTGAGGGGGGATCGAGCGCGTAGCTCGGCCCGTGCCCCTTCTCTGGTTTGGGTGGCTAGGGTTGGCCCTACCCAAAAGTTCTTGAGGGGGGAGCGAGCGCATAGCTCGGCCCGAACCCTTCTCTGGTTTGGGTGGCGAGGGTTGGCCTTGCCCCAGAGGTGTTGATGGGGGAGCGAGCACGTAGCTCGGCCCGTGCCGCTTCTCTGGTTGGGTGGCGAGGGTTGGCCTTGCCCCAGAGGTCTTGTGGGGGGGGGGAGCGAGCGCGTAGCTCGGCCCGTGCCCCTTCTCTGGTTTAGGTGGCGAGGGTTGGCCCAGAACCAGAGGTCTTGAGGGGGGGGAGCGAGCACGTAGCTCGGCTCGTGCCTCTTCTCTGGTTTCGGTAGCGAGGGTTGGCCCGACCCCAGTGGTCTTAAGGGGGGAGCGGGCGCGTAGCTCGGCCCGTGCTCCTTCTTTGGTTTGGGTGGCGATGGTTGGCCCAGCCCCAGAGGTCTTGTGGGGGGGGAGCGAGCGCGTAGCTCGGCCCGTGCCCCTTCTCTGGTTTGGGTGGCGAGGGTTGACCCTGACCCAGAGGTCTTGTGGGGGAGAGCGAGCATGACGCTTGGCCCGTGCCCCTTCTCTGGTTTGGGTGGTGAGGGTTGGCCCTGCCCCAGAGATCTTTAGGAGGTGCAGCGAGTGCGTAGCTCGGCCCGTGCCCCTTCTCTGGTTTGGGTGGCGAGGGTTGGCCCTACGCAAGAGGTCTTGAGGGGGGGAGCGAACGCTTAGCTCGGCCCGTGCCCCTTCTCTGGTTTGGGTGGCGAGGGTTGGTCCTGCCCCTGAGGTCTTTAGGGTGGGGAGCGAGCACGTAGCTCGGCCCGTGCCCCTTCTCTGATTTGGGTGTCGAGGGTTGGCCTTGCCCCAGAGGTCTTGATGGGGGGGAGAGAGCGCGAAGCTCGGCCCGTGCCCCTTCTCTGGTTTGGGTGGCGAGGGTTGGCCCTGCCCCAGATGTCTTGAGGCGGGGATCGAGCGCGTAGCTCGGCCCGTGCCCCTTCTCTGGTTTGGGTGGCGAGGGTTGGCCCTGCCCCAGAGATCTTGAGGGGGAGAGCGAGCGCATAGCTCGGCCCATGGCACTTCTCTATTTTGGGTGGCGAGGGTTGGCCCTACCCAAGAGGTCTTGAGGGGGTAGCGAGCACGTAGGTCGTCTCGTGCCCCTTCTCTAGTTTGGGTGGCGAGGGTTGGCACTGCCCTAGAGGTTTTGTGGGGGTAGCGAGCGTGTAGCTCCGCCTGTGCCCCTTCTCTGGTTTGGGTGGCGAGGGTTGGCCCTGCCCAAGAGGTCTTGAGGGGGGGAGCGAGCGCGTAGCTCGGCCGGTGCCCCTTCTCTAGTTTGGGTGGCGAGGGTTGGCCGGGACCCAGAGGTCTTGTGGGGGGAACGAGCGCGTAGCTCGGCCCGTGCCCCTTCTCTGGTTTAGGTGGCGAGGGTTGGCCCGGACCCAGAGGTCTTGAGGGGGAGAGAGAGCGTAGCTCGGCCCGTGCCCCTTCTCTGGTTTGTGTGGCGAGGGTTGGCCCTGCCCCAGAGGTCTTGAGGGGGGATCGAGCGCGTAGCTCGGCCCGTGCCCCTTCTTTGGTTTGGGTGGCGAGGGTTGGCCCTGCCCAAGAGATCTTGAGGGGGAGAGCGAGCGCATAGCTCGGCCCGTGCCACTTCTCTAGTTTGGGTGGCGAGGGTTGGCCCTGCCCCAGAGGTCTTGAGGGGTGGAGCGAGCACGTAGCTCGTCTCGTGCCCCTTCTCTAGTTTGGGTGGCGAGGGTTGGCACTGCCCCAGAGGTGTTGTGGGGGTAGCGAGCATGTAGCTCCGCCCGTGCCCCTTCTCTGGTTTGGGTGGCGAGGGTTGGCCCTGCCCCAGAGGTCTTGAGTGGGGGAGCGAGCGCGTAGCTCGGCCGGTGCCCCGTCTCTGGTTTGGGTGGTGAGGGTTGACCCTGACCCAGAGGTCTATTAGGGGGGAGCGAGCGCGTAGCTCGGCCCGTGCCGCTTCTCTGGTTTGGGTGGCGAGGGTTGGCCCGGACGCAGAGGTCTTGTGGGGGGGGGGGGAGCGAGCGCGTAGCTCAGCCCGTGCCCCTTCTCTGGTTTGGGTGGCAAGGGTTGGCCCTGCCCCAGAGGTTTTGCGGGGTTAGCGAGCGTGTAGCTCGGCCCGTGCCCCTTCTCTGGTTTGGGTGGCGAGGGTTGGCACAGCCCCAGAGGTCTTGAGGGGGGGGAGCGAGCGCGTAGCTCGGCTGGTGCCCCTTCTCTGGTTTGGGTGGCGAGGGTTGGCACAGCCCCAGAGGTCTTGAGGGGGAGCGAGCGCGTAGCTTGTCCCGTGCCCCTTCTCTGGTTGGGTGGCGAGGGTTGGCCTTGCACCAGAGGTCTTGTTGGGGGGGAGCGAGCGCGTAGCTTGGCCCGTGCCCCTTCTCTGGTTTGGGTGGCGATGGTTGGCCCTGCCCCAGAGGTCTTGTGGGGGGGGGGGAGCGAGCACGTAGTTCGACCCGTGCCCCTTCTCTGGTTTGGGTGGCGAGGGTTGGCCCTGACCCAGAGGTCTTGTGGGGGGAGCGAGCGCGTAGCTCGGTATGTGCCCCTTCTCTGGTTTGGGTGGCGAGGGTTGGCCGGACCCAGAGGTCTTGTGGGGGGAGCGAGCGCGTAGCTCGTCTCGTGCCCCTTCTCTGGTTTGGGTGGCGAGGGTTGGCACTGCTCCAGAGGTTTTGAGGGGGTAGCGAGCGTGTAGCTCGGCCCGTGCCTCTTCTCTGTTTTGGGTGGCGAGGGTTGGCCCTACCCCAGAGGTCTTGATGGGGGGGGGGGAGCGAGCGCGTAGCTCGGCCGTTGCCCCTTCTCTGGTTTGGGGGGCGAGGGTTGGCCCTGACCTAGAGGTCTTGTGGGGGGTAGCGAGCGTGTAGCTCGGCCCGTGCCCCTTCTCTGGTTTGGATGGCGACGGTTGGCCCGGACCCAGAGGTCTTGTGGGGGGAACGAGCACGTAGCTTGGCCCAAGTCCCTTCTCTGGTTTGGGTGGCGAGGGTTGGCCCTGACCCAGTGGTCTTGTGGGGGGTGCGAGTGCGTAGCTCGGCCTGTGCCCATTCTCTGGTTTGGGTGGCGAGGGTTGGCCCTACCCCAGAGGTCTTTAGGAGGGGGAGCGAGCATTTAGCTCGGCCCGTGCCCCTTCTCTGGTTTGGGTGGCGAGGGTTGGCCCTGCCCCAGAGGACTTGAGGGGGGAGCGAGCACGTAGCTCGGCCCGTGCCCCTTCTCTGGTTCGGGTGGCGAGGGTTGGCCCTGCCCCAGAGGTCTTGAGGGGGGAGCGAGCACGTAGCTCGACCCGTGCCTCTTCTCTGGTTTGGGTGGAGGGGGTTGGCCCGGCCCCGAAGTCTTTAGGGGGGAGCGAGCGTGTAGCTCGGCCCGTGCCCCTTCTCTGGTTTAGGTGGCAAGGGTTGGCCCTACCTCCAAGGTGTTGAGCGGGGGAGCGAGCGCGTAGCTCGGCCCATGCCCCTTCTCTGGTTTGGGTGGCGAGGGTTGGCCCTGCCCCAGAGGTCTTGTGGGGGGGGGGGGGAGCAAGTGCATAGCTCGGCCCGTGCCCCTACTCTGGTTTGGGTGGCGAGGGTTGGCCCTGCCCCAGAGGTCTTGTGGGGGGGGAGCGCGCGCGTAGCACGGCCGGTGCCCCTTCTCTGGTTTGGGTGGCGAGGGTTGGCCCTACCCTAGAGGTCTTTAGGAGAGGGAGTGAGCGCGTAGCTCAGCCCGTGCCCCTTCTCTGGTTTGGGTGGCGAGGGTTGGCCCTGCCCCAGAGGTCTTGAGGGGGGTGGGAGCGAGCGTGTTGCTCTGCCCGTGCCCCTTCTCTGTTTAGGGTGGCGAGTGTTGGCCCTACCCCAGAGGTCTTGAGGGGGGAGCGAGTGCATAGCTTGTCCCGTGCCACTTCTCTGGTTTGGGTGGCGAGGGTTTGCCCTGCCCCAGAGGTCTTGAGGGGGAGAGCGACATCGTAGCTTGGCACGTGCCCCTTCTCTGGTTTGGGTGGCAAGGGTTGGCCCTGCACCAGAGGTCTTTAGGGGGGAGGGAGCGCGTAGCTCGGCCCGTGCCCCTTCTCTGGTTTGGGTGTCGAGGGTTGGCCCTGCCCCAGAGGTCTTGAGGGGGGGAGCAAGCACGTAGCTCGGCCCGTGCCCCTTCTCTGGTTTGGGTGGCGAGGGTGGGCCCTGTCCTAGAGGTCTTGAGGGGGGAGCGAGCGCGTAGCACGCCCCGTGCCCCTTCTCTGGTTGGGTTGCGAGGGTTGGCCTTGCCCCAGAGGTCTTATGGGGGGTGCGAGCGCGTAGCTCGGCCCGTGCCCCTTCTCTGAGTTGGGTGGCGACGATTGGCCATGCCCCAGAAGTCTTGAGGGGGAGAGCGAGCACGTAGCTAGGCTCGTGCCCCTTCTCTGGTTTAGGTAGCGAGGGTTGTCCATGCCCCATAGGTGTTAAGGGCGGAGCGAGCGCGTAGCTTGGCCTGTGCCCCTTCTCTGGTTTGGGTGGCGATGGTAGGCCATGCCCCAGAGGTCTTATGGAGGGGAGCGAGCCGTAGCTCGGCCCGTGCCCATTCTCTGGTTTGGGTGGCGAGGGTTGGCCCTGACCCAGAGGTCTTGTGGGGGATAGCGAGCACGAAGCTCGGCCCGTGGCCCTTCTCTGGTTTGGGTGGCGAGGGTTGGCCCTGCCCCAGTGGTCTATAGGAGGGGGAGCGAGCGCGTAGCTCAGCCCGTGACCCTTCTCTGGTTTGGGTGGCGAGGGTTGGCCCTGCCCCAGAGGTCTTGAGCAGGGGAGCGAATGCTTAGCTCGGCCCGTGCCCCTTCTCTGGTTTGGGTGGCGAGGGTTGGCCCTGCCCCAGAGGTCTTGAGGGGGGAGTGAGCGTGTAGCTCAGCCCATGCCCCTTCTCTAGTTTGGGTGTCGAGGGTTGGCCCTACCCAGAGGTCTTGAGGGGCGAGCGAGCGCATAGCTGGGCCCGTGCCCGTTCTCTTGTTTGGGTGGTGAGGGTTGGCCATGCCCCAGAGGACTTGAGGGGTGAGCAAGAACGTAGCTCGGCCCGTGCCCCTTCTCTAGTTTGGGTGGTGAGGGTTGGCCCTGCCCCAGAGGTCTTGAGGGGGGGAGCAAGCACGTAGCTCGTCCCGTGCCCCTTCTCTGGTTTGGGTGGCGGGGGTTGGCCCTGCCCCAGAGTTCTTGTGGGGGGGAGCAAGCACGTAGCTCAGCCCGTGCCCATTCTCTGGTTTGGGTGGCAAGGGTTGGCCCTGCCCCAGAGGTCTTGAGGGGGGAGCAAGCACGTAGCTCGGCCCGTGCCCCTTCTCTGGTTTGGGTGGAGAGGGTTGGCCCTGCCCCAGAGGTCTTGAATGGGGAGCGAGCGCATAGCTCGGCTCGTGCCCCTTCTCTTGTTTGGGTGGCAAGGGTTGGCCCAGCCTCAGAGGTCTTGAGGGCGGAGCGAGCACGTAGCTCCGCTCGTGCCCCTTCTCTGGTTTGGGTTGTGAGGGTTGGCCCTGCCCCAGTGGTCTTGAGGGCGGAGCGAGCGCGTAGCTCAGCCCGTGCCCCTTCTCTGGTTTGGGTGGAGAGGGTTGGCCCTGCCCCAGAGGTCTTGAGGGGGGAGCGAGCGCGTAGCTCGGCCCGTGTCCCTTCTCTGGTTTGGGTGGCGATGGTTGGCCCTGCCCCATAGGTCTTGTGGGGGGGGGGCAGCGAGCGCGTTGCTCGGCCCGTGCCCCTTCTCTGGTTTGGGTGGCGAGGTTTGGCCCTGCCCTAGAGGTCTAGAGGGTGGGAGCGAGCGCGTAGCTCGGCCCGTGCCCCTTCTCTGGTTTGGGTGGCGCGGGTTGGCCCCGCCCCCGAGGTCTTGAGGGGGGGGGACCGAGCACGTAGCTCGGCCCATGCCCTTTCTCTGGTTTGGGTGGCGAGGGTTGGCCCTTCCTCAGAGGTCTTGTGGGTGGAGCGAGCGCGTAGCTCGGCCCGTGTCCCTTCTCTGGTTTGGGTGGCAAGGGTTGGCCCTACCCCAGAGGTCTTGTTGGGGGGGGCAGCAAGCGCGTTGCTCGGCTTGTGCCCCTTCTCTGGTTTGGGTGGCACGGGTTGGCCCTGCCCCAGAGGTCTTGAGGGGGGGAGTGAGCACGTAGCTCGGCCCGTGCCCCTTATCTGGTTTGGGTGGCGAGGGTTAGCGCTGCCCCAGAGGTCTTGTGGGGGGAGCGAGCACGTAGCTCGGCTTGTGCCCCTTCTCTGGTTTGGGTGGCGAGGGTTGGCCCTGCCCCAGAGGTCTTGAAGGGGGAGCGAGCGCGTAGCTCCGCCCGTGCCCCTTCTCTGGTTTGGGTGGAGAGCGTTGGCCCTGCCCCAGAGGTCTTGAGGGTGGAACGAGCACGTAGCTCGGCTCGTGCCACTTATCTGGTTTGGGTCGCGAGGGTTGGCCCTGCCCTAGAGGTCTTGAGGGGGGAGCGAGCATGTTGCTCGGCTCGTGCCCCTTCTCTGGTTTGGGTGGCGAGGGTTGGCCCTGCCCCAGTGGTCTTGAGGTGGGAGCGAGCACGTAGCTCGGCCCGTGCCCCTTCTCTGGTTTGGGTGGCGAGGGTTGGCCCTGCCCAAGAGGTCTTGAGCGGGGGAGCGAGCGCGTAGCTCGGCCCATGCCCCTTCTCTAGTTTGGGTGGCACTGGTTGGCCCTGCCCCAAAGGTCTTGAGGGCAGGAGCGAGCGCGTAGCTCGGTCCGTGCCCCTTCTCTGGTTTGGGTGGCGAGGGTTGGCGCTGCCCCAGAGGTCTTGTGGGGGAGAGCGAGCCCGTAGCTCAGCCCGTGCCCCTTCTCTGGTTTACGTGGCGAGGGTTGGCGCTGCCCCAGAGGTCTTGTGGGGGGGGAGCGAGAGAGTAGCTCGGCACGTGCCCCTTATCTGGTTTGGGTGGCGAGCGTTGGCCCTGCCCCAGAGGTCTTGAGGGGGAGCGAGCGCGTAGCTCGTCCCGTGCCCCTTCTCTGGTTGGGTGGCGAGGGTTGGCCCTGCCCCAGAGGTCTTGTGGGGGGAGCGAGCGCGTAGCTCGGCCCGTGCCCCTTCTCTGGTTTGGGTGGCGATGGTTGGCCCTGCCCCAGAGGTCTTGTGGGGGGGAGCGAGCACGTAGTTCGGCCTGTGCCCCTTCTCTGGTTTGGGTGGCGAGGGTTGGCCCAGACCCAGAGGTCTTGTGGGGGAGAGCGAGCACGAAGCTTGGCCCGTGCCCCTTCTCTGGTTTGGGTGGCGAGGGTTGGCCCTGCCCCAGAGGTCTCTAGGAGGGGAAGGGAGCGCATAGCTCGGCCCGTGCCCCTTCTCTGGTTTGGGTGGCGAGGGTTGGCCCTGCCCCAGAGGTCTCTAGGAGGGGAAGGGAGCGCATAGCTCGGCCCGTGCCCCTTCTCTGGTTTGGGTGGCGAGGGTTGGCCCTACCCCAGAGGTCTTGAGGGGAGGAGCGAACGCTTAGCTCGGCCTGTGCCCCTTCTCAGGTTTGGGTGGCGAGGGTTGGCCCTGCCCCAGAGGTCTTGAGGGGGAGAGCGAGCGCGTAGCTCAGCCCGTGCCCCTTCTCTGGTTTGGGTGGCGAGGGTTGGCCCTGCCCCAGAGGTCTTGAGGGGGGGGGAGAGCGCGCGTATCTCGGCCCGTGCCCCTTCTCTGGTTTGGGTGGCGAGGGTTAGCGCTGCCCCAGAGGTCTTGTGGGGGGAGCGAGCACGTAGCTCGGCTTGTGCACCTTCTCTGGTTTGGGTGGCGAGGGTTGGCCCGGCCCCAGAGGTCTTGAAGGGGGAGCGAGCGCGTAGCTCGGCCCGTGACCCTTCTCTGGTTTGGGTGGAGAGCGTTGGCCCTGCCCCAGAGGTCTTGAGGGTGGAACGAGCACGTAGCTCGGCTCGTGCCCCTTATCTGGTTTGGGTGGCGAGGGTTGGCCCTGCCCTAGAGGTTTTGAGGGGGGGGGAGCGAGCATGTTGCTCGGCCCGTGCCCCTTCTCTGGTTTGGGTGGCGAGGGTTGGCCCTGCCCCAGAGGTCTTGAGCGGGGGAGCCAGCGCGTAGCTCGGCCCATGCCCCTTCTCTGGTTTGAGTGGCACTGGTTGGCCCTGCCCCAAAGGTCTTGAGGGCGGGAGCGAGCGCGTAGCTTGGTCCGTGCCCCTTCTCTGGTTTGGGTGGCGAGGGTTGGCGCTGCCCTAGAGGTCTTGTGGGGGGGAGCAAGCCCGTAGCTCAACCCGTGCCCCTTCTCTGGTTTGTGTGGCGAGGGTTGGCGCTGCCCCAGAGGTCTTGTGGGGGGGAGCGAGAGCGTAGCTCGGCACGTGCCCCTTATCTTGTTTGGGTGGCGAGCGTTGGCCCTGCCCCAGAGGTCTTGAGGGGGAGCGAGCGCGTAGCTCGTCCCGTGCCCCTTCTCTGGTTGGGTGGCGAGGGTTGGCCTTGCCCCAGAGGTCTTGTGGGGGGAGCGAGCGCGTAGCTCGGCCTGTGCCCCTTCTCTGGTTTGGGTGGCGATGGTTGGTCCTGCCCCAGAGGTCTTGTGGGGGGGAGGGAGCACGTAGTTCGGCCTGTGCCCCTTCTCTGGTTTGGGTGGCGAGGGTTGGCCCAGACCCAGAGGTCTTGTGGGGGAGAGCGAGCGCGAAGCTCGGCCCGTGCCCCTTCTTTGGTTTGGGTGGCGAGGGTTGGCCCTGCCCCAGAGGTCTCTAGGAGGGGAAGCGAGCGTATAGCTCGGCCCGTGCCCCTTCTCTGGTTTGGGTGGCGAGGGTTGGCCCTACCCCAGAGGTCTTGAGGGGAGGAGCGAACGCTTAGCTCTGCCTGTGCCCCTTCTCAGGTTTGGGTGGCGAGGGTTGGCCCTGCCCCAGAGGTCTTGAGGGGGAGAGCGAGCGCGTAGCTCAGCCCGTGCCCCTTCTCTGGTTTGGGTGGCGAGGGTTGGCCCTGCCCAAGAGGTCTTGACGGGGGGAGTGAGCGCGTAGCTCGGCCCGTGCCCCTCCTCTGGTTTGGGTGGCGAGGATTGGCCCTGCCCCAGAGATCTTGAGGGGGCGAGCGAGTGTGTAGCTCGGCCCGTGCCCCTTCTCTAGTTTGGGTGGCGAGGGTTGGCCCTTCCACATAGGTCTTGAGGGGGGAGCGAGCACGTAGCTCATCTCGTGCCCCTTATCTGGTTTGGGTGGCGAGGGTTGGCACTGCCCCAGAGGTTTTGAGGGGGTAGCGAGCGTGTAGCTCGGCCCGTGCCCCTTCTCTGGTTTGGGTGGCGAGGGTTGGCCCTGACCCAGAGGTCTTGTGGGGGAGAGCGAGCACGAAGCTCGGCCCGTGCCCCTTCTCTGGTTTGGGTGGTGAGGGTTGGCCCTGCCCCAGAGATCATTAGGAGGGGGAGCGAGCGAGAATCTCGGCCCGTGCCCCTTCTCTGGTTTGGGTGGTGAGGGTTGGCACTGCCCCAGAGATCATTAGGAGGGGGAGCGAGCGCGTAGCTCGGCCCGTGCCCCTTCTCTGGTTTGGGTGGCGAGGGTTGGCCCAGCCCAAGAGGTCTTGAGGGGGGAGCGAACGCTTAGCTCGGCCCGTGCCCCTTCTCTGGTTTGGGTGGCGAGGGTTGGCCCTGCCCAGAGGTCTTTCGGGGGGATCGAGAGCGTAGCTCAGCCCGTGCCCCTTCTCTGGTTTGGGTGGCGAGGGTTGGCCTTTCCCCAGAGGTCTAGAGGGGGGGAGAGAGCACGTAGCTCAACCCGTGCCCCTTCTATAGTTTGGGTGGCGAGGGTTGGCCTTGCCCCAGAGGTCTTGAGGGGGGGGAGAGAGTGCCTAACTCGGCCCGTGCCCCTTCTCTGGTTTGGGTGACGAGGGTTGGCCCTGCCCCAGAGATCTTGAGGGGGAGAGCGAGCGCATAGCTCGGCCCGTGCCACTTCTCTTGTTGGGGTGGCGAGGGTTGGCCCTGCCCCAGTGGTCTTGAGGGGGGGAGCGAGCACGTAGCTCATCTCGTGCCCCTTCTCCAGTTTGGGTGGCGAGGGTTGGCACTGCCCCAGAGGTTTTGTAGGGGTAACGAGTGTGTAGCTCCGCCCGTGCCCCTTCTCTGGTTTGGGTGGCGAGGGTTGGCCCTGCCCCAGAGGTCTTGAGGAGGGGAGCAAGCACGTAGCTCGGCTGGTGCCCCTTCTCTGGTTTGGGTGGCGAGGGTTGGCCCTGACCCAGAGGTCTTATGGGGGGAGCGAGCGCGTAGCTCTGCCCGTGCCCCTTCTCTGGTTTGGGTGGAGAGGGTTGGCCCTGCCCCAGAGGTCTTGAAGGGGGAGCGAGCGCATAGCTCGGCTCGTGCCCCTTCTCTTGTTTGGGTGGCGAGGGTTGGCCCTGCCTCAGAGGTCTTGAGGGGGGAGCGAGCACGTAGCTCCGCTCGTGCCCCTTCTCTGGTTTGGGTTGTGAGGGTTGGCCCTGCCCCATTGGTCTTGAGGGGGGAGCGAGCGCGTAGCTCGGCCCGTGTCCCTTCTCTGGTTTGGGTGGCGATGGTTGGCCCTGCCCCATAGGTCTTGTGGGGGGGGGGGGGCAGCGAGCGCGTTGCTCGGCCCGTGCCCCTTCTCTGGTTTGGGTGGCGAGGTTTGGCCCTGCCCTAGATGTCTAGAGGGGGGAGCGAGCGCGTAGCTCGGCCCGTGCCCCTTCTCTGGTTTGGGTGGCGCGGGTTGGCCCTGCCCCCGAGGTCTTGAGGGGGGGACCGAGCACGTAGCTCGGCCCGTGCCCCTACTCTGGTTTGGGTGGCGAGGGTTGGCCCTTCCTCAGAGGTCTTGTGGGTGGAGCGAGCGCGTAGCTCGGCCCGTGTCCCTTCTCTGGTTTGGGTGGCAAGGGTTGGCCCTACCCCAGAGGTCTTGTTGGGGGGGCAGCAAGCGCGTTGCTCAGCCTGTGCCCCTTCTCTGGTTTGGGTGGCGTGGTTTGGCCCAGCCCCAGAGGTCTTGAGGGGGGGAGCGAGCACGTAGCTTGACCCATGCCCCTTCTCTGGTTTGGGTGGCGAGGGTTAGCGTTGGCCCAGAGGTCTTGTGGGGGGAGCGAGCACGTAGCTCAGCTTGTGCCCCTTCTCTGGTTTGGGTGGCGAGGGTTGGCCCTGCCACAGAGGTCTTGAGGGGGGAGCGAGCGCGTAGCTCGGCCCGTGCCCCTTCTCTGGTTTGGGTGGCGAGGGTTGGCCCTGCCCTAGAAGTCTTGAGGGGGGAGCGAGCATGTTGCTCGGCTCGTGCCCCTTCTCTGGTTTGGGTGGCGAGGGTTGGCCCTGACCCAGTGGTCTTGAGGGGGGAGCGAGCGCGTATCTCGGCCCGTGCCCCTTCTCTGGTTTGGGTGGCGAGGGTTGGCCCTGCCCCAGAGGTCTTGAGCGGGGGATCGAGCGCGTAGCTCGGCCCGTGCCCCTTCTCTGATTTGGGTGGCACTGGTTGGCCCTGCCCCAAAGGTCTTGAGGGCGGGAGCGAGCGTGTAGCTCGGTCCGTGCCCCTTCTCTGGTTTGGGTGGCGAGGGTTGGCGCTGCCCCAGAGGTCTTGTGGGGGGAGAGAGCACGTAGCTCGGCTTGTGCACCTTCTCTGGTTTGGGTGGCGAGGGTTGGCCCGGCCCCAGAGGTCTTGAAGGGGGAGCAAGCGCGTAGCTCGGCCCGTGCCCCTTCTCTGGTTTGGGTGGAGAGCGTTGGCCCTGCCCTAGAGGTCTTGAGGGTGGAACGAGCACGTAGCTCGGCTCGTGCCCCTTATCTGGTTTGGGTGGCGAGGGTTGGCCCTGCCCTAGAGGTTTTGAGGGGGGGGGAGCGAGCATGTTGCTCGGCTCGTGCCCCTTCTCTGGATTGGGTGGCGAGGGTTGGCCCTGCCCCAGTGGTCTTGAGGGGGGAGCGAGCGCGTTTCTCGGCCCGTGCCCCTTCTCTGGTTTGGGTGGCGAGGGTTGGCCCTGCCCCAGAGGTCTTGAGCGGGGGATCGAGCGCGTAGCTCGGCCCATGCCCCTTCTCTGGTTTGAGTGGCACTGGTTAGCCCTGCCCCAAAGGTCTTGAGGGCGGGAGCGAGTGCGTAGCTTGGTCCGTGCCCCTTCTCTGGTTTGGGTGGCGAGGGTTGGCGCTGCCCCAGAGGTCTTGTGGGGGGGAGCGAGCCCGTAGCTCAACCCGTGCCCCTTCTCTGGTTTGCGTGGCGAGGGTTGGCGCTGCCCCAGAGGTCTTGTGGGGGGGAGCGAGAGCGTAGCTCGGCACGTGCCCCTTATCTTGTTTGGGTGGCGAGCGTTGGCCCTGCCCCAGAGGTCTTGAGGGGGAGCGAGCGCGTAGCTCGTCCCGTGCCCCTTCTCTGGTTGGGTGGCGAGGGTTGGCCTTGCCCCAGAGGTCTTGTGGGGGGAGCGAGCGCGTAGCTCGGCCCTTGCCCCTTCTCTGGTTTGGGTGGCGATGGTTGGTCCTGCCCCAGAGGTCTTGTGGGGGGAGCGAGCACGTAGTTCGGCCTATGCCCCTTCTCTGGTTTGGGTGGCGAGGGTTGGCCCAGACCCAGAGGTCTTGTGGGGGAGAGCGAGCGCGAAGCTCGGCCCGTGCCCCTTCTTTGGTTTGGGTGGCGAGGGTTGGCCCTGCCCCAGAGGTCTCTAAGAGGGGAAGCGAGCACATAGCTCGGCCCGTGCCCCTTCTTTGGTTTGGGTGGCGAGGGTTGGCCCTGCCCCAGAGGTCTCTAAGAGGGGAAGCGAGCACATAGCTCGGCCCGTGCCCCTTCTCTGGTTTGGGTGGCGAGGGTTGGCCCTACCCCAGAGGTCTTGAGGGGAGGAGCGAACGCTTAGCTCGGCCTGTGCCCCTTCTCAGGTTTGGGTGGCGAGGGTTGGCCCTGCCCCAGAGGTCTTGAGGGGGAGAGCGAGCGCGTAGCTCAGCCCGTGCCCCTTCTCTGGTTTGGGTGGCGAGGGTTGGCCCTACCCCAGAGGTCTTGACGGGGGGATCGAGCGCGTAGCTCGGCCCGTGCCCCTTCTCTGGTTTGGGTGGCGAGGATTGGCCCTGCCCCAGAGATCTTGAGGGGGCGAGCGAGCGTGTAGCTCAGCCCGTGCCCCTTCTCTGGTTTGGGTGGCGAGGATTGGCCCTGCCCCAGAGATCTTGAGGGGGCGAGCGAGCGTGTAGCTCGGCCCGTGCCCCTTCCCTCGTTTGGGTGGCGAGGGTTGGCCCTTCCACATAGGTCTTGAGGGGGGAGCGAGCACGTAGCTCATCTCGTGCCCCTTATCTGGTTTGGGTGGCGAGGGTTGGCACTGCCCCAGAGGTTTTGAGGGGGTAGCGAGCGTGTAGCTCGGCCCGTGCCCCTTCTCTGGTTTGGGTGGCGAGGGTTGGCCCTGACCCAGAGGTCTTGTGGGGGAGAGCGAGCACGTAGCTCGGCCCGTGCCCCTTCTCTGGTTTGGGTGGTGAGGGTTGGCCCTGCCCCAGAGATCATTAGGAGGGGGAGCGAGCGAGAATCTCAGCCCGTGCCCCTTCTCTGGTTTGGGTGGTGAGGGTTGGCCCTGCCCCAGAGATCATTAGGAGGGGGAGCGAGCGCGTAGCTCGGCCCGTGCCCCTTCTCTGGTTCGGGTGGCGAGGGTTGGCCCTGCCCAAGAGGTCTTGAGGGGGTAGCGAACGCTTAGCTCGGCCCGTGCCCCTTCTCTGGTTTGGGTGGCGAGGGTTGGCCCTGCCCCAGAGGTCTTTAGGGGGGATCGAGCGCGTAGCTCAGCCCGTGCCCCTTCTCTGGTTTGGGTGGCGAGGGTTGGCCATGCCCCAGAGGTCTTGAGGGGGGGAGAGAGCACGTAGCTCAGCCCGTGCCCCTTCTCTAGTTTGGGTGGCGAGGGTTGGCCCTGCCCCAGAGGTCTTGAGGGGGGGGGGGAGAGAGTGCCTAACTCGGCCCGTGCCCCTTCTCTGGTTTGGGTGGCGAGGGTTGGCCCTGCCCCAGAGATCTTGAGGGGGAGAGCGAGCGCATAGCTTGGCCCGTGCCACTTCTCTTGTTTGGGTGGCGAGGGTTGGCCCTGCCCCAGAGGTCTTGAGGGGGGGAGCGAGCAGGTGGCTCATCTCGTGCCCCTTCTCCAATTTGGGTGGCGAGGGTTGGCACTGCCCCAGAGGTTTTGTAGGGGTAACGAGTGTGTAGCTCTGCCCGTGCCCCTTCTCTGGTTTGGGTGGCGAGGGTTGGCCCTGCCCCAGAGGTCTTGAGGAGGGGAGCGAGCACGTAGCTTGGCCGGTGCCCCTTCTCTGGTTTGGGTGGCGAGGGTTGGCCCTGACCCAGAGGTCTTGTGGGGGGAGCGAGCGCGTAGCTCGGCCCATGCCCCTTCTCTGGTTTGGGTGGAGAGGGTTGGCCCTGCCCCAGAGGTCTTGAAGGGGGAATGAGCGCATAGCTCGGCTCGTGCCCCTTCTCTTGTTTGGGTGGCGAGGGTTGGCCCTGCCTCAGAGGTCTTGAGGGGGGAGCGAGCACGTATCTCCGCTCGTGCCCCTTCTCTGGTTTGGGTTGTGAGGGTTGGCCCTGCCCCAGTGGTCTTGAGGGCGGAGCGAGCGCGTAGCTCAGCCCGTGCCCCTTCTCTGGTTTGGGTGGAGAGGGTTGGCCCTGCCCCAGAGGTCTTGAGGGGCGAGCGAGCGCGTAGCTCGGCCCGTGTCCCTTCTCTGGTTTGGGTGGCGATGGTTGGCCCTGCCCCATAGGTCTTGTGGGGGGGGGGGGCAGCGAGCGCGTTGCTCGGCCCGTGCCCCTTCTCTGGTTTGGGTGGCGAGGTTTGGCCCTGCCCTAGAGGTCTAAGGGGGGGGGGAGCGAGCGCGTAGCTCGGCCCGTGCCCCTTCTCTGGTTTGGGTGGCGCGGGTTGGCCCTGCCCCCGAGGTCTTGAGGGGGGGACCGAGCACGTAGCTCGGCCCGTGCCCCTTCTCTTGTTTGGGTGGCGAGGGTTGGCCCTTCCTCAGAGGTCTTGTGGGTGGAGCGAGCGCGTAGCTCGGCCCGTGTCCCTTCTCTGGTTTGGGTGGCGAGGGTTGGCCCTACCCCAGAGGTCTTGTTGGGGGGGCAGCAAGCGCGTTGCTCGGCATGTGCCCCTTCTCTGGTTTGGGTGGCGCGGTTTGGCCCTGCCCCAGAGGTCTTGAGGGGGGGAGCGAGCATGTAGCTCGGCCCATGCCCCTTCTCTGGTTTGGGTGGCGAGGGTTAGCGCTGCCCCAGAGGTCTTGTGGGGGGAGAGAGCACGTAGCTCGACTTGTGCCCCTTCTTTAGTTTGGGTGGCGAGGGTTGGCCCTGCCACAGAGGTCTTGAGGGGGGAGCGAGCGCGTAGCTCGGCCCGTGCCCCTTCTCTGGTTTGGGTGGCGAGGGTTGGCCCTGCCCTAGAAGTCTTGAGGGGGGAGCGAGCATGTTGCTCGGCTCGTGCCCCTTCTCTGGTTTGGGTGGCGAGGGTTGGCCCTGCCCCAGTGGTCTTGAGGGGGGAGCAAGCGCGTATCTCGGCCCGTGCCCCTTCACTGGTTTGGGTGGCGAGGGTTGGCCCTGCCCCAGAGGTCTTGAGCGGGGGAGCGAGCGCGTAGCTCGGCCCGTGCCCCTTCTCTGGTTTGGGTGGCACTGGTTGGCCCTGCCCCAAAGGTCTTGAGGGCGGGAGCGAGCGCGTAGCTCGGTCCGTGCCCCTTCTCTGGTTTGGGTGGCGAGGGTTGGCGCTGCCCCAGAGGTCTTGTGGGGGGGAGCGAGCCCGTAGCTCAGCCCGTGCCCCTTCTCTGGTTTGGGTGGCACTGGTTGGCCCTGCCCCAAAGGTCTTGAGGGCGGGAGCGAGCGCGTAGCTCGTTCCGTGCCCCTTCTCTGGTTTGCGTGGCGAGGGTTGGCGCTGCCCCAGAGGTCTTGTGGGGGGGAGCGAGAGCGTAGCTCGGCACGTGCCCCTTCTCTGGTTGGGTGGTGAGGGTTGGCCTTGCCCCAGAGGTCTTGTGGGGGGAGCGAGCGCGTAGCTCGGCCCGTGCCCCTTCTCTGGTTTGGGTGGCGATGGTTGGCCCTGCCCCAGAGGTCTTGTGGGGGGGAGCGAGCACGTAGTTCGGCCCGTGCCCCTTCTCTGGTTTGGGTGGCGAGGGTTGGCCCAGACCCAGAGGTCTTGTGGGGGAGAGCGAGCGCGAAGCTCGGCCCGTGCCCCTTCTTTGGGTTGGGTGGCGAGGGTTGGCCCTACCCCAGAGGTCTCTAGGAGGGGAAGCGAGCGCATAGCTCGGCCCGTGCCCCTTCTCTGGTTTGGGTGGCGAGGGTTGGCCCTGCCCCAGAGATCTTGAGGGGAGGAGCGAACGCTTAGCTCGGCCTGTGCCCCTTCTCAAGTTTGGGTGGCGAGGGTTGGCCCTGCCCCAGAGGTCTTGAGGGGGCGAGCGAGCGCGTAGCTCGGCCCGTGCCCCTTCTCTGGTTTGCGTGGCGAGGGTTGGCCCTGCCCCAGAGGTCTTGACGGGGGGAGCGAGCGCGTAGCTCGGCCCGTGCCCCTTCTCTGGTTTGGGTGGCAAGGATTGGCCCTGCCCCAGAGATCTTGAGGGGGCGAGCGAGCGTGTAGCTCGGCCCGTGCCCCTTCTCTGGTTTGGGTGGCAAGGATTGGCCCTGCCCCAGAGATCTTGAGGGGGCGAGCGAGCGTGTAGCTCGGCCCGTGCCCCTTCTCTAGTTTGGGTGGCGAGGGTTGGCACTGCCCCAAAGGTTTTGTGGGGGGTAGCGAGCGTGTAGCTCCGCCCGTGCCCCTTCTCTGGTTTGGGTGGCATGGGTTGGCCCTGCCCCAGAGGTCTTGAGGGGGGAGCGAGCGCGTAGCTCGGCCGGTGCCCCTTCTCTGGTTTGGGTGGCGAGGGTTGGCCCTAACCCAGAGGTCTTGTGGGGGAGAGAGCCCGTAGCTCGGCCCGTGCCCCTTCTTTGGTTTGGGTGGGGAGGGTTGGCCCGGACACAGAGGTCTTGTGGGGGGGAGCGAGTGCATAGCTCGGCCTGTGCCCCTTCTCTGGTTTGGGTGGCGAGGGTTGGCCCTAACCCAGAGATCTTGTGGGGGGGAGCGATCGCATAGCTCGGTCCGTGACACTTCTCTGGTTTGGGTGGCGATGGTTGGCCCAACCCCAGAGGTCTTTAGGAGGGGGAGCTAGTGTGTAGCTCGGCCTGTGCCCCTTCTCTGGTTTGGGTGGTGAGGGTTGGCCCTGCCCCAGAGGTCTTGAGGGGGAAGCGAGCGCGTAGCTCGGTCCGTGCCCCTTCTCTGGTTTGGGTGGCGAGGGTTGGCCCTACCCCAGAGGTCATGAGGGGGAGAGCGAGCGCGTAGCTCGGCCCGTGCCCCTTATCTGGTTTGGGTGGCGAGGGTTGGCCCTACCCCAGAAGTCTTGAGGGGGGGTGGGGAGCGAGCGCGTAGCTCGGCCCGTGCCCCTTCTCTGGTTTATGTGGAAAGGGTTGGCCCTGCCTCAGAGGTGTTGAGCGGGGGAGCAAGCACGTAGCTTGGCCAGTGCCCCTTCTCTGGTTTGGGTGGCGAGGGTTGGCCCTGCCCCAGAGGTCTTGTGGGGGGGAGCAAGCGCGTTGCTCAGCCCGTGTCCCTTCTCTGGTTTGGGTGGCGAGGGTTGGCCCAGCCCCAGAGGTCTTGTGGGGAAGGGAGCGAGCACGTAGCTCGGCCCGTGCCCCTTCTCTGGTTTGGGTGACGAGGGTTGCCCCTGACCCAAAGGTCTTGTGGGGGGAGCGAGCGCGTAGCTCGGCCCGTGCCCTTTCTCTGCTTTGGGTGGTGAGGGTTGGCCCTCCCCAGAGGTTTTGAGGGGGGAGCGAGCACGTAGCTCGGCCGGTGCCCCTTCTCTGGTTTGGGTGGCGAGGGTTGGCCCAGACCCAGAGGTCTTGTGGGGGGAGCGAGCGCGTAGCTCGGCCCCTGCCCCTTCTCTGGTTTGGGTGGCGAGGGTTGGCCCTGCCCCAGAGATCTTGTGGGGGAGAGAGAGCGCATAGCTCGGCCCGTGCCACTTCTCTAGTTTGGGTGGCGAGGGTTGGCCCTGCCCCAGAGGTCTTGAGGGGGGGAGCGAGCACGTAGCTCATCTCGTGCCCTTTCTCTAGTTTGGGTGGCGAGGGTTGGCACTACCCCAGAGGTTTTGAGGGGGTAGCGAGCGTGTAGCTCGGCCCGTGCCCCTTCTCTGGTTTGGGTGGCGAGGGTTGGCCCTGACCCAGAGGTCTTGTGGGGGAGAGCGAGCGCGAAGCTCGGCCCGTGCCCCTTCTCTGGTTTGGGTGGTGAGGGTTGGCCCTGCCCCAGAGATCATTAGGAGGGGGAGCGAGCGAGAAGCTCGGCCCGTGCCCCTTCTTTGGTTTGGGTGGTGAGGGTTGGCCCTGCCCCAGAGATCATTAGGAGGGGGAGCGAGCGCGTAGCTCGGCCCGTGCCCCTTCTCTGGTTTGGGTGGCGAGGGTTGGCCCTGCCCTAGAGGTCTTGAGGGGGGAGCGAACGCTTAGCTCGGCCCGTGCCCCTTCTCTGGTTTGGGTGGCGAGGGTTGGCCCTGCCCCAGAGGTCTTTAAGGGGGATCGAGCACGTAGCTCAGCCCGTGCCCCTTCTCTGGTTTGGGTGGCGAGGGTTGGCCTTGCCCCAGAGGTCTTGAGGGGGGAGAGAGCTCGTAGCTCGACCAGTGCCCCTTCTCTTGTTTGGGTGGTGAGGGTTGGCCTTGCCCCAGAGGTCTTGAGGGGGGAGAGAGAGCGCCTAACTCGGCCCGTGCCCCTTCTCTGGTTTGGGTGGCGAGGGTTGGCCCTGCCCCAGAGATCTTGAGGGGGAGAGCGAGCGCATAGCTCGGCCCGTGCCACTTCTCTTATTTGGGTGGCGAGGGTTGGCCCTGCCCCAGAGGTCTTGAGGGGGGGGGGGAGCGAGCACGTAGCTCATCTCGTGCCCCTTCTCCAGTTTGGGTGGCGAGGGTTGGCACTGCCCCAGAGGTTTTGTGGGGGAAACGAGTGTGTAGCTCCGCCCGTGCCCCTTCTCTGGTTTGGGTGGCGAGGGTTGGCCCTGCCCCAGAGGTCTTGAGGAGGGGAGCAAGCACGTAGCTCGGTCGGTGCCCCTTCTCTGGTTTGGGTGGCGAGGGTAAGCCCTGACCCAGAGGTCTTGTGGGGGGAGCGAGCGCGTAGCTCGGCCCGTGTCCCTTCTCTGGTTTGGGTGGCGAGGGTTGGCCCAGTCCCAGAGGTCTTGAGGGGGGAGAGAGCGCGTAGCTCGGCCCGTGCCCCTTCTCTGGTTTGGGTGGCGAGGGTTCGCCCTGCCCCAGAGGTCTTTGTTGGATATGGAAGACGTTTGTACACCCTTGTGGGGGATGTACGAGGGAATACGGACCTCGAACGTCGCACACACGAAGTCATGTGCAAAGGGAATCTGTTCCCTTGCGGAGAGGATCTCTGTATGAGTGGGAAAGTCGCATTATATATGCATAAATGCATGCGACATATGGCTAATAAAGGGGGAATATCTTAAGCTTATGTTGTACCATGCATATGGTACAACTTAAGCTTATAATGTGCCATGCATCATGGTACACCTTAATTAAGTTGTTCCAAAGGAACAACTTACCCTAAAATAACTACCTTGGGGGCTATAAATAAGACCCAAGGGTAGCCATTTTCCTTACACCATTTTGCATGAAATTCAAGCATGCATCTTCTTCATAGCGAAGCTCTGCAGAAATATTTCCTCTCCCTCCATCCAAGTTCTTAATCTAAAATAGAGATTTAGATTGTGGATTAGTAGCCTTACTCCGTTCGTGAGAAGACTCGATCCGTCGTGGCGAATCCGAAGGCAAAGTTCCGAGACTACCGCTCCGCATACGCTAGCGTAAGTCTCCACTTTAATTATCGATCCTAACTCTGTTTTGGACAGGATCCTTCATTGGTATCAGAGCCATATGGGTTCGCCCCGGTCTAACCACCGCCCCGTCGAAACTACGAACGAGTCGTTGTCTTTTTCACGAATGGGTCTCCTACTATTACGGATATAGTAGGAACGCTTCGTGACGGAGAGAACGCAGCGGTTGTTCTTTTCACGTTAGGGTCTCCTATCATTATGGATATGGTAGGAACTCTCCGTGACGGGAAGAACCGACCGTTCACGTAGTAAGTTATTCATTTTTGGCACACGGCCATTAGGAAATAACTAAATTCTCGACGAACGGGTGCTTCATCGACGAACGGGTGCTTCATCGAGGAAGATGATGGAAGTTATTTCCATCGGGTAAGAGGAAAATTTGGTGCATGTGCACCATGGCCAAATGGGCTATGAAGGCCATGCACCCCTCTCCCCATGCGGAGGGGGTTGGCTACGGCCAATAACCACCGGCGACCACCCCATCAAGGGGGAGGAATGAGTGCGGCAACCCCGTTTAAAGGGGGTGGCCGGCCATGGCCAAAGGGGCCATGGCCGGCCAACGCCGAATGGCCTTGGCCATGACCGGCCATGGCCAAGCCATGGCCGGCCATGGCCAGGCCGGCAGTGGCCGGCCATGGCCAGGCCGGCAGTGGCCGGCCATGGCCAGGCCGGCAGTGGCCGGCCAAGGGCCAGGCCGGCAGTGGCCGGCCTTGGCAGAGCCTTGCCGGCCAGGCCGGCCCTGGCAGAGGCCAGGGCCGGTGCCCTGGCCTCAGGCCAGGGCCTGGCCGAGGCCAGGGCAGGAGCCCTGGCCCAGGCCAGCGGCCTGCCGGCCCTGGCAGAGGCCAGGACCGGCGCCCTGGCCTCAGGCCAGGGCCTGGCCGAGGCCAGGGCAGGAGCCCTGGCCCCGGCCAGTGGCCTGGCCGGCAGGCCCTGGCAGTGGCCAGGGCCTGGCCGGCCGGCCCTGGCCGAGGCCAGGGCCTGGCCGGCCCTGGCCGAGGGGGCCAGGCCCCCTGGCCGGCCAGGGCAGAGGCCCTGGCCGGTCTTTGGCCAAGCCCGGGTCAGGGCAGAGGCCCTGACCGGGAAGAAGTTGAATTCGAAAATTGGTCGACCAATTTTGTGTTTTTGGTCGACCAATCCGACAAATGGTCTGGGTCGATTGCAAACTTGCCAGATGACCCATACGGGGTAACAAATGGCCTTGGTCAAACTCGAATGTGTAGATTAGTCCATACGGGGCTAACCACAGTGCCGACTAGTTCATACGGAACTAACGTTTTAATGAAGTTTTCATTGGGCTCTACTCCTTGAAGATTAGCCATAGTGCTCTACTTCATGCGAGATTAGCCATGTCATTGTGCTCTACTCTACGGAGATTAGCCAATGTACTTGTGACGTTGTGCTCTACTCTACGGAGACTAGCCAACGTGCTTTCAAATTTTTTGAAAAAGATGTTTTTCAAATAGGTTATGTCACGTCCTTAAATCGGGATAGCGCAATTTAGAATTCCAAGTCCTACCACGATCCGGCCATGGTTATCTAACCCATGGGTGTGTAGAACAGGTCTCGTGGCTTGGCAATTGTTGCGTTAAAATTCTTTGCGCTAATTCTCACCTATTCTATTTTGAAAGATAAGTTTTTCAAAGTGATTTTCCGCTGCTAATACCATACGGGTATTATTTCTGATTTCTTTTTACTTGAGATAAGTAAGAGGGATACTTTGAAAGTTACTACTAGATGGTAGTTGGGAACGTAGTGAACTTCTCGATTCTAGAGTAACATTTCAACGCATCCAAGGAACTTATCAAGTGTTTAAAGAATCAAAACTTTATGCATAGAATTTTGATCGTGTTTTTCATTCTCTTTGCAGTTTTTTGAATCGAAAATGTCTACCGCTTCTAAGAATATTGTCGCAGAGCTTAACAAAGGTGAAAAGCTCAACGGCGACAATTATAAACTTTGGTCAATAAAGATCCAATATGTTTTGGAGGAGCAAGATGTGCTCGAAACACTCCAAAACATAATGGTAGAACCTGAGTTGGGCAATACGGCCCAACACAAGAGGGACCGGGAAGCTTATGACACTTGGACTCGAAAGAACAAAATAGCACGTATTACGTTACTGTCCGCGATGGACAATGACATAATGCGTCTATTTCGGGAATTCGATCTAGCCAAAGACATATGGTCTGAGCTAGAAGTAAAGTTTGGTGGAACTTCGGTTACCAAACTCCGCTCCTTGAATATTCAATTTGATTCGTACAAGATGCGGCGAGATCATTCTATGAAAAAGCATCTCCGCCACATGGCGAATCTTATATCTGAATTAAAGGATGCGGGTGTTACGCTGTCTGACGAACAGCAGATCCAAGCGGTCATTCGTTCACTCCCAGATAGCTGGGATAACATGAAAATGCACCTCACTCATAATGAGTGCATTAAAACTTTAAGCGATGTTTCGAAACACCTCAAACTCGAGGAAGAGCGGATTCAAGCCGCAAAACCAAGTGCAGAAGTGCACGTGGCCGCTAGTTCCTCACATGGAGGAAATAAGCGGAAACGCTTAAGGTTTGTGAACGAACGAAAGCAAGAACCGGAAACCTCAAAGAAGACTAAGAACAAAAAGTGGCAAAAGAATATGCACTCAAAGAAGAAAAACTTGAAGAAGATCAAGTGCTTTAAGTGCAACAAGTACGGTCACTTCGCCCGTAAGTGTACGGATGGAAGTGACAAGGTAACTTGTAGGGCTAGTTACATATGTGTTTCTAGTTCCATGTTTCTTGCTGAATCTAACTATTTTTGGTTGATTGATTCAGGGGCCACAGACCACGTTGCGAAGGACAGAAGGTTCTTCGTAGAGTATCGAAGGATAACTCAAGGAACAAAGTGGATATACGTCGGCAACAACACTCGTGTTGAAGTCAAAGGCGTCGGAACATGCAAGCTAGTTCTCGACAACGGCCGGACTTTATTATTGCACGACGTCATCTTTGCTCCAGATATTAGAAGGAATATCATTTCCGTGGTCATGTTAATGTCTTTAGATTATGAGTGGAGGTTCTATAAACAATATGTTGACCTTGTTTGTAATAATTCTTTGATTGGTTCTGGTAATGTTTGTAATGGATTAATTGTTTTAAATACAATGTATGATGATGCTTCTTCCATTAATGAAAGTTTTCATTTGACAAATGCTTCTAACTCTGAGTCTGAAATCATTTGTTGGCATGCAAGACTTGGTCATATTGGACCAACTAGAATGGATAGACTTGCCAAAAGTGGCTTGCTATCTAATGTTTCAAAAGTTGAAATGTCAACTTGCGAACATTGTCTTGTAGGGAAAACTTGTCGCAAGCCGTTTGGAACTGGCACAAGGGCCGAAGTTCCATTACAGCTTATCCATTCGGACATTTGCGGTCCAATGAATGTTAAGACAAGACACGGGAAGTCCTATTTCATCACATTTATTGATGGCTTCACCTGTTTCAGACATATCTATTTGATATCCCACAAAAGTGAAGCTTTGGCTTGCTTTAAAAACTATATGAGTTTAGTGGAGAATCAATTAGATCGCAAGATTAAGGTTTTGCGAACCGATAGGGGCGGTGAATATCAATCAATAAGTTTTAAGGAACTTTGTGATGAAAAAGGCATAGTTCATCAAATAACTATGCCTTATACTCCGCAACAAAACGGTGTTGCGGAAAGAAGAAATAGGACATTGATGGAAATGGTCCGATCAATGATGTCTCAGGCAAATTTGCCTATCACCTTTTGGGGTGACGCATTATTGACGGCAGCATTCATCTTAAACCGTGTACCCTCGAAGTCGGTAAGTTCTACTCCTTATGAGTTGTGGAACAATAGAACTCCAGACTTAAACATTCTAAAACCTTGGGGTTGTGCCTCTTACGCACATTTACCCTCTCACAAATATGGCAAACTTGGGCCACGTGGGAGGAAGTGTATCTTCATCAGATACGCTGAAAACTCCAAAGGATATGTTTTCGTCGGTCAAGAGGACAATGGGGGTCTTATATAATTCGAATCGAGGGATGTTGTCTTCTTGGAAAATGAGTTTCCAAGACAGGGTGAGATAAGTAAAGACTTATCCTTGTTTGAGACTTGGGATCAAAATAGATCGGAACGTTCGAGTGGGAGAATTCTTGGTGAAGAAGAAAATACGTTTCAAACTTCACCAATGGATGATACGAACGATACCAATCCTATTCCGAGTGGGAGTGATATTATTCCAAGTGGGAGTGATGTCATTCCAAGTGGGAGTGATCAAACTCAAACAAGACGTAGTAATCGAACGAGGCTAACACCTATGAGATTTGAGGATGAATTTCCTCAAACATTCATGACATTACTACAAGATGATGACGAACCTGCAAATTTCAAACAGGCCGTCACATGCCCTGCTAAACATAAATGGATAGCGGCAATGGAAGAAGAACTTCAATCCATGAAAACAAACCAAGTCTGGGACTTGGTTGATTTACCTAAGGGACGTAGAGCCATTGGGAACAAGTGGGTTCTCAAAATCAAGCATAAGGCTGATGGCTCCATCGAGAAATATAAAGCTCGCCTTGTTGCGAAAGGTTTCACGCAACAGGAAGGAATAGACTACGAAGAGACTTTCTCTCCTGTCGTGCGTTTTACCTCGATTCGCTTAATTCTGGCAATGGTGGCTTGTTTGGACCTCGAATTACATCAGATGGATGTAAAGATGAGGAGATCTACATGGAACAACCAAACGGGTTCGTACAAGAAGAAAACAAACATAAGGTTTTGTAAACTTCGTAAATCCATATATGGTCTTAAATAATCCTCAAGGCAGTGGTATATGCGCTTTCAAGAAGTTGTTTTGTCGTATGGATTCTCCATGCTCGACGAAGACAACTGCGTATATATTAAGAGGATTAAAAACAAGTATGTAATTATGTCTCTTTATGTAGATGACATACTTATAGCCGGAAATGATAAGCGTCTTGTCGTGGATATCAAATCTTGGCTTTCATCCGTCTTTGAGATGAAAGACATGGGTGAAGCTGCATATATCCTTGGGGTTAAGATCTCAAGGAATCGTTCCAAGAAACTTCTTTCTCTCTCTCAAGAGACATATATAAAGAAAGTTTTGGAACGGTTTAATATGCAGGACTGCAAGCCAATTGATACTCCAATAAGCAAAGGCGAGGGTCTATGTTTGGAGATGTGTCCCAAAGATCCAAAAGAAAAGAAAGCTATGGAAAAAGTTCCATACTCCAGTGCTGTCGGGAGTCTGATGTACGCCATGATGTGTACCAGACCGGACATTTGCTATGCTGTTGGTATGGTAAGCCGTTACCAATCCAACCCAGGACAAGCACACTGGAAAGCGGTGAAGAGGATATTAAGATACCTCAAAGGGACTGCGGACTATGCGTTATGCTATCAAGGCAATACCTTGAGACTCGAAGGCTATACCGATGCTGATTGGGCGGGTGATCTCGACGAGCGTAGATCTACCTCAGGCTTTGTTTACTTGCTCGGGAATGGTGCAATATCCTGGAGCAACAAGAAGTAAACCTGCATCGCCTTATCAACCATGGAAGCCGAATTCGTAGCATTCAGCATGGCGGTCCAAGAAGCTGTTTGGCTTAGGAAATTCTTAGACAGGCTGACGAATGCCTCTGACTCGAGCACTGTTCCTATATACAGTGATAGTCAAGCTTCGATTGCCTATGTCAAAGATCCTAAATTTCATTGTAAGACCAAACACATTGACATTCGATTCAAGTTTGCGAAGGATTATGACAAACGGAAGGAAGTAGACATAGGATACATATCCACGCATGAGATGATAGCGGATCCCCTTACTAAGGCGATCCCCAGAGATGTGTTTTTCAAACACTTATCATCTATGGGAATGCGTAGGTGCTGAGCTGTATCATGTAATATTTCCCATGTCTATAGAAGATCAAAGTTTAATAAAAGAAAGAAGTTCTTTTATATATTGCATACAAGTTTCTTACAAATGATTTTAAACATTTGTGTTTTAGTCTCAGCTATTTTATTGTGTGTATGTCGGACAGATTAAGGTTGGCTCTCTCACATGAGCAACCGCCTTATCTTATCAGATGGATAAGATAGAGATGAGATTAGTTTAAAGTCAAAATCATTAGACAAATGATTTAGAGTCATGACTTAAAACAAGATAGTCGAATAAAAGATCTGCATCATACTGATGCTTACAAAAGATCTGAGATCTGTATCACAAGGATATAAAGATCTCATTGGATTTTTTAAAATCCTATCTGTCTTATGCAGGATGAGAGTCCGTGAATATTTCACGAGTAGTAAGGGGACTCAAAAAGATAGGCACTGTGGTGTCTGATCTTTCATCCGTACAACATCATTAAGACATACTCTCCCTGGGAAAGGAGTGATGTTGTAGTACGTGTTCATACCACGTATGCATTTCGACCACTGAGTTAGTAGCAATAGTGTTTGCTATTATGTGAGACTCAAAGGCCATACGGGTCTTAACTCTTACCCTCAAGGACTCCAATTGGTTCCTTTAGATTTGACGAGATGATCGCTATCTTAGAGTGTTACTAATGGGCTATGGTAATTCGGCTCGGCGGGGCACGTTAGAAAAGCGAATCAAGTCAAGATCAGAAGGTTCACAAGAAGAGGAAGATTGATTTCATATTCGCATTTAGACTTTAATGATTCAAAGCTGGCCAGCCAATTGTAATCCAGATGGGATTCAATTGTTGAATATAAAGTATAAGAAATGCGAAGAAATAATCTAGGGTAAAGCATGCGTTGAACTACTCAACTTTGCACCTTCGAGGTCGTTGTGTATCTCTAACAAGTGCACAACAACAGACTCTACGCCCATGACGGTCGCACGGTCTATTTCTCGGTATGATAGATGAAAGAACTAAGGGAAAGATGTTCTCTTACAATCCCCTCAAGTGTGAGTGGGAGATGTTGGATATGGAAGACGTTTGTACACCCTTGTGGGGGATGTACGAGGGAATACGGACCTCGAACGTCGCGCACACGAAGTCATGTGCAAAGGGAATCTGTTCCCTTGCGGAGAGGATCTCTGTATGAGTGGGAAAGTCGCATTATATATGCATAAATGCATGCGACATATGGCTAATAAAGGGGGAATATCTTAAGCTTATGTTGTACCATGCATATGGTACAACTTAAGCTTATAATGTGCCATGCATCATGGTACACCTTAATTAAGTTGTTCCAAAGGAACAACTTACCCTAAAATAACTACCTTGGGGGCTATAAATAAGACCCAAGGGTAGCCATTTTCCTTACACCATTTTGCATGAAATTCATGCATGCATCTTCTTCATAGCGAAGCTCTGCAGAAATATTTCCTCTCCCTCCATCCAAGTTCTTAATCTAAAATAGAGATTTAGATTGTGGATTAGTAGCCTTACTCCGTTCGTGAGAAGACTCGATCCGTCGTGGCGAATCCGAAGGCAAAGTTCCGAGACTACCGCTCCGCATACGCTAGCGTAAGTCTCCACTTTAATTATCGATCCTAACTGTGTTTTGGACAGGATCCTTCAGTCTTGAGGGGGGGATCGAGCGCGTAGCTCGGCCCGTGCCCATTCTCTGGTTTGGGTGGCGAGGGTTGGCCCTGCCCCAGAGATCATGAGGGGGAGAGCGAGCGCATAGCTCGGCCCGTGCCACTTCTCTAGTTTGGGTGGCGAGGGTTGGCCCTTCCACAGAGGTCTAGAGGGGGGGAGTGAGCACGTAGCTCGTCTCGTGCCCCTTCTCTAGTTTGGGCAGCGAGGGTTGGCACTGCCCCAGAGGTTTTGTGGGGGGTAGCGAGCGTGTAGCTCCGCACGTGCCCCTTCTCTGGTTTGGGTGGCATGGGTTGGCCCTGCCCCAGAGGTCTTGAGGGGGGAGCGAGCGCGTAGCTCGGCCGGTGCCCCTTCTCTGGTTTGAGTGGCGAGGGTTGGCCCTAACCCAGAGGTCTTGTGGGGGGAGAGAGCCCGTAGCTCGGCCCGTGCCCCTTCTCTGGTTTGGGTGGGGAGGGTTGGCCCGGACCCAGAGGTCTTGTGGGGGGAGAGCGAGTGCGTAGCTCGGCCTGTGCCCCTTCTCTGGTTTGGTTTGCAAGGGTTGGACCTCACCCAGAGATCTTGTGGGGGGGAGCGATCGCGTAGCTCGGTCCGTGCCCCTTCTCTAGTTTAGGTGGCGATGGTTGGCCCAACCCCAGAGGTCTTTAGGAGGGGGAGCGAGCGTGTAGCTTGGCCTGTGCCCCTTCTCTGGTTTGGGTGGCGAGGGTTGGCCCTGCCCCAGAGGTCTTGAGGGGGGAGCGAACGCGTAGCTCGGTCCGTGCCCCTTCTCTGGTTTGTGTGGCGAGCGTTGGCCCTACCCCAGAGGTCTTAAGGGGGAGAGCAAGCTCGTAGCTCGGCCCGTGCCCCTTATCTGGTTTGGGTGGCGAGGGTTGGCCCTACCCTTGAAGTCTTGAGGGGGAGTGGGGAGCGAGTGCGTAGCTCGACCCGTGCCCCTTCTCTGGTTTAGGTGGCAAGGGTTGGCCCTGCCTCAGAGGTGTTGAGCGGGGGAGCGAGCGCGTAGCTTGGCCCGTGCCCCTTCTTTGGTTTGGGTGGCGAGGGTTGGCCCTGCCCCAGAGGTCTTGTGGGGGGGAGCAAGGGCGTTGCTCGGCCCGTGTCCCTTCTCTGGTTTGGGTGGCGAGGGTTGGCCCAGCCCCAGAGGTCTTGTTGGGGGAGCGAGCACGTAGCTCAGCCCGTGCCCCTTCTCTGGTTTGGGTGACGAGGGTTGCCCCTGACCCAAAGGTCTTGTGGGGGGAGCGAGCGCGTAGCTCGGCCCGTGCCCCTTCCTGGTTTGGGTGGGGAGGGTTGTCCCTCCCCAGAGGTCTTGAGGGGGGGGAGCGAGCACGTAGCTCGGCCGGTGCCCCTTCTCCGGTTTGGGTGGCGAGGGTTGGCCCAGACCCAGAGGTCTTGTGGGTGGGAGCGAGCGCGTAGCTCAGCCCCTGCCCCTTCTCTGGTTTGGGTGGCGAGGGTTGGCCCTGCCCCAGAGATCTTGTGGGGGAGAGCGAGCGCATAGCTCGGCCCGTGCCACTTCTCTAGTTTGGGTGGCGAGGGTTGGCCCTGCCCCAGAGGTCTTGAGGGGGGAGCGAGCACGTAGCTCATCTCGTTCCCCTTCTCTAGTTTGGGTGGCGAGGGTTGGCACTGCCCCAGAGGTTTTATGGGGGTAACGAGTGTGTAGCTCCGCCCGTGCCCATTCTCTGGTTTCGATGGCGAGGGTTGGCCCTGCCCCAGAGGTCTTGAGGAGGGGAGCGAGCGCGTAGCTCGGCCGGTGCCCCTTCTCTGGTTTGGGTGGCGAGGGTTGGCCCTGACCCAGAGGCCTTGTGGGGGGAGCGAGCGTGTAGCTCGGCCCGTGCCCCTTCTCTGTTTTGGGTGGCGAGGGTTGGCCCAGACCCAGAGGTCTTGAGGGGGGAGAGATCGCGTAGCTCGGCCCGTGCCTATTCTCTGGTTTGGGTGGCGAGGGTTAGCCCTGCCCCAGAGGTCTTGAGGGGGGGATCGAGCGCGTAGCTCGGCCCGTGCCCCTTCTCTGGTTTGGGTGGCGAGGGTTGGCCCTGCCCCAGAGGTCTTGAGGGGGGGAGCGAGCATGTAGCTCGTCTCGTGCCCCTTTTCTAGTTTGGGCGGCGTGGGTTGGCACTGCCCCAGAGGTTTTGTGGGGGGGTAGCGAGTGTGTAGCTCTGCCCATGCCCTTCTCTGGTTTGGGTGGCGTGGGTTGTCCCTGCCCCATAGGTCTTGAGGGGGGAGCGAGCGCGTAGCTCGGCCGGTGCCCCTTCTCTGGTTTGGGTGGCGAGGGTTGGCCCTAACCCAGAGGTCTTGTGGGGGGAGCGAGCCCGTAGCTCGGCCCGTGCCCCTTCTCTGGTTTGGGTGGCGATGGTTGGCCATACCCCAGAGGTCTTTAGGAGGGTGAGCGAGCGTGTAGCTCGGCCCGTGTCCCTTCGCTGGTTTGGGTGGCGAGGGTTGGCCCTGCCTCAGAGGTCTTGTGGGGGGACAGCGAGCGCGTTGCTCGGCCTGTGCCCCTTCTCTGGTTTGGGTGGCACGGGTTGGCCCTGCACTAGAGGTCTTGAGTTTGGGGGCGAGCACGTAGCTCGGCCCGTGCCCCTTCTCTGGTTTGGGTGGCGAGGGTTAGCGCTGCCCCAGAGGTCTTGTGGGGGGGGGTGCGAGCATGTAGCTCGGCTTTTGCCCCTTCTCTGGTTTGGGTGGCGAGGGTTGGCCCTGCCCCAGAGGTCTTGAGGGGGGTGCGAGCGCGTAGCTCGGCCCGTACCCCTTCTGTGGTTGGGTGGCGAGGGTTGGCCTTGCTCCAGAGATCTTGTAGGGGGAGCGAGCACGTAGCTCGGCCCGTGCCCCTTCTCTGGTTTGGGTGGCGAGGGTTGGCCCTGCCCCAGAGGTCTTGTGGGGGGAACGAGCACGTAGCTCGGCTCATGCCCCTTATCTGGTTTGGGTGGCGAGGGTTGGCCCTGCCCTAGAGGTCTTGAGGGGGGAGCGAGCATGTAGCTCGGCTTGTGCTCCTTCTCTGGTTTGGGTGGCGAGGGTTGGCCCTGCCCCAGTGGTCTTGAGGGGGGAGCGAGCGCGTAGCTCGGCCCGTGCCCCTTCTCTGGTTTGGGTGGTGAGGGTTGGCCCAGCCCCAGAGGTCTTGAGCGGGGGAGCGATCGCGTAGGTCGGCCCGTGCCCCTTCTCTGGTTTGGGTGGCGAGGGTTGGCGCTGCCCCAGAGGTCTTGTGGGGGGGGGGAGCGAGCCCGTAGCTCGGCCCATGCCCCTTCTCTGGTTTGCGTGGCGAGGGTTGGCGCTGCCCCAGAGGTCTTGTGGGGGGGAGCAAGTGCGTAGCTCGGCCCGTGCCCCTTCTCTGGTTTGGGTGGCGAGGGTTGGCCCTGCCCCAGAGGTCTTGAGAGGGAGCGAGCGCGTAGCTCGTCCCGTGCCCCTTCTCTGGTTGGGTGGCGTGGGTTGGCCTTGCCCCAGAGGACTTGTGGGGGGAGCGAGCGTGTAGCTCGGCCCGTGCCCCTTCTCTGGTTTGGGTGGCGATGGTTGGACCTGCCCCAGAGGTCTTGTGGGGGGGAACGAGCACGTAGTTCGGCCCGTGCCCCTTCTCTGGTTTGGGTGGCGAGGGTTGGCCCTGACCCAGAGGTGTTGTGGGGGAGAGCGAGCGCGAAGCTCGGCCCGTACCCCTTCTCTGGTTTGGGTGGCGAGGGTTGGCCCTGCCCCAGAGGTCTCTAGGAGGGGAAGCGAGCACATAGCTCGGCCCGTGCCCCTTCTCTGGTTTGGGTGGCGAGGGTTGGCCCTACCCCAGAGGTCTTGAGGGGAGGAGCGAACGCTTATCTCGGCCCGTGCCCCTTCTCAGGTTTGGGTGGCGAGGGTTGGCCATGCCCCAGAGGTCTTGAGGGAGGAGCGAGCACGTAGCTCAGCCTGTGCCCCTTCTCTTGTTTGGGTGGCGAGGGTTGGCCCTGCCCCAGAAGTCTTGAGGGGGGGAGCGAGCGTGTAGCTCGGCCCGTGCCCCTTCTCCGGTTTAGGTGGCAAGGGTTGGCCCTGCCTCAGAGGTGTTGAGCGGGGGAGCGAGCGTGTAGCTTGGCCCATGCCCCTTCTCTGGTTTGGGTGGCGAGGGTTGGCCCTGCCCTAGAGGTCTTGTAGGGTGGAGCATGCGCGTTGCTCGGCCCGTGTCCTTTCTCTGGTTTGGGTGGCGAGGGTTGGCCCTTCCTCAGAGGTCTTGTGGGGGGAGCGAGCGCGTAGCTCGGCCCGTGTCCCTTCTCTGGTTTGGGTGCGAGGGTTAGCCCTGCCCCAGAGGTCTTGTGGGGGGGGAGCGAGCACGTAGCTCATCTCGTGCCCCTTCTCTAGTTTGGGTGGCGAGGGTTGGCACTGCCCCAGAGGTTTTGAGGGGGTAGCGAGCGTGTAGCTCGGCCCACGCCCCTTCTCTGGTTTGGGTGGCGAGGGTTGGCCGTGACTCAGAGGTCTTGTGGGGGAGAGCGAGCGCGAAGCTCGGCCCATGCCCCTTCTCTGGTTTGGGTGGTGAGGGTTGGCCCTACCCCAGAGATCATTAGGAGGGGGAGCGAGCGAGAAGCTCGGCCCGTGCCCCTTCTCTGGTTTGGGTGGTGAGGGTTGGCCCTGCCCCAGAGATCATTAGGAGGGGGAGCGAGCGCGTAGCTCGGCCCGTGCCCCTTCTCTGGTTTGGGTGGCAAGGGTTGGCCCTGCCTCAGAGATCATTAAGAGGGGGAGCGAGCGCGTAGCTCGGCCCGTGCCCCTTCTCTGGTTCGGGTGGCGAGGGTTGGCCCTGCCCAAGAGGTCTTGAGGGGGGAGCGAACGCTTAGCTCGGCCCGTGCCCCTTCTCTGGTTTGGGTGGCGTGGGTTGGCCCTGCCCCAGAGGTCTTTAGGGGGGATCGAGCGCGTAGCTCAGCCTGTGCCCCTTCTCTGGTTTGGGTGGCGAGGGTTGGCGCTGCCCTAGAGGTCTTGTGGGGGGGGGAGCGAGCCCGTAGCTCAGCCCGTGCCCCTTCTCTGGTTTGCGTGGCGAGGGTTGGCGCTGCCCCAGAGGTCTTGTGGGGGGGGGGGAGCGAGAGCGTAGCTCGGCCCGTGCCCCTTATCTGGTTTGGGTGGCGAGGGTTGGCCCTGCCCCAGAGGTCTTGAGGGGGAGTGAGCGCGTAGCTCGTCCCGTGCCCCTTCTCTGGTTGGGTGGCGAGGGTTGGCCTTGCCCCAGAGGTCTTGTGGGGGGAGCGAGCGCGTAGCTCAGCCCGTGCCCCTTCTCTGGTTTGGGTGGCGAGGGTTGGCCCTGCCCCAGAGGTCTTGTGGGGGGGAGCGAGCACGTTGTTCGGCCCGTGCCCCTTCTCTGGTTTGGGTGGCGAGGGTTGGCCCTGACCTAGAGGTCTTGTGGGGGAGAGCGAGCGCGAAGCTCGGCCCGTGCCCCTTCTTTGGTTTGGGTGGCAAGGGTTGGCCCTGCCCTAGAGGTCTCTAGGAGGGGAAGTGAGCGCATAGCTCGGCCCGTGCCCCTTCTCTGGTTTGGGTGGCGAGGGTTGGCCCTACCCCAGAGGTCTTGAGGGGAGGAGCGAACGCTTAGCTCGGCCCGTGCCCCTTCTCAGGTTTGGGTGGCGAGTGTTGGCCCTGCCCCAGAGGTCTTGAGGGGGAGAGCGAGCGCGTAGCTCAGCCTGTGCCCCTTCTTTGGTTTGGGTGGCGAGGGTTGGCCCTGCCCCAGAGGTCTTGAGGGGGGGAGCGAGCCCGTAGCTCGGCCCGTGCCCCTTCTCTGGTTTGGGTGGCGAGGGTTGGCCCTGCCCCAGAGGTCTTTACGGGGGGAGCGAGCGCGTAGCTCGGCCCGTGCCCCTTTTCTGGTTTGGGTGGCGAGGATTGGCCCTGCCCCAGAGATCTTGAGGGGGCGAGCGAGCGTGTAGCTCAGCCCGTGCCCCTTCTCTAGTTTAGGTGGCGAGGGTTGGCCCTTCCCCAGAGGTCTTGAGGGGGGAGCGAGCACGTAGCTCATCTCGTGCCTCTTCTCTGGTTTGGGTGGCGAGGGTTGGCACTGCGCCAGAGGTTTTGAGGGGGTAGCGAGCGTGTAGCTCGGCCCGTGCCCCTTCTCTGGTTTGGGTGGCAAGGGTTGGCCCTGACCCAGAGGTCTTGTGGGGGAGAGCGAGCGCGAAGCTCGGCCCGTGTCCCTTCTCTGGTTTGGGTGGTGAGGGTTGGCCCTGCCCCAGAGATCATTAGGAGGGGGAGCGAGCGAGAAGCTCGGCCCGTGCCCCTCTCTGGTTTGGGTGGGGAGGGTTGGCCCTGCCCCAGAGATCATTAGGAGGGGGAGCGAGCGTGTAGCTCGGCCCGTGCCCCTTCTCTGGTTCGGGTGGCGAGGGTTGGCCCTGCCCAAGAGGACTTGAGGGGGGAGCGAACGCTTAGCTCGGCCCGTGCCCCTTCTCTGGTTTGGGTGGCAAGGGTTGGCCCTGCCCCAGAGATCATTAGGAGGGGGAGCGAGCGCGTAGCTCGGCCCGTGCCCCTTCTCTGGTTCGGGTGGCGAGGGTTGGCCCTGCCCAAGAGGTCTTGAGGGGGGAGCGAACGCTTAGCTCGGCCCGTGCCCCTTCTCTGGTTTGGGTGGCGAGGATTGGCCCTGCCCCAGAGGTCTTTAGGGGGGATCGAGCGCGTAGCTCAGCCCGTGCCCCTTCTCTGGTTTGGGTGGCGAGGGTTGGCCTTGCCCCAGAGGTCTTGAGGGGGGGAGAGAGCACGTAGCTCAACCCGTGCCCCTTCTCTAGTTTGGGTGTCGAGGGTTGGCCTTGACCAAGAGGTCTTGAGGGGGGGAGAGTGCGCCTAACTCGGCCCATGCCCCTTCTCTGGTTTGGGTGGCGAGGGTTGGCCCTGCCCCAGAGATCTTGAGGGGGAGAGCGAGCGCATAGCTCGGCCCGTGCCACTTCTCTTGTTTGGGTGGCGAGGGCTGGCCCTGCCCTAGAGGTCTTGAGGGGGGGGGGGAGCGAGCACGTAGCTCATCTCGTGCCCCTTCTCCAGTTTGGGTGGCGAGGGTTGGCACTGCCCTAGAGGTTTTGTGGGGGTAACGAGTGTGTAGCTCCGCCCGTGCCCCTTCTCTGGTTTGGGTGGCGAGGGCTGGCCCGGCCCCAGAGGTCTTGAGGAGGGGAGCGAGCACGTAGCTCGGCCGGTGCCCCTTCTCTGGTTTGGGTGGCGAGGGTTGGCCCTGACCCAGAGGTCTTGTGGGGGGAGCGAGCGCGTAGCTCGGACCGTGCCCCTTCTCTGGTTTGGGTGGCGAGGGTTGGCCCAGTCCCAGATGTCTTGAGGGGGGAGAGAGCGCGTAGCTCGGCCTGTGCCCCTTCTCTGGTTTGGGTGGCGAGGGTTAGCCCTGCCCCAGAGGTCTTGAGGGGGGATCGAGCGCGTAGCTCAGCCCGTGCCCCTTCTCTGGTTTGGGTGGCGAGGGTTGGCCTTGCCCCAGAGATCTTGAGGCGGAGAGCGAGCACATAGCTCGGCCCGTGCCACTTCTCTAGTTTGGGTGGCGAGGGTTGGCCCTTCCCCAGAGGTCTTGAGGGGGGAGCAAGCACGTAGCTCGTCTCGTGCCCATTCTCTAGTTTGGGCAGCGAGGGTTGGCACTGCCCCAGAGGTTTTGTGGGGGGGTAGTGAGCGTGTAGCTCCGCCCGTGCCCCTTCTCTGGTTTGGGTGGCATGGGTTGGCCCTGCCCCAGAGGTCTTGAGGGGGGAGCGAGCGCGTAGCTCGGCCGGTGCCCCTTCTCTGGTTTGGGTGGCGAGGGTTGGCCCTAACCCAGAGGTCTTGTGGGGGGAGAGAGCCCGTAGCTCGGCCCGTGCCCCTTCTCTGGTTTGGGTGGGGAGGGTTGGCCCAGACCCAGAGGTCTTGTGGGGGGGAGCGAGTGCGTAGCTCGGCCTGTGCCCCTTCTCTGGTTTGGGTGGCAAGGGTTGGCCCTAACCCTGAGATCTTGTGGGGGGAGCGATCGCGTAGCTCGGTCCGTGACCCTTCTCTGGTTTGGGTGGCGATGGTTGGCCCAACCCCAGAGGTCTTTAGGAGGGGGAGCTAGCGTGTAGCTCGGCCTGTGCCCCTTCTCTGGTTTGGGTGGTGAGGGTTGGCCCTGCCCCAGAGGTCTTGAGGGGGGAGCGAGCGCGTAGCTCGGTCCGTGCCCCTTCTCTGGTTTGGGTGGCGAGCGTTGGCCCTACCCCAGAGGTCATGAGGGGGAGAGCGAGCGCGTAGCTCGGCCCGTGCCCCTTATCTGGTTTGGGTGGCGAGGGTTGGCCCTACCCCAGAAGTCTTGAGAGGGGGTGGGGAGCGAGCGCGTAGCTCGGCCCGTGCCCCTTCTCTGGTTTAGGTGGAAAGGGTTGGCCCTGCCTCAGAGGTGTTGAGCGGGGGAGCAAGCACGTAGCTTGGCCCGTGCCCCTTCTCTGGTTTGGGGGGCGAGGGTTGGCCCTGCCCCAGAGGTCTTGTGGGGGGGGAGCAAGCGCGTTGCTCAGCCCGTGTCCCTTCTCTGGTTTGGGTGGCGAGGGTTGGCCCAGCCCCAGAGGTCTTGTGGGGAAGGGAGCGAGCACGTAGCTCGGCCCGTGCCCCTTCTCTGGTTTGGGTGACGAGGGTTGCCCCTGACCCAAAGGTCTTGTGGGGGGGGAGCGAGCGCGTAGCTCGGCCCGTGCCCTTTCTCTGCTTTGGGTGGTGAGGGTTGGCCCTCCCCAGAGGTCTTGAGGGGGGGAGCGAGCACGTAGCTCGGCCGGTGCCCCTTCTCTGGTTTGGGTGGCGAGGGTTGGCCCAGACCCAGAGGTCTTGTGGGGGGAGCGAGCGCGTAGCTCGGCCCATGCCCCTTCTCTGGTTTGGGTGGCGAGGGTTGGCCCTGCCCCAGAGATCTTGTGGGGGAGAGCGAGCGCATAACTCGGCCCGTGCCACTTCTCTAGTTTGGGTGGCGAGGGTTGGCCCTGCCCCAGAGGTCTTGAGGGGGGGAGTGAGCACGTAGCTCATCTCGTGCCCTTTCTCTAGTTTGGGTGGCGAGGGTTGGCACTACCCCAGAGGTTTTGAGGGGGTAGCGAGCGTGTAGCTCGGCCCGTGCCCCTTCTCTGGTTTGGGTGGAGAGGGTTGGCCCTGACCCAGAGGTCTTGTGGGGGAGAGCGAGCGCGAAGCTCGGCCCGTGCCCCTTCTCTGGTTTGGGTGGTGAGGGTTGGCCCTGCCCCAGAGATCATTAGGAGGGGGAGCGAGCGAGAAGCTCGGCCTGTGCCCCTTCTTTGGTTTGGGTGGTGAGGGTTGGCCCTGCCCCAGAGATCATTAGGAGGGGGAGTGAGCGCGTAGCTCGGCCTGTGCCCCTTCTCTGGTTCAGGTGGCGAGGGTTGGCCCTGCCCTAGAGGTCTTGAGGGGGGAGCGAATGCTTAGCTCGGCCCGTGCCCCTTCTCTGGTTTGGGTGGCGAGGATTGGCCCTGCCCCAGAGGTCTTTAGGGGGGATCGAGCGCGTAGCTCAGCCCGTGCCCCTTCTCTGGTTTGGGTGGCGAGGGTTGGCCTTGCCCCAGAGGTCTTGAGGGGGGGAGAGAGCGCGTAGCTCGACCAGTGCCCCTTCTCTAGTTTGGGTGGCGAGGGTTGGCCTTGCCCCAGAGGTCTTGAGGGGGGAGAGAGAGCGCCTAACTCGGCCCGTGCCCCTTCTCTGGTTTGGGTGGCGAGGGTTGGCCCTGCCCCAGAGATCTTGAGGGGGAGAGCGAGCGCATAGCTCGGCCCGTGCCACTTCTCTTGTTTTGGGTGGCGAGGGTTGGCCCTGCCCCAGAGGTCTTGAGGGGGGGGGGAGCGAGCACGTAGCTCATCTCGTGCCCCTTCTCCAGTTTGGGTGGCGATGGTTGGCACTGCCCCAGAGGTTTTGTGGGGGAAACGAGTGTGTAGCTCCGCCCGTGCCCCTTCTCTGGTTTGGGTGGCGAGAGTTGGCCCTGCCCCAGAGGTCTTGAGGAGGGGAGCAAGCACGTAGCTCGGTCGGTGCCCCATCTCTGGTTTGGGTGGCGAGGGTTGGCCCTGACCCAGAGGTCTTGTGGGGGGAGCGAGCGCGTAGCTCGGCCCGTGCCCCTTCTCTGGTTTGGGTGGCGAGGGTTGGCCCAGTCCCAGAGGTCTTGAGGGGGGAGAGAGCGCGTAGCTCGGCCCGTGCCCCTTCTCTGGTTTGGGTGGCGAGGGTTCGCCCTGCCCCAGCGGTCATGAGGGGGGATCGAGCGCGTAGCTCGGCCCGTGCCCATTCTCTGGTTTGGGTGGCGAGGGTTGGCCCTGCCCAAGAGATCTTGAGGGGGAGAGCGAGCGCATAGCTCGGCCCGTGCCACTTCTCTAGTTTGGGTGGCGAGGGTTGGCACTGCCCCAGAGGTTTTGTGGGGGGTAGCGAGCGTGTAGCTCCGCCTGTGCCCCTTCTCTGGTTTGGGTGGCGTGGGTTGGCCCTGCCCCAGAGGTCTTGAGGGGGGAGCGAGCGCGTAGCTCGGCCGGTGCCCCTTCTCTGGTTTGGGTGGCGAGGGTTGGCCCTAACCCAGAGGTCTTGTGGGGGGAGATAGCCCGTAGCTCGGGCCGTGCCCCTTCTCTGGTTTGGGTGGGGAGGGTTGGCCCGGACCCAGAGGTCTTGTGGGGGGAGAGCGAGTGTGTAGCTCGGCCTGTGCCCCTTCTCTGGTTTGGTTAGCGAGGGTTGGACCTAACCAAGAGATCTTGTGGGGGGGAGCGATCGAGTAGCTCAGTCCGTGCCCCTTCTCTAGTTTGGGTGGCGATGGTTGGCCCAACCCCAGAGGTCTTTAGGAGGGGGAGCGAGCGTGTAGCTCGGCCTGTGCCCCTTCTCTGGTTTGGGGGGCGAGGGTTGGCCCTGTCCCAGAGGTCTTGAGGGGGGAGCGAGCGCGTAGCTCGGTCCGTGCCCCTTCTCTGGTTTGTGTGGCGAGCGTTGGCCCTACCCCAGAGGTCTTGTGGGGGAGAGCGAGCTCGTAGCTCGGCCCGTGCCCCTTATCTGGTTTGGGTGGCGAGGGTTGGCCCTACCCCTGAAGTCTTGAGGGGGAGTGGGGAGCGAGCGCGTAGCTCGACCCGTGCCCCTTCTCTGGTTTAGGTGGCAAGGGTTGGCCCTGCCTCAGAGGTGTTGAGCGGGGGAGCGAGCGCGTAGCTTGGCTCGTGCCCCTTCTTTGGTTTGGGTGGCGAGGGTTGGCCCTGCCCCAGAGGTCTTGTGGGGGGGAGCAAGCGCGTTGCTCGGCCCGTGTCCCTTCTCTGGTTTGGGTGGCGAGGGTTGGCCCAGCCCCAGAGGTCTTGTGGGGGGGAACGAGCACGTAGCTCAGCCCGTGCCCCTTCTCTGGTTTGGGTGACGAGGGTTGCCCCTGACCCAAAGGTCTTGTGGGGGGATCGAGCGCGTAGCTCGGCCCGTGCCCCTTCTCTGGTTTGGGTGGTGAGGGTTGGCCCTCCCCAGAGGTCTTGAGGGGGGGAGCGAGCACGTAGCTCGGCCGGTGCCCCTTCTCTGGTTTGGGTGGCGAGGGTTGGCCCAGACCCAGAGGTCTTGTGGCGGGGAGCGAGCGCGTAGCTCGGCCCATGCCCCTTCTCTGGTTTGGGTGGCGAGGGTTGGCCCTGCCGCAGAGATCTTGTGGGGGCGAGCGAGCGCATAGCTCGGCCCGTGCCACTTCTCTAGTTTGGGTGGCGAGGGTTGGCCCTGCCCCAGAGGTCTTGAGGGGGGAGCGAGCACGTAGCTCATCTCGTGCCCCTTCTCTAGTTTGGGTGGCGAGGGTTGGCACTGCCCCAGAGGTTTTATGGGGGTAACGAGTGTGTAGCTCCGCCCGTGCCCATTCTCTGGTTTCGGTGGCGAGGGTTGGCCCTGTCCCAGAGGTCTTGAGGAGGGGAGCGAGCGCGTAGCTCGGCCGGTGCCCCTTCTCTAGTTTGGGTGGCGAGGGTTGGCCCTGACCCAGAGGCCATGTGGGGGGAGCGAGCGCGTAGCTCGGCCCGTGCCCCTTCTCTGTTTTGGGTGGCGAGGGTTGGCCCAGACCCAGAGGTCTTGAGGGGGGAAAGAGCGCGTAGCTCGGCCCGTGCCCATTCTCTGGTTTGGGTGGCAAGGGTTAGCCCTGCCCCAGAGGTCTTGAGGGGGGGGATCGAGCGCGTAGCTCGGCCCGTGCCCCTTCTCTGGTTTGGGTGGCGAGGGTTGGCCCTACCCCAGAGATCTTGAGGGGGGGAGCGAGCACGTAGCTCATCCCGTGCCCCTTCTATAGTTTGGGCGGCGAGGGTTGGCCCTGCCCCAGAGGTCTTGAGGGGGGGAGCGAGCATGTAGCTCGTCTCGTGCCCCTTCTCTAGTTTGTGCGGCGAGGGTTGGCACTGCCCCAGAGGTTTTGTGGGGGGTAGTGAGTGTGTAGCTCTGCCCATGCCCTTCTCTGGTTTGGGTGGCGTGGGTTGGCCCTGCCCCATAGGTCTTAAGGGGGGAGCGAGCGCGTAGCTCGGCCGGTGCCCCTTCTCTGGTTTGGGTGGCGAGGGTTGGCCCTAACCCAGAGGTCTTGTGGGGGGAGCGAGCCCGTAGCTCGGCCCGTGCCCCTTCTCTGGTTTGGGTGGCGATGGTTGGCCATACCCCAGAGGTCTTTAGGAGGGTGAGCGAGCGTGTAGCTCGGCCCGTGTCCCTTCTCTGGTTTGGGTGGCGAGGGTTGGCCCTGCCCCAGAGGTCTTGTGGGGGGACAGCGAGCGCGTTGCTCGGCCTGTGCCCCTTCTCTGGTTTGGGTGGCACGGGTTGGCCCTGCCCCAGAGGTCTTGAGTTTGGGGGTGAGCACGTAGCTCGGCCCGTGCCCCTTCTCTGGTTTGGGTGGCAAGGGTTAGCGCTGCCCTAGAGGTCTTGTGGGGGGGTGCGAGCACGTAGCTCGGCTTGTGCCCCTTCTCTGGTTTGGGTGGCGAGGGTTGGCCCTGCCCCAGAGGTCTTGAGGGGGGAGGGAGCGAGTAGCTCGGCCCGTGCCCCTTCTTTGGTTGGGTGGCGAGGGTTGGCCTTGCTCCAGAGGTCTTGTGGGGGGAGCGAGCGCGTAGCTCGGCCCGTGCCCCTTCTCTGGTTTGGGTGGCGAGGGTTGGCCCTGCCCCAGAGGTCTTGTGGGGGGAACGAGCACGTAGCTCGGCTCCTGCCCCTTATCTGGTTTGGGTGGCCAGGGTTGGCCCTGCCCTAGAGGTCTTGAGGGGGGAGCGAGCATGTAGCTCGGCTTGTGCGCCTTCTCTGGTTTGGGTGGCGAGGGTTGGCCCTGCCCCAGTGGTCTTGAGGGGGGAGCGAGCGCGTAGCTCGGCCCGTGCCCCTTCTCTGGTTTGGGTGGTGAGGGTTGGCCCTGCCCCAGAGGTCTTGAGCGGGGGAGCGATGGCGTAGGTCGGCCCGTGCCCCTTCTCTGGTTTAGGTGGCAAGGGTTGGCCCTGCCTCAGAGGTGTTGAGCGGGGGAGCGAGCGCGTAGCTTGGCCCATGCCCCTTCTCTGGTTTGGGTGGCGAGGGTTGGCCCTGCCCTAGAGGTCTTGTAGGGTGGAGCATGCGCGTTGCTCGGCCCGTGTCCTTTCTCTGGTTTGGGTGGCGAGGGTTGGCCCTTCCTCAGAGGTCTTGTGGGGGGAGCGAGCGCGTAGCTCGGCCCGTGTCACTTCTCTGGTTTGGGTGGCGAGGGTTAGCCCTGCCCCAGAGGTCTTGTGGGGGGGAGCGAGCACGTAGCTCATCTCGTGCCCCTTCTCTAGTTTGGGTGGCGAGGGTTGGCACTGCCCCAGAGGTTTTGAGGGGGTAGCGAGCGTGTAGCTCGGCCCGCGCCCCTTCTCTGGTTTGGGTGGCGAGGGTTGGCCGTGACTCAGAGGTCTTGTGGGGGAGAGCGAGCGCGAAGCTCGGCCCGTGCCCCTTCTCTGGTTTGGGTGGTGAGGGTTGGCCCTTCCCCAGAGATCATTAGGAGGGGGAGCGAGCGAGAAGCTCGGCCCAAGCCCCTTCTCTGGTTTGGGTGGGGAGGGTTGGCCTTGCCCCAGAGATCATTAGGAGGGGGAGCGAGCGCGTAGCTCGGCCCGTGCCCCTTCTCTGGTTTAGGTGGCGAGGGTTGGCCCTACCCCAGAGGTCTTGAGGGGAGGAGCGAACGCTTATCTCGGCCCGTGCCCCTTCTCAGGTTTGGGTGGCGAGGGTTGGCCATGCCCCAGAGGTCTTGAGGGGGGAGCGAGCACGTAGCTCAGCCTGTGCCCCTTCTCTTGTTTGGGTGGCGAGGGTTGGCCCTGCCCCAGAGGTCTTGAGGGGGGGAGCGAGCGCGTAGCTCGGCCCGCGCCCCTTCTCTGGTTTAGGTGGCAAGGGTTGGCCCTGCCTCAGAGGTGTTGAGCGGGGGAGCGAGCGCGTAGCTTGGCCCATGCCCCTTCTCTGGTTTGGGTGGCGAGGGTTGGCCCTGCCCTAGAGGTCTTGTAGGGTGGAGCATGCGCGTTGCTCGGCCCGTGTCCTTTCTCTGGTTTGGGTGGCGAGGGTTGGCCCTTCCTCAGAGGTCTTGTGGGGGGAGCGAGCGCGTAGCTCGGCCCGTGTCACTTCTCTGGTTTGGGTGGCGAGGGTTAGCCCTGCCCCAGAGGTCTTGTGGGGGGGAGCGAGCACGTAGCTCATCTCGTGCCCCTTCTCTAGTTTGGGTGGCGAGGGTTGGCACTGCCCCAGAGGTTTTGAGGGGGTAGCGAGCGTGTAGCTCGGCCCGCGCCCCTTCTCTGGTTTGGGTGGCGAGGGTTGGCCGTGACTCAGAGGTCTTGTGGGGGAGAGCGAGCGCGAAGCTCGGCCCGTGCCCCTTCTCTGGTTTGGGTGGTGAGGGTTGGCCCTTCCCCAGAGATCATTAGGAGGGGGAGCGAGCGAGAAGCTCGGCCCAAGCCCCTTCTCTGGTTTGGGTGGGGAGGGTTGGCCTTGCCCCAGAGATCATTAGGAGGGGGAGCGAGCGCGTAGCTCGGCCCGTGCCCCTTCTCTGGTTTGGGTGGCGAGGGTTGGCCCTACCCCAGAGGTCTTGAGGGGAGGAGCGAACGCTTATCTCGGCCCGTGCCCCTTCTCAGGTTTGGGTGGCGAGGGTTGGCCATGCCCCAGAGGTCTTGAGGGGGGAGCGAGCACGTAGCTCAGCCTGTGCCCCTTCTCTTGTTTGGGTGGCGAGGGTTGGCCCTGCCCCAGAGGTCTTGAGGGGGGGAGCGAGCGCGTAGCTCGGCCCGCGCCCCTTCTCTGGTTTAGGTGGCAAGGGTTGGCCCTGCCTCAGAGGTGTTGAGCGGGGGAGCGAGCGCGTAGCTTGGCCCATGCCCCTTCTCTGGTTTGGGTGGCGAGGGTTGGCCCTGCCCTAGAGGTCTTGTAGGGTGGAGCATGCGCGTTGCTCGGCCCGTGTCCTTTCTCTGGTTTGGGTGGCGAGGGTTGGCCCTTCCTCAGAGGTCTTGTGGGGGGAGCGAGCGCGTAGCTCGGCCCGTGTCACTTCTCTGGTTTGGGTGGCGAGGGTTAGCCCTGCCCCAGAGGTCTTGTGGGGGGGGGAGCGAGCACGTAGCTCATCTCGTGCCCCTTCTCTAGTTTGGGTGGCGAGGGTTGGCACTGCCCCAGAGGTTTTGAGGGGGTAGCGAGCGTGTAGCTCGGCCCGCGCCCCTTCTCTGGTTTGGGTGGCGAGGATTGGCCGTGACTCAGAGGTCTTGTGGGGGAGAGCGAGCGCGAAGCTCGGCCCGTGCCCCTTCTCTGGTTTGGGTGGTGAGGGTTGGCCCTACCCCAGAGATCATTAGGAGGGGGAGCGAGCGAGAAGCTCGACCCAAGCCCCTTCTCTGGTTTGGGTGGTGAGGGTTGGCCCTGCCCCAGAGATCATTAGGAGGGGGAGCGAGCGCGTAGCTCGGCCCGTGCCCCTTCTCTGGTTTGGGTGGCGAGGGTTGGCCCTGCCCCAGTGGTCTTGAGGGGGGAGCGAGCGCGTAGCTCGGCCCGTGCCCCTTCTCTGGTTTGGGTGGCGAGGGTTGGCCCTGCCCCAGAGGTCTTGAGCGGTGGAGCGAGCGCGTAGCTCGGCCCGTACCCCTTCTCTGGTTTGGGTGGTACGGGTTGGCCCTGCCCCAGAGGTCTTGAGGGCGGGAGCGAGCGCGTAGCTCGGTCCATGCCCCTTCTCTGGTTTGGGTGGCGAGGGTTGGCGCTGCCCCAGAGGTCTTGTGGGGGGGGGAGCGAGCCCGTAGCTCAGCCCGTGCCCCTTCTCTGGTTTGCGTGGCGAGGGTTGGCGCTGCCCCAGAGGTCTTGTGGGGGGGAGCGAGAGCGTAGCTCGTCCCGTGCCCCTTATCTGGTTTGGGTGGCGAGGGTTGGCCCGGCCCCAGAGGTCTTGAGGGGGAGCGAGCGCGTAGCTCGTCCCGTGCCCCTTCGCTGGTTGGGTGGCGAGGGTTGGCCTTGCCCCAGAGGTCTTGTGGGGGGAGCGAGCGCGTAGCTCGACCCGTGCCCCTTCTCTGGTTTGGGTGGCGATGGTTGGCCTTGCCCCAGAGGTCTTGTGGGGGGGGGAGCGAGCACGTAGTTCGGCCCGTGCCCCTTCTCTGGTTTGGGTGGCGAGGGTTGGCCCTGACCCAGAGGTCTTGTGGGGGAGAGCGAGCGCGAAGCTCGGCCCGTGCCCCTTCTTTGGTTTGGGTGGCAAGGGTTGGCCCTGCCCCAGAGGTCTCTAGGAGGGGAAGCGAGCGCATAGCTCGGCCCGTGCCCCTTCTCTGGTTTGGGTGGCGAGGGTTGGCCCTACCCCAGAGGTCTTGAGGGGAGGAGCGAACGCTTAGCTCGGCCCGTGCCCCTTCTCAGGTTTGGGTGGCGAGTGTTGGCCCTGCCCAAGAGGTCTTGAGGGGGAGAGCGAGCGCGTAGCTCAGCCCGTGCCCCTTCTTTGGTTTGGGTGGCGAGGGTTGGCCCTGCCCCAGAGGTCTTGAGGGGGGGAGCGAGCGCGTAGCTCGGCCCGTGCCCCTTCTCTGGTTTGGGTGGCGAGGGTTGGCCCTGCCCCAGAGGTCTTTACGGGGGGAGCGAGCGCGTAGATCGGCCCGTGCCCCTTCTCTGGTTTCGGTGGCGAGGATTAGCCCTGCCCCAGAGATCTTGAGGGGGCGAGCGAGCGTGTAGCTCGGCCCGTGCCCCTTCTCTCGTTTGGGTGGCGAGGGTTGGCCCTTCCCCAGAGGTCTTGAGGGGGGAGCGAGCACGTAGCTCATCTCGTGCCTCTTCTCTGGTTTGGGTGGCGAGGGTTGGCACTGTGCCAGAGGTTTTGAGGGGGTAGCGAGCGTGTAGCTCGGCCCGTGCCCCTTCTCTGGTTTGGGTGGCAAGGGTTGGCCCTGACCCAGAGGTCTTGTGGGGGAGAGCGAGCGCGAAGCTCAGCCCGTGTCCCTTCTCTGGTTTGGGTGGTGAGGGTTGGCCCTGCCCCAGAGATCATTAGGAGGGGGAGCGAGCGAGAAGCTCGGCCCGTGCCCCTCTCTGGTTTGGGTGGTGAGGGTTGGCCCTGCCCCAGAGATCATTAGGAGGGGGAGCGAGCGCGTAGCTCGGCCCGTGCCCCTTCTCTGGTTCAGGTGGCGAGGGTTGGCCCTGCCCAAGAGGAATTGAGGGGGGAGCGAACGCTTAGCTCGGCCCGTGCCCCTTCTCTGGTTTGGGTGGCGAGGGTTGGCCCTGCCCCAGAGATCATTAGGAGGGGGAGCGAGCGCGTAGCTCGGCCCGTGCCCCTTCTCTGGTTCGGGTGGCGAGGGTTGGCCCTGCCCAAGAGGTCTTGAGGGGGGAGCGAACGCTTAGCTCGGCCCGTGCCCCTTCTCTGGTTTGGGTGGCGAGGGTTGGCCCTACGACAGAGGTCTTTAGGGGGGATCGTTCGCGTAGCTCAGCCCGTGCCCCTTCTCTAGTTTGGGTGGCGAGGGTTGGCCGTGACCCAGAGGTCTTGAGGGGGGGAGAGAGCTCCTAACTCAGCCCGTGCCCCTTCGCTGGTTTGGGTGGCGAGGGTTGGCCCTGCCCCAGAGATCTTGAGGGGGAGAGCGAGCGCATAGCTCGGCCCGTGCCACTTCTCTTGTTTGGGTGGCGAGGGTTGGCCCTGCCCTAGAGGTCATGAGGGGGGGGAGCGAGCACGTAGCTCATCTCGTGCCCCTTCTCCTGTTTGGGTGGCGAGGGTTGGCACTGCCCTAGAGGTTTTGTGGGGGTAACGAGTGTGTAGCTCCGCCCGTGCCCCTTCTCTGGTTTGGGTGGCGAGGGTTGGCCCTGTCCCAGAGGTCTTGAGGATGGGAGCGAGCACGTAGCTCGGCCGGTGCCTCTTCTCTGGTTTGGGTGGCGAGGGTTGGCCCTGACCCAGAGGTCTTGTGGGGGGAACGAGCGCGTAGTTCGGCCCGTGCCCCTTCTCTGGTTTGGGTGGCGAGGGTTGGCTCAGTCCCAGAGGTCTTGAGGGGGGAGTGAGCGCGTAGCTCGGCCCGTGCCCCTTCTCTGGTTTGGGTGGCGAGGGTTAACCCTGCCCCAGAGGTCTTGAGGGGGGGATCGAGCGCGTAGCTCGGCCCGCGCCCCTTCTCTGGTTTGGGTGGCCAGGGTTGGCCCTGCCCCAGAGATCTTGAGGGGGAGAGCGAGCGCATAGCTCGGCCCGTGCCACTTCTCTCGTTTGGGTGGCGAGGGTTGGCCCTTCCCCAGAGGTCTTGAGGGGGGGAGCGAGCACGTAGCTTGTCTCGTGCACCTTCTCTAGTTTGGGCAGCGAGGGTTGGCACTGCCCCAGAGGTTTTGTGGGGGGTAGCGAGCGTGTAGCTCCGCCCGTGCCCCTTCTCTGGTTTGGGTGGCGTGGGTTGGCCCTGCCCCAGAGGTCTTGAGGGGGGAGCAAGCACGTATCTCGGCCGGTGCCCCTTCTCTGGTTTGGGTGGCGAGGGTTGGCCCTAACCCAGAGGTCTTGTGGGGGGAGAGACCCCGTAGCTCGGCCCGTGCCCCTTCTCTGGTTTGGGTGGGGAGGGTTGGCCCGGACCCAGAGGTCTTGTGGGGGGGGGAGCGAGTGCGTAGCTCGGCCGGTGCCCCTTCTCTGGTTTGGGTGGCGAGGGTTGGCCCTAACCCAGAGATCTTGTGGGGGGGAGCGATCGCGTAGCTCGGTCCGTGCCCCTTCTCTGGTTTGGTTGGCGATGGTTGGCCCAACCCGAGATGTCTTTAGGAGGGGGAACGAGCGTGTAGCTCGGCCTGTGCCCCTTCTCTGGTTTGGGTGGTGAGGGTTGGCCCTGCCCCAGAGGTCTTGAGGGGGGAGCGAGCGCGTAGCTCGGTCCGTGCTGGCCCTGCCCCAGAGGTCTTGAGGGGGGAGCGAGCGCGTAGCTCGGTCCGTGCCCCTTCTCTAGTTTGGGTGGCGAGGGTTGGCCCTACCCCAGAGGTCTTGAGGGGGAGAGCGAGCGCGTAGCTCGGCCCGTGCCCCTTATCTGGTTTAGGTGGCGAGGGTTGGCCCTACCCCAGAAGTCTTTAGGGTGGGTGGGGAGCGAGCGCGTAGCTCGGCCCGTGCCCCTTCTCTGGTTTCGGTGGCAAGGGTTGGCCCTGCCTCAGAGGTGTTGAGCGGGGGAGCCAGCGCATAGCTTGGCCCGTGCCCCTTCTCTGGTTTGGGTGGCGAGGGTTGGCCCTGCCCCAGAGGTCTTGTGGGGGGGAGGGGAGCAAGCGCGTTGCTTGGCCCGTGTCCCTTCTCTGGTTTGGGTGGCGAGGGTTGGCCCAGCCCCAGAGGTCTTGTGGGGGGGGGGGGAGCGTGCGCGTAGCTCGGCCCGTGCCCCTTCTCTGGTTTGGGTGGTGAGGGTTGGCCCTCCCCAGAGGTCTTGAGGGGGGGAGCGAGCACGTAGCTCGGCCGGTGCCGCTTCTATGGTTTGGGTGGTGAGGGTTGGCCCAGACCCAGAGGTCTTGTGGGGGGAGCGAGCGCGTAGCTCGGCCCGTGCCCCTTCTCTGGTTTGGGTGGTGAGGGTTGGCCCTCCCCAGAGGTCTTGAGGGGGGGAGCGAGCACGTAGCTCGGCCGGTGCCCCTTCTCTGGTTTGGGTGGCGAGGGTTGGCCCAGACCCAGAGGTCTTGTGTGGGGAGCGAGCGCGTAGCTCGGCCCATGCCCCTTCGCTGGTTTGGGTGGCAAGGGTTCGCCCTGCCCCAGAGATCTTGAGGGGGAGAGCGAGCGCATAGCTCGGCCCGTGCCACTTCTCTAGTTTGGGTGGCGAGGGTTGGCCCTGCCCCAGAGGTCTTGAGGGGGGGGGGGAGCGAGCACGTAGCTCATCTCGTGCCCCTTCTCTAGTTTGGGTGGCGAGGGTTGGCACTGCCCCAGAGGTTTTGATGGGGTAGCGAGCGTGTAGCTCAGCCCGTGCCCCTTCTCTGGTTTGGGTGGCGAGGGTTGGCCCTGCCCCAGAGGTCTTGTGGGGGGAGCAAGCGCGTTGCTCGGCCCGTGTCCCTTCTCTGGTTTGGGTGGCGAGGGTTGGCCCAGCCCCAGAGGTCTTGGGGGGGAGCGTGCGCGTAGCTCGGCCCGTGCCCCTTCTCTGGTTTGGGTGGTGAGGGTTGGCCCTCCCCAGAGGTCTTGAGGGGGGGAGCGAGCACGTAGCTCGGCCGGTGCCCCTTCTCTGGTTTGGGTGGCGAGGGTTGGCCCAGACCCAGAGGTCTTGTGGGGGGAGCGAGCACGTAGCTCGGCCCATGCCCCTTCGCTGGTTTGGGTGGCGAGGGTTCACCCTGCCCCAGAGATCTTGAGGGGGAGAGCGAGCGCATAGCTCGGCCCGTGCCACTTCTCTAGTTTGGGTGGCGAGGGTTGGCCCTACCCCAGAGGTCTTGAGGGGGGGGAGCGAGCACGTAGCTCATCTCGTGCCCCTTCTCTAGTTTGGGTGGCGAGGGTTGGCACTGCCCCAGAGGTTTTGAGGGGGTAGCGAGCGTGTAGCTCAGCCCGTGCCCCTTCTCTGGTTTGGGTGGCGAGGGTTGGCCCTGACCCAGAGGTCTTGTGGGGGAGAGCGAGCGCGAAGCTCGGCCCGTGCCCCTTCTCTGGTTTGGGTGGTGAGGGTTGGCCCTGCCCCAAAGATCATTAGGAGGGGGAGCAAGCGAGAAGCTCGGCCCGTGCCCCTTCTCTGGTTTGGGTGGTGGGGGTTGGCCCTGCCCCAGAGATCATTAGGAGGGGGAGCGAGCGCGTAGCTCGGCCCGTGCCCCTTCTCTGGTTCGGGTGGCGAGGGTTGGCCCTGCCCTAGAGGTCTTGAGGGGGGAGCGAATGCTTAGCTCGGCCCGTGCCCCTTCTCTGGTTTGGGTGGCGAGGGTTGGCCCTGCCCCAGAGGTCTTTAGGGGGGGATCGAGCACGTAGCTCAGCCCGTGCCCCTTCTGTGGTTTGGGTGGCGAGGGTTGGCCTTGCCCCAGAGGTCTTGAGGGGGGGGAGAGAGCGCGTAGCTCAACCCGTGCCCCTTCTCTAGTTTGGGTGGCGAGGGTTGTCCTTGCCCCAAAGGTCTTGAGGGGGGGAGAGAGCGCCTAACTCGGCCCGTGCCCCTTCTCTGGTTTGGGTCGCGAGGGTTGGCCCTGCCCCAGAGATCTTGAGGGGGATAGCGAGCGCATAGCTCGGCCCGTGCAACTTCTCTTGTTTGGGTGGCGAGGGTTGGCCCTGCCGCAGAGGTCTTGAGGGGGGGGAGCGAGCACGTAGCTCATCTCGTGCCCTTCTCCAGTTTGGGTGGCGAGGGTTGGCACCGCCCCAGAGGTTTTGTGGGGGTAACGAGTGTGTAGCTCCGCCCGTGCCCCTTCTTTGGTTTGGGAGGCGAGGGTTGGCCCTGCCCCAGAGGTTTTGAGGAGGGGAGCGAGCGCGTAGCTCGACCGGTGCCCCTTCTCTGGTTTGGGTGGCGAGGGTTGGCTCTGACCCAGAGGTCTTGTGGGGGGGAGCGAGCGCGTAGCTCGGCCCGTGCCCCTTCTCTGGTTTGGGTGGCGAGGGTTGGCCCAGTACCAGAGGTCTTGAGGGGGGAGAGAGCGCGTAGCTCGGCCCGTGCCCCTTCTCTGGTTTGGGGGGCGAGGGTTCGCCCTGCCCCAGAGGTCTTGAGGGGGGGGATCGAGCGTGTAGCTCAGCCCGTGCCCCTTCTCTGGTTTGGGTGGCGAGGGTTGGCCCTGCCCCAGAGATCTTGAGGGGGAGAGCGAGCGCATAGCTCGGCCCGTGCCACTTCTCTAGTTTGGGTGGCGAGGGTTGGCCCTTCCCCAGAGGTCTTGAGGGGGGGAGCGAGCACGTAGCTCGTATCGTGCCCCTTCTCTAGTTTGGGCAGCGAGGGTTGGCACTGCCCCAGAGGTTTTGTGGGGGGTAGCGAGCGTGTAGCTCCGCCCGTGCCCCTTCTCTGGTTTGGGTGGCGGGGGTTGGCCCTACCCCAGAGGTTTTGAGGGGGGAGCGAGCGCGTAGCTCGGCCGGTGCCCCTTCTCTGGTTTGGGTGGCGAGGGTTGGCCCTAACCCAGAGGTCTTGTGGGAGGAGAGAGCCCGTAGCTCGGCCCGTGCCCCTTCTCTGGTTTGGGTGGGGAGGGTTGGCCCGGACCCAGAGGTCTTGTGGGGGGGAGCGAGTGCGTAGCTCGGCCTGTGCCCCTTCTCTGGTTTGGGTGGTGAAGGTTGGCCCTAACCCAGAGATCTTGTGGGGGGAGCGATCGCGTAGCTCGGGCCGTGCCCCTTCTCTGGTTTGGGTGGCGATGGTTGGCCCTACCCCAGAGGTCTTGAGGGGGGAGCGAGCGCGTAGCTCGGTCCGTGCCCCTTCTCTAGTTTGGGTGGCGAGGGTTGGCCCTACCCCAGAGGTCTTGAGGGGGAGAGCGAGCGTGTAGCTCCGCCCATGCCCCTTATCTGGTTTGGGTGGCGAGGGTTGGCCCTACCCCAGAAGTCTTGAGGGGGGGTGGGGAGCGAGCGCGTAGCTCGGCCCGTGCCCCTTCTCTGGTTTAGGTGGCAAGGGTTGGCCCTGCCTCAGAGGTGTTGAGCGAGGTAGCGAGCGCGTAGCTTAGCCCGTGCCCCTTGTCTGGTTTGGGTGGCGAGGGTTGGCGCTGCCCCAGAGGTCTTGTGGGGGGGAGCAAGCGCGTTGCTCGGCCTGTGTCCCTTCTCTGGTTTGGGTGGCGAGGGTTGGCCCAGCCCCAGAGGTCTTGTGGGGGGAGCGAGCACGTAGCTCGGCCCGTGCCCCTTCTCTGGTTTGGGTGACGAGGGTTACCCCTGACCCAAAGGTCTTGTGGGGGGGGGAGCGAGCACGTAGCTCGGCCCGTGCCCTTTCTCTGGTTGGGGGGGAGGGTTGGCCCTCCCCAGAGGTCTTGAGGGGGGAACGAGCACGTAGCTCGGCCGGTGCCCCTTCTCTAGTTTGGGTGGCGAGGGTTGGCCCAGACCCAGAGGTCTTGTGGGGGGGAGCGAGCGCGTAGCTCGGCCCATGCCCCTTCTCTGGTTTGGGTGGCGAGGGTTGGCCCTGACGCAGAGGTCTTGTGGGGGAGAGCAGCCCGAAGCTCGGCCCGTGCCCCTTCTCTGGTTTGTGTGGCGAGGGTTGGCCCTGCCCCAGAGGTCTTTAGGGGGGATCAAGCACGTAGCTCGGCCCGTGCCCCTTCTCTGGTTTGGGTGGCGAGGGTTGGCCTTGCCCCAGAGGTCTTGAGGGGGGGAGAGAGCGCGTAGCTCAACCCGTGACCCTTCTCTAGTTTGGGTGGCGAGGGTTGGCCTTGCCCCAGAGGTCTTGAAGGGGGGAGAGAGCGCCTAACTCGGCCCGTGCCCCTTCTCTGGTTTTGGTGGCGAGGGTTGGCCCTGCCCCAGAGATCTTGAGGGGGAGAGCGACCGCATAGCTCGGCCCGTGCCACTTCTCTTGTTTGGGTGGCGAGGGTTGGCCCTGCTGCTGAGGTCTTGAGGGGGGGAGCGAGCACGTAGCTCATCTCGTGCCCTTCTCCAGTTTGGGTGGCGAGGGTTGGCACTGCCCCAGAGGTTTTGTGGGGGTAACGAGTGTGTAGCTCCGCCCGTGCCCCTTCTCTGGTTTGGGTGGCGAGGGTTGGCCCTGTCCCAGAGGTCTTGAGGATGGGAGCGAGCACGTAGCTCGGCCGGTGCCTCTTCTCTGGTTTGGGTGGCGAGGGTTGGCCCTGACCCAGAGGTCTTGTGGGGGGAACGAGAGCGTAGTTCGGCACGTGCCCCTTCTCTGGTTTGGGTGGCGAGGGTTGGCTCAGTCCCAGAGGTCTTGAGGGGGGAGTGAGCGCGTAGCTCGGCCCGTGCCCCTTCTCTGGTTTGGGTGGAGAGGGTTAACCCTGCCCCAGAGGTCTTGAGGGGGGGATCGAGCGCGTAGCTCGGCCCGTGCCCCTTCTCTGGTTTGGGTGGCGAGGGTTGGCCCTGCCCCAGAGATCTTGAGGGGGAGAGCGAGCGCATAGCTCGGCCCGTGCCACTTCTCTCGTTTGGGTGGCGAGGGTTGGCCCTTCCCCAGAGGTCTTGAGGGGGGGAGCGAGCACGTAGCTTGTCTCGTGCACCTTCTCTAGTTTGGGCAGCGAGGGTTGGCACTGCCCCAGAGGTTTTGTGGGTGGTAGCGAGCGTGTAGCTCCGCCCGTGCCCCTTCTCTGGTTTGGGTGGCGTGGGTTGGCCCTGCCCCAGAGGTCTTGAGGGGGGAGCAAGCACGTATCTCGGCCGGTGCCCCTTCTCTGGTTTGGGTGGCGAGGGTTGGCCCTAACCCAGAGGTCTTGTGGGGGGAGAGACCCCGTAGCTCGGCCCGTGCCCCTTCTCTGGTTTGGGTGGGGAGGGTTGGCCCGGACCCAGAGGTCTTGTGGGGGGGAGCGAGTGCGTAGCTCGGCCGGTGCCCCTTCTCTGGTTTGGGTGGCGAGGGTTGGCCCTGACCCAGAGATCTTGTGGGGGGGAGCGATCGCGTAGCTCGGTCCGTGCCCCTTCTCTGGTTTGGTTGGCGATGGTTGGCCCAACCCGAGATGTCTTTAGGAGGGGGAACGAGCGTGTAGCTCGGCCTGTGCCCCTTCTCTGGTTTGGGTGGTGAGGGTTGGCCCTGCCCCAGAGGTCTTGAGGGGGGAGCGAGCGCGTAGCTCGGTCCGTGCTGGCCCTGCCCCAGAGGTCTTGAGGGGGGAGCGAGCGCGTAGCTCGGTCCGTGCCCCTTCTCTAGTTTGGGTGGCGAGGGTTGGCCCTACCCCAGAGGTCTTGAGGGGGAGAGCGAGCGCGTATCTCGGCCCGTGCCCCTTATCTGGTTTAGGTGGCGAGGGTTGGCCCTACCCCAGAAGTCTTTAGGGTGGGTGGGGAGCGAGCGCGTAGCTCGGCCCGTGCCCCTTCTCTGGTTTCGGTGGCAAGGGTTGGCCCTGCCTCAGAGGTGTTGAGCGGGGGAGCCAGCGCATAGCTTGGCCCGTGCCCCTTCTCTGGTTTCGGTGGCGAGGGTTGGCCCTGCCCCAGAGGTCTTGTGGGGGGGAGGGGAGCAAGCGCGTTGCTCGGCCCGTGTCCCTTCTCTGGTTTGGGTGGCGAGGGTTGGCACAGCCCCAAAGGTCTTGTGGGGGGGAGCGTGCGCGTAGCTCGGCCCGTGCCCCTTCTCTGGTTTGGGTGGTGAGGGTTGGCCCTCCCCAGAGGTCTTGAGGGGGGGAGCGAGCACGTAGCTCGGCCGGTGCCGCTTCTCTGGTTTGGGTGGCGAGGGTTGGCCCAGACCCAGAGGTCTTGTGGGGGGAGCGAGCGCGTAGCTCGGCCCGTGCCCCTTCTCTGGTTTGGGTGGTGAGGGTTGGCCCTCCCCAGAGGTCTTGAGGGGGGGAGCGAGCACGTAGCTCGGCCGGTGCCCCTTCTCTGGTTTAGGTGGCGAGGGTTGGCCCAGACCCAGAGGTCTTGTGTGGGGAGCGAGCGCGTAGCTCGGCCCATGCCCCTTCGCTGGTTTGGGTGGCGAGGGTTCGCCCTGCCCCAGAGATCTTGAGGGGGAGAGCGAGCGCATAGCTCGGCCCGTGCCACTTCTCTAGTTTGGGTGGCGAGGGTTGGCCCTGCCCCAGAGGTCTTGAGGGGGGGAGCGAGCACGTAGCTCATCTCGTGCCCCTTCTCTAGTTTGGGTGGCGAGGGTTGGCACTGCCCCAGAGGTTTTGAGGGGGTAGCGAGCGTGTAGCTCAGCCCGTGCCCCTTCTCTGGTTTGGGTGGCGAGGGTTGGCCCTGCCCTAGAGGTCTTGTGGGGGGGAGCAAGCGCGTTGCTCGGCCCGTGTCCCTTCTCTGGTTTGGGTGGCGAGGGTTGGCCCAGCCCCAGAGGTCTTGGGGGGGAGCGTGCGCGTAGCTCGGCCCGTGCCCCTTCTCTGGTTTGGGTGGTGAGGGTTGGCCGTCCCCAGAGGTCTTGAGGGGGGGAGCGAGCACGTAGCTCGGCCGGTGCCCCTTCTCTGGTTTGGGTGGCGAGGGTTGGCCCAGACCCAGAGGTCTTGTGGGGGGAGCGAGCACGTAGCTCGGCCCATGCCCCTTCGCTGGTTTGGGTGGCGAGGGTTCGCCCTGCCCCAGAGATCTTGAGGGGGAGAGCGAGCGCATAGCTCGGCCCGTGCCACTTCTCTGGTTTGGGTGGCGAGGGTTGGCCCTGCCCCAGAGGTCTTGAGGGGAGGGAGCGAGCACGTAGCTCATCTCATGCCCCTTCTCTAGTTTGGGTGGCGAGGGTTGGCACTGCCCCAGAGGTTTTGAGGGGGTAGCGAGCGTGTAGCTCAGCCCGTGCCCCTTCTCTGGTTTGGGTGGCGAGGGTTGGCCCTGACCCAGAGGTCTTGTGGGGGAGAGAGAGCGCGAAGCTCGGCCCGTGCCCCTTCTCTGGTTTGGGTGGTGAGGGTTGGCCCTGCCCCAAAGATCATTAGGAGGGGGAGCAAGCGAGAAGCTCGGCCCGTGCCCCTTCTATGGTTTGGGTGGTGGGGGTTGGCCCTGCCCCAGAGATCATTAGGAGGGGGAGCGAGCGCGTAGCTCGGCCCGTGCCCCTTCTCTGGTTCGGGTGGCGAGGGTTGGCCCTGCCCAAGAGGTCTTGAGGGGGGAGAGAATGCTTAGCTCGGCCCGTGCCCCTTCTCTGGTTTGGGTGGCGAGGGTTGGCCCTGCCCCAGAGGTCTTTAGGGGGGGATCGAGCACGTAGCTCAGCCCGTGCCCCTTCTGTGATTTGGGTGGCGAGGGTTGGCCTTGCCCCAGAGGTCTTGAGGGGGGGAGAGAGCGCGTAGCTCAACCCGTGCCCCTTCTCTAGTTTGGGTGGCGAGGGTTGTCCTTGCCCCAAAGGTCTTGAGGGGGGGAGAGAGCGCCTAACTCGGCCCGTGCCCCTTCTCTGGTTTGGGTCGCGAGGGTTGGCCCTGCCCCAGAGATCTTGAGGGGGAGAGGGAGCGCATAGCTCGGCCCGTGCAACTTCTCTTGTTTGGGTGGCGAGGGTTGGCCCTGCCGCAGAGGTCTTGAGGGGGGGGGAGCGAGCACGTAGCTCATCTCGTGCCCTTCTCCAGTTTGGGTGGCGAGGGTTGGCACCGCCCCAGAGGTTTTGTGGGGGCAACGAGTGTGTAGCTCCGCCCGTGCCCCTTCTCTGGTTTGGGAGGCGAGGGTTGGCCCTGCCCCAGAGGTTTTGAGGAGGGGAGCGAGCTCGTAGCTCGACCGGTGCCCCTTCTCTGGTTTGGGTGGCGAGGGTTGGCTCTGACCCAGAGGTCTTGTGGGGGGGAGCGAGCGCGTAGCTCGGCCCGTGCCCCTTCTCTGGTTTGGGTGGCGAGGGTTGGCCCAGTACCAGAGGTCTTGAGGGGGGAGAGAGCGCGTAAGGCCCGTGCCCCTTCTCTGGTTTGGGTGGCGAGGGTTCGCCCTGCCCCAGAGGTCTTGAGGGGGGGATCGAGCATGTAGCTCAGCCCGTGCCCCTTCTCTGGTTTGGGTGGCGAGGGTTGGCCCTGCCCCAGAGATCTTGAGGGGGAGAGCGAGCGCATAGCTCGGCCCGTGCCACTTCTCTAGTTTGGGTGGCGAGGGTTGGCCCTTCCCCAGAGGTCTTGAGGGGGGGAGCGAGCACGTTGCTCGTATCGTGTCCCTTCTCTAGTTTGGGCAGCGAGGGTTGGCACTGCCCCAGAGGTTTTATGGGGGGTAGCGAGCGTGTAGCTCCGCCCGTGCCCCTTCTCTGGTTTGGGTGGCGTGGGTTGGCCCTACCCCAGAGGTTTTGAGGGGGGAGCGAGCGCGTAGCTCGGCCGGTGCCCCTTCTCTGGTTTGGGTGGCGAGGGTTGGCCCTAACCCAGAGGTCTTGTGGGGGGGAGAGCCCGTAGCTCGGCCCGTGCCCCTTCTCTGGTTTGGGTGGGGAGGGTTGGCCCGGACCCAGAGGTCTTGTGGGGGGGGAGCGAGTGCGTAGCTCGGCCTGTGCCCCTTCTCTGGTTTGGGTGGTGAAGGTTGGCCCTAACCCAGAGCTCTTGTGGGGGGGAGCGATCGCGTAGCTCGGGCCGTGCCCCTTCTCTGGTTTGGGTGGCGATGGTTGGCCCAACCCCAGAGGTCTTTAGGAGGGGGAACGAGCGTGTAGCTCGGCCTGTGCCCCTTCTCTGGTTTGGGTGGCGAGGGTTGGCCCTACCCCAGAGGTCTTGAGGGGGGAGCGAGCGCGTAGCTCGGTCCGTGCACCTTCTCTGGTTTGGGTGGCGAGGGTTGGCCCTACCCCAGAAGTCTTGAGGGGGAGAGCGAGCGCGTAGCTCGGCCCGTGCCCCTTATCTGGTTTGGGTGGCGAGGGTTGGCCCTACCCCAGAAGTCTTGAGGGGGGGTGGGGAGCGAGCGTGTAGCTCGGCCCGTGCCCCTTCTCTGGTTTAGGTGGCAAGGGTTGGCCCTGCCTCAGAGGTGTTGAGCGAGGTAGCGAGCGCGTAGCTTAGCCCGTGCCCCTTCTCTGGTTTGGGTGGCGAGGGTTGGCCCTGCCCCAGAGGTCTTGTGGGGGGGAGCAAGCGCGTTGCTCGGCCCGTGTCCCTTCTCTGGTTTGGGTGGCGAGGGTTGGCCCAGCCCCAGAGGTCTTGTGGGGGGAGCGAGCACGTAGCTCGGCCCGTGCCCCTTCTCTGGTTTGGGTGACGAGGGTTACCCCTGACCCAAAGGTCTTGTGGGGGGGGGAGCGAGCGCGTAGCTCGGCCCGTGCCCCTTCTCTGGTTTGGGGGGGGGGAGGGTTGGCCCTCCCCAGAGGTCTTGAGGGGGGAGCGAGCACGTAGCTCGGCCGGTGCCCCTTCTCTGGTTTGGGTGGCGAGGGTTGGCCCAGACCCAGAGGTCTTGTGGGGGGGAGCGAGCGCGTAGCTAGGCCCATGCCCCTTCTCTTGTTTGGGTGGCGAGGGTTGGCCCTGACGCAGAGGTCTTGTGGGGGAGAGCAGCCCGAAGCTCGGCCCGTGCCCCTTCTCTGGTTTGTGTGGCGAGGGTTGGCCCTGCCCCAGAGGTCTTTAGGGGGGATCAAGCGCGTAGCTCGGCCCGTGCCCCTTCTCTGGTTTGGGTGGCGAGGGTTGGCCTTGCCCCAGAGGTCTTGAGGGGGGGAGAGAGCGCGTAGCTCAACCCGTGACCCTTCTCTAGTTTGGGTGGCGAGGGTTGGCCTTGCCCCAGAGGTCTTGAAGGGGGGAGAGAGCGCCTAACTCGGCCCGTGCCCCTTCTCTGGTTTTGGTGGCGAGGGTTGGCCCTGCCCCAGAGATCTTGAGGGGGAGAGCGACCGCATAGCTCGGCCCGTGCCACTTCTCTTGTTTGGGTGGCGAGGGTTGGCCCTGCCGCAGAGGTCGTGAGGGGGGGAGCGAGCACGTAGCTCATCTCGTGCCCTTCTCCAGTTTGGGTGGCAAGGGTTGGCACCGCCCCAGAGGTTTTGTGGGGGTAACGAGTGTGTAGCTCCCCCCGTGCCCCTTCTCTGGTTTGGGTGGCGAGGGTTGGCCCTGCCCCAGAGGTCTTGAGGAGGGGAGCGAGCACGTAGCTCGGCCGGTGCCCCTTCTCTGGTTTGGGTGGCGAGGTTTGGCCCTGACCCAGAGGTCTTGTGGGGGGAGCGAGAGCGTAACTCGGCCCGTGCCCCTTCTCTTATTTGGGTGGCGAGGGTTGGCCCAGTCCCAGAGGTCTTGAGGGGGGAGAGAGTGCGTAGCTCGGCCCGTGCCCCTTCTCTGGTTTTGGTGGCGAGGGTTAGCCCTGCCCCAGAGGTTTTGAGGGGGGGATGGAGCGTTTAGCTCGGCCCGTGCAACTTCTCTGGTTTGGGTGGCGAGGGTTGGCCCTGCCCCAGAGATCTTGAGGGGGAGAGTGAGCGCATAGCTCGGCCAGTGCCACTTCTCTAGTTTGGGTGGCGAGGGTTGGCCCTTCCTCAGAGGTCTTGAGGGGGGGGGAGCGAGCACGTAGCTCGTCTCGTGCCCCTTATCTAGTTTGGGCAGCGAGGGTTGGCACTGCCCCAGAGGTTTTGTGGGGGGTAGCGAGCGTGTAGCTCCGCCCGTGCCCGTTCTCTGGTTTGGGTGGCGTGGGTTGGCCCTGCCTCAGAGGTCTTGAGTGGGGAGCGAGCACGTAGCTCGGCCGGTGCCCCTTCTCTGGTTTGGGTGGCGAGGGTTGGCCCTAACCCAGAGGTCTTGTGGGGGGAGAGAGCCCGTAGCTCGGCCCGTGCCCCTTCTCTGGTTTGGGTTGGGAGGGTTGGCCCGGACCCAGAGGTATTGTGGGGGGGAGCGAGCGCGTAGCCCGGCCTGTGCCCCTTCTCTGGTTTGGGTGGCGAGGGTTGGCCCTAACCCAGAGATCTTGTGGGGGGGGAGCGATCACGTAGCTCGGTCCGTGCCCCTTCTCTGGTTTGGGTGGCGATGGTTGGCCCAACCCCAGAGGTCTTTAGGAAGGGGAACGAGCGTGTAGCTCGGCCTGTGCCCCTTCTCTGGTTTGGGTGGCGAGGGTTGGCCCTGCCCCAGAGGTCTTGAGGGGGGAGCGAGCGCGTAGCTCGGTCCGTGCCCCTTCTCTAGTTTGGGTGGTGAGGGTTGGCCCTACCCCAGAGGTCTTGAGGGGGAGAGCGAGCGCGTAGCTCGGCCCGTGCCCCTTATCGGGTTTGGGTGGCGAAGGTTGACCCTATCCCAGAAGTCTTGAGGGGGGGTGGGGAGTGAGCGCGTAGCTCGGCCCGTGCCCCTTCTCTGGTTTAGGTGGCAAGGGTTGGCCCTGCCTCAGAGGTGTTGAGCGGGGGAGCGAGCGCGTAGCTGGGCCCGTGCCCCTTCTCTGGTTTGGGTGGCGAGGGTTGGCCCTGCCCCAGAGGTCTTGTGGGGGGGAGCCAGCGCGTTGCTCGGCCCGTGTCCCTTCTCTGGTTTTGGTGGCGAGGGTTGGCCAGCCCCAGAGGTCTTGTGGGGGGGGAGCGAGCACGTAGCTCGGCCCATGCCCCTTCTCTGGTTTGGGTGACGAGGGTTACCCCTGACCAAAAGGTCTTGTGGGGGGGAGCGAGCGCGTATCTCGGCCCGTGCCCCTTCTCTGGTTTGGGTGGTGAGGGTTGGCCCTCCCCAGAGGTCTTGAGGGGGGGAGCGAGCACGTAGCTCGGCCGGTGCCCCTTCTCTGGTTTGGGTGGCGAGGGTTGGCTCAGACCCAGAGGTCTTGTGGGGGGGAGCGAGCGCGTAGCTCGGCCCTACCCCAGAAGTCTTGAGGGGGGGGTGGGGAGCGAGCGCGTAGCTCGGCCCGTGCCCCTTCTCTGGTTTAGGTGGCAAGGGTTGGCCCTGCCTCAGAGGTGTTGAGCGAGGGAGCGAGCGCGTAGCTTGGCCCGTGCCCCTTCTCTGGTTTGGGTGGCGAGGGTTGGCCCTGCCCCAGAGGTCTTGTGGGGGGGAGCAAGCGCGTTGCTCGGCCTGTGTCCCTTCTCTGGTTTGGGTGGCGAGGGTTGGCCCAGCCCCAGAGGTCTTGTGGGGGGAGCGAGCACGTAGCTCGGCCCGTGCCCCTTCTCTGGTTTGGGTGACGAGGGTTACCCCTGACCCAAAGGTCTTGTGGGGGGGAGCGAGCGCGTAGCTCGGCCCGTGCCCCTTCTCTGGTTTGGGTGGTGAGGGTTGGCCCTCCCCAGAGGTCTTGAGGGGGGGGAGCGAGCACGTAGCTCGGCCGGTGCCCCTTCTCTGGTTTGGGTGGCGAGGGTTGGCCCAGACCCAGAGGTCTTGTGGGGGGGAGCGAGCGCGTAGCTCGGCCCATGCCCCTTCTCTGGTTTGGGTGGCGAGCGTTGGCCCTGACGCAGAGGTCTTGTGGGGGAGAGCAGCCCGAAGCTCGGCCCGTGCCCCTTCTCTGGTTTGTGTGGCGAGGGTTGGCCCTGCCCCAGAGGTCTTTAGGGGGGATCGAGCGCGTAGCTCAGCCCGTGCCCCTTCTCTGGTTTGGGTGGCGAGGGTTGGCCTTGCCCCAGAGGTCTTGAGGGGGGGAGAGAGTGCGTAGCTCAACCCGTGCCCCTTCTCTAGTTTGGGTGGCGAGGGTTGGCCTTGCCCCAGAGGTCTTGAAGGGGGGAGAGAGCGCCTAACTCGGCCCGTGCCCCTTCTCTGGTTTTGGTGGCGAGGGTTGGCCCTGCCCCAGAGATCTTGAGGGGGAGAGCGAGCGCATAGCTCGGCCCGTGCCACTTCTCTTGTTTGGGTGGCGAGGGTTGGCCCTGCCGCAGAGGTCTTGATGGGGGGAGCGAGCACGTCGCTCATCTCGTGCCCTTCTCCAGTTTGGGTGGCAAGGGTTGGCACCGCCCCATAGGTTTTGTGGGGGTAACGAGTGTGTAGCTCCGCCCGTGCCCCTTCTCTGGTTTGGGTGGCGAGGGTTGGCCCTGCCCCAGAGGTCTTGAGGAGGGGAGCGAGCACGTAGCTCGGCCGGTGCCCCTTCTCTGGTTTGGGTGGCAAGGTTTGGCCCTGACCCAGAGGTCTTGTGGGGGGAGCGAGCGCGTAGCTCGGCCCGTGCCCCTTCTCTGGTTTGGGTGGCGAGGGTTGGCCCAGTCCCAGAGGTCTTGAGGGGGAGAGAGCGCGTAGCTCAGCCCGTGCCCCTTCTCTGGTTTGGGTGGCGAGGGTTGGCCCTAACCCAGAGGTCTTGAGGGGGGATCGAGCGTGTAGCTCGGCCTGTGCCCCTTCTCTGGTTTGGGTGGCGAGGGTTGGCCCTGCCCCAGAGATCTTGAGGGGGAAAGCGAGCGCATATCTCGGCCAGTGCCACTTCTCTAGTTTGGGTGGCGAGGGTTGGCCCTTCCCCAGAGATCTTGAGGGGGGGAGCGAGCACGTAGCTTGTCTCGTGCCCCTTATCTAGTTTGGGCAGCGAGGGTTGGCACTGCCCCAGAGGTTTTGTGGGGGATAGCGAGCGTGTAGCTACGCCCGTGCCCGTTCTCTGGTTTGGGTGGCGTGGGTTGGCCCTGCCCCAGATGTTTTGAGTGGGGAGCGAGCGCGTAGCTCGGCCGGTGCCCCTTCTCTTGTTTGGGTGGCGAGGGTTGGCCCTAACCCAGAGGTCTTGTGGGGGGAGAGAGCCCGTAGCTCGGCCCGCGCCCCTTCTCTGGTTTGGGTTGGGAGGGTTGGCCCGGACCCAGAGGTCTTGTGGGGGGGGAGCGAGCGCGTAGCTCGGCCTGTGCCCCTTCTCTGGTTTGGGTGGCGAGGGTTGGCCCTAACCCAGAGGTCTTGTGGGGGGGAGCGATCGCGTAGCTCGGTCCGTGCCCCTTCCCTGGTTTGGGTGGCGATGGTTGGCCCAACCCTAGAGGTCTTTAGGAAGGGGAACGAGCGTGTAGCTCGGCCTGTGCCCCTTCTCTGGTTTGGGTGGCGAGGGTTGGCCCAGCCCCAGAGGTCTTGAGGGGGGAGCGAGCGCGTAGATCGGTCCGTGCCCCTTCTCTGGTTTGGGTGGTGAGGGTTGGCCCTCCCCCAGAGGTCTTGCGGGGGAGAGCGAGCGCGTAGCTCGGCCCGTGCCCCTTATCGGGTTTGGGTGGCGAGGGTTGGCCCTATCCCAGAAGTCTTGAGGGGGGGTGGGGAGCGAGCGTGTAGCTCGGCCCGTGCCCCTTCTCTGGTTTAGGTGGCAAGGGTTGGCCCTGCCTCAGAGGTGTTGAGCGGGGGAACGAGCGCGTAGCTTGGCCCGTGCCCCTTCTCTGGTTTGGGTGGCGAGGGTTGGCCCTGCCCCAGAGGTCTTGTGGGGGGGGAGCCAGCGCGTTGCTCGGCCCGTGTCCCTTCTCTGGTTTGGGTGGCGAGGGTTGGCTCAGCCCCAGAGGTCTTGTGGGGGGAGCGAGCACGTAGCTCGGCCCATGCCCCTTCTCTGGTTTGGGTGACGAGGGTTACCCCTGACCCAAAGGTCTTGTGGGGGGGAGCGAGCGCGTAGCTCGGCCCGTGCCCCTTCTCTGGTTTGGGTGGTGAGGGTTGGCCCTCCCCAGAGGTCTTGAGGGGGGGAGCGAGCACGTAGCTCGGCCGGTGCCCCTTCTCTGGTTTGGGTGGCGAGGGTTGTCTCAGACCCAGAGGTCTTGTGGGGGGGAGCGAGCACGTAGCTCGGCCCATGCGCCTTCTCTGGTTTGGGTGGCGAGGGTTGGCCCTGTCCCAGAGATCTTGAGTGGGAGAGCGAGCACATAGATCGGCCCGTGCCACTTCTCTAGTTTGGGTGGCGAGGGTTGGCCCTGCCCCAGAGGTCTTGAGGGGGGGGAGCGAGCACGTAGCTCATCTCATGCCCCTTCTCTAGTTTGGGTGGCGAGGGTTGGCACTGCCCCAGTGGTTTTATGGGGGTAACGAGTGTGTAGCTCCGCCCGTGCCTGTTCTCTAGTTTCGGTGGCGAGGGTTGGCCCTGCCCCAGAGGTCTTGAGGAGGGGAGCGGGCGTGTAGCTCGGCCGGTGCCCCTTCTCTGGTTTGGGTGGCGAGGGTTGGCCCTGACCCAGAGGTCTTGTGGGGGGAGCGAGTGCGTAGCTCGGCCCGTGCCCCTTCTCTGTTTTGGGTGGCGAGGGTTGGCCCAGACCCAGAGGTCTTGAGGGGGGGAGAGCACGTAGCTCGGCCCGTGCCCATTCTCTGGTTTGGGTGGCGAGGGTTAGCCCTGCCCCAGAGGTCTTAAGGGGGGGTTCGAGCGCGTAGCTCGGCCCGTGCCCCTTCTCTGGTTTGGGTGGCGAGGGTTGTCCCTGCCCCAGAGATCATGAGGGGGGAGCGAGCACGTAGCTTGTCCCGTGCCCCTTCACTGGTTTGGGCAGCGAGGGTTGGCCCTGCCCCAGAGGTCTTGAGGGGGGGAGCGAGCACGTAGCTCGTCTCGTGCCCCTTCTCTAGTTTGGGCGGCGAGGGTTGGCACTGCCCCAGAGGTTTTGTGGGGGGTAGCGAGCGTGTAGCTCCGCCCATGCCCTTCTCTGGTTTGGGTGGCGTGGGTTGGCCCTGCCCCATAGGTCTTGAGGGGGGAGCGAGCGCGTAGCTCGGTCGGTGCCCCTTCTCTGGTTTGGGTGGCGAGGGTTGGCCCTAACCCAGAGGTCTTGTGGGGGGAGCGAGCCCGTAGCTCGGCCCGTGCTCCTTCTCTGGTTTGGGTGGTGAGGGTTGGCCCAGACCCAGAGGTCTTGTGGGGGGGAGCGAGTGCGTAGCTCGGCCTGTGCCCCTTCTCTGGTTTGGGTGGCGAGGGTTGGCCCTGACCCAGAGATCTTGTGGGGGGAGCGATCGCGTAGCTCGGCCCGTGCCCCTTCTCTGGTTTGGGTGGCGATGGTTGGCCATACCCCAGAGGTCTTTAGGAGGGGGAGCGAGCGTGTAGCTCGGCCCATGCCCCTTCTCTGGTTTGGGTGGCGAGGGTTGGCCCTGCCCCAGAGGTCTTGAGGGGGGAGCGAGCGCATAGCCCGGTCCGTGCCCCTTCTCTGGTTTGGGTAGCGAGGGTTGGCCCTACACCAGAGGTCTTGAGGGGAGAGCGAGCGCGTTGCTCGGCCCGTGCCCCTTCTCTGGTTTGGGTGGCAAGGTTTGGCCCTGACCCAGAGGTCTTGTGGGGGGAGCGAGCGCGTAGCTCGGCCCGTGCCCCTTCTCTGGTTTGGGTGGCGAGGGTTGGCCCAGTCCCAGAGGTCTTGAGGGGGAGAGAGCGCGTAGCTCAGCCCGTGCCCCTTCTCTGGTTTGGGTGGCGAGGGTTGGCCCTAACCCAGAGGTCTTGAGGGGGGATCGAGCGTGTAGCTCGGCCTGTGCCCCTTCTCTGGTTTGGGTGGCGAGGGTTGGCCCTGCCCCAGAGATCTTGAGGGGGAGAGCGAGCGCATAGCTCGGCCAGTGCCACTTCTCTAGTTTGGGTGGCGAGGGTTGGCCCTTCCCCAGAGATCTTGAGGGGGGGAGCGAGCACGTAGCTCGTCTCGTGCCCCTTATCTAGTTTGGGCAGCGAGGGTTGGCACTGCCCCAGAGGTTTTGTGGGGGATAGCGAGCGTGTAGCTACGCCCGTGCCCGTTCTCTGGTTTGGGTGGCGTGGGTTGGCCCTGCCCCAGAGGTTTTGAGTGGGGAGCGAGCGCGTAGCTCGGCCGGTGCCCCTTCTCTTGTTTGGGTGGCGAGGGTTGGCCCTAACCCAGAGGTCTTGTGGGGGGAGAGAGCCCGTAGCTCGGCCCGCGCCCCTTCTCTGGTTTGGGTTGGGAGGGTTGGCCCGGACCCAGAGGTCTTGTGGGGGGGGAGCAAGCGCGTAGCTCGGCCTGTGCCCCTTCTCTGGTTTGGGTGGCGAGGGTTGGCCCTAACCCAGAGGTCTTGTGGGGGGGAGCGATCGCGTAGCTCGGTCCGTGCCCCTTCCCTGGTTTGGGTGGCGATGGTTGGCCCAACCCTAGAGGTCTTTAGGAAGGGGAACGAGCGTGTAGCTCGGCCTGTGCCCCTTCTCTGGTTTGGGTGGCGAGGGTTGGCCCAGCCCCAGAGGTCTTGAGGGGGGAGCGAGCGCGTAGCTCGGTCCGTGCCCCTTCTCTGGTTTGGGTGGTGAGGGTTGGCCCTCCCCCAGAGGTCTTGCGGGGGAGAGCGAGCGCGTAGCTCGGCCCGTGCCCCTTATCGGGTTTGGGTGGCGAGGGTTGGCCCTATCCCAGAAGTCTTGAGGGGGGGTGGGGAGCGAGCGTGTAGCTCGGCCCGTGCCCCTTCTCTGGTTTAGGTGGCAAGGGTTGGCCCTGCCTCAGAGGTGTTGAGCGGGGGAACGAGCGCGTAGCTTGGCCCGTGCCCCTTCTCTGGTTTGGGTGGCGAGGGTTGGCCCTGCCCCAGAGGTCTTGTGGGGGGGGGAGCCAGCGCGTTGCTCGGCCCGTGTCCCTTCTCTGGTTTGGGTGGCGAGGGTTGGCTCAGCCCCAGAGGTCTTGTGGGGGGAGCGAGCACGTAGCTCGGCCCATGCCCCTTCTCTGGTTTGGGTGACGAGGGTTACCCCTGACCCAAAGGTCTTGTGGGGGGGAGCGAGCGCGTAGCTCGGCCCGTGCCCCTTCTCTGGTTTGGGTGGTGAGGGTTGGCCCTCCCCAGAGGTCTTGAGGGGGGGAGCGAGCACGTAGCTCGGCCGGTGCCCCTTCTCTGGTTTGGGTGGCGAGGGTTGTCTCAGACCCAGAGGTCTTGTGGGGGGGGAGCGAGCACGTAGCTCGGCCCATGCCCCTTCTCTGGTTTGGGTGGCGAGGGTTGGCCCTGTCCCAGAGATCTTGAGTGGGAGAGCGAGCACATAGATCGGCCCGTGCCACTTCTCTAGTTTGGGTGGCGAGGGTTGGCCCTGCCCCAGAGGTCTTGAGGGGGGGAGCGAGCACGTAGCTCATCTCATGCCCCTTCTCTAGTTTGGGTGGCGAGGGTTGGCACTGCCCCAGAGGTTTTATGGGGGTAACGAGTGTGTAGCTCCGCCCGTGCCTGTTCTCTAGTTTCGGTGGCGAGGGTTGGCCCTGCCCCAGAGGTCTTGAGGAGGGGAGCGAGCGTGTAGCTCGGCCGGTGCCCCTTCTCTGGTTTGGGTGGCGAGGGTTGGCCCTGACCCAGAGGTCTTGTGGGGGGAGCGAGTGCGTAGCTCGGCCCGTGCCCCTTCTCTGTTTTGGGTGGCGAGGGTTGGCCCAGACCCAGAGGTCTTGAGGGGGGGAGAGCACGTAGCTCGGCCCGTGCCCATTCTCTGGTTTGGGTGGCGAGGGTTAGCCCTGCCCCAGAGGTCTTAAGGGGGGCTTCGAGCGCGTAGCTCGGCCCGTGCCCCTTCTCTGGTTTGGGTGGCGAGGGTTGTCCCTGCCCCAGAGATCTTGAGGGGGGGAGCGAGCACGTAGCTTGTCCCGTGCCCCTTCACTGGTTTGGGCAGCGAGGGTTGGCCCTGCCCCAGAGGTCTTGAGGGGGGGAGCGAGCACGTAGCTCGTCTCGTGCCCCTTCTCTAGTTTGGGCGGCGAGGGTTGGCACTGCCCCAGAGGTTTTGTGGGGGGGTAGCGAGCGTGTAGCTCCGCCCATGCCCTTCTCTGGTTTGGGTGGCGTGGGTTGGCCCTGCCCCATAGGTCTTGAGGGGGGAGCGAGCGCGTAGCTCGGTCGGTGCCCCTTCTCTGGTTTGGGTGGCGAGGGTTGGCCCTAACCCAGAGGTCTTGTGGGGGGAGCGAGCCCGTAGCTCGGCCCGTGCTCCTTCTCTGGTTTGGGTGGTGAGGGTTGGCCCGGACCCAGAGGTCATGTGGGGGGGAGCGAGTGCGTAGCTCGGCCTGTGCCCCTTCTCTGGTTTGGGTGGCGAGGGTTGGCCCTGACCCAGAGATCTTGTGGGGGGAACGATCGCGTAGCTCGGCCCGTGCCCCTTCTCTGGTTTGGGTGGCGATGGTTGGCCATACCCCAGAGGTCTTTAGGAGGGGGAGCGAGCGTGTAGCTCGGCCCATGCCCCTTCTCTGGTTTGGGTGGCGAGGGTTGGCCCTGCCCCAGAGGTCTTGAGGGGGGAGCGAGCGCATAGCCCGGTCCGTGCCCCTTCTCTGGTTTGGGTAGCGAGGGTTGGCCCTACACCAGAGGTCTTGAGGGGAGAGCGAGCGCGTTGCTCGGCCCGTGCCCCTTCTCTAGTTTGGGTGGTGAGGGTTGGCTCTGCCCCAGAAGTCTTGAGGGGGGAGCGAGCGCGTAACTCGGCCCGTGCCTCTTCTCTGGTTTAGGTGGCAAGGGTTGGCCCTGCCTCAGAGGTGTAGAGTGGGGAAGCGAGCGCGTAGCTTGGCCCATGCCCCTTCTCTGGTTTGGGTGGCGAGGGTTGGCCCTGCCCCAGAGGTCTTGTAGGGGGGAGCATGCACGTTGCTCGGCCCGTGTCCCTCTCTGGTTTGGGTGGCGAGGGTTGGCCCTTCCTCAGAGGTCTTGTGGGGGGAGCGAGCGCGTAGCTCGGCCCGTGTCCCTTCTCTGGTTTGGGTGGCGAGGGTTGGCCCCGCCCCAGAGGTCTGGTGGGGGGGGGCAGCGAGCGCGTTGCTCGACCTGTGCCCCTTCTCTGGTTTGGGTGGCGCGGGTTGGCCCTGCCCCAGAGGTCTTGAGGGGGGGAGCGAGCAAGTAGCTCGGCCTGTGCCCCTTCTCTGGTTTGGGTGGCAAGGGTTAGCGCTGCCCCAGAGGTCTTGTGGGGGGGAGCGAGCACGTAGCTCGACTTGTGCCCCTTGTCTGGTTTGGGTTGCCAGGGTTGGCCCTGCCCCAGAGGTCTTGAGGGGGGAGCGAGCGCGTAGCTCCACCCGTGCCCTTTCTCTGGTTGGGTGGCGAGGGTTGGCCTTGCTCCAGAGGTCTTTTGGGGGGGAGCGAGCGCGTAGCTCGGCCCGTGCCCCTTCTCTGGTTTGGGTGGCGAGGGTTGGCCCTGCCCCAGAGGTCTTGAGGGGGGAACGAGCACGTAGCTCGGCTCATGCCCCTTACCTGGTTTGGGTGGCGAGGGTTGGCCCTGCCCAAGAGGTCTTGAGGGGGGGAGCGAGCATGTAGCTCGGTTCGTGCTCCTTCTCTGGTTTGGGTGGCGAGGGTTGGCCCTGCCCCAGTGGTCTTGAGGGGGGAGCGAACGCGTAGCTCGGCATGTGCCCCTTCTCTGGTTTGGGTGGCGAGGGTTGGCCCTGCCCCAGAGGTCTTGAGGGGGGAGCGAGCGCGTAGCTCGGCAGGTGCCCCTTCTCTGGTTTGGGTGGCGAGGGTTAGCCCTGACCCAGAGGTCTTGTGGGGGGAGCGAGCGCGTAGCTCGGCCCGTGCCCCTTCTCTGGTTTGGGTGGCGAGGGTTGGCCCAGACCCAGAGGTCTTGATGGGTGGGAGAGCGCGCGTAGCTCGGCCCGTGCCTCTTCTCTGGTTTGGGTGGCGAGGGTTCGCCCTGCCCCAGAGGTCTTGAGGGGGGGATCGAGCGCGTAGCTTGGCCCGTGCCCATTCTCTGGTTTGGGTGGCGAGGGTTGGCCCTACCCCAGAGATCTTGAGGGGGAGAGCGAGCCCATAGCTTGGCCCGTGCCACTTCTCTCGTTTGGTTGGCGAAGGTTGGCCCTGCCCCAGAGGTTTTGAGGGGGGGAGCGGGCACGTAGCTCGTCTCGTGCCCCTTCTCTAGTTTGGGCGGCGAGGGTTGGCACTGCCCCAGAGGTTTTGTGGGGGTAGCGAGAGTGTAGCTCCGCCCATGCCCTTCTCTGGTTTGGGTGGCGTGGGTTGGCCCTGCCCCATAGGTCTTGAGGGGGGAGCGAGCGCGTAGCTCGGCCGGTGCCCCTTCTCTGGTTTGGGTGGCGAGGGTTGGCCCTGACCCAGAGATCTTGTGGGGGGGAGCGATCGTGTAGCTCGGCCCGTGCCCCTTCTCTGGTTTGGGTGGCGATGGTTGGCCATACCCCAGAGGTCTTTAGGAGGGAGAGCGAGCGTGTAGCTCGGCCCGTGCCCCTTCTCTGGTTTGGGTGGCGAGGGTTGGCCCTACCCCAGAGGTCTTGAGGGGGGAGCGAGTGCGTAGCTCTGTCCGTGCCCCTTCTCTGGTTTGGGTGGCGAGGGTTGGCCCTACCCCAGAGGTCTTGAGGGGGGAGCGAGTGCGTAGCTCGGTCCGTGCCCCTTCTCTGGTTTGGGTGGCGAGGGTTGGCCCTACACCAGAGGTCTTGAGGGGGAGAGCGAGCGCGTAGCTCGGCACGTGCCCCTTCTCTGGTTTGGGTGGCGAGGGTTGGCCCTGCCCCAGAAGTCTTGAGGGGGGGAGCGAGCGCGTAGCTCGGCCCGTGCCTCTTCTCTGGTTTCGGTGGCAAGGGTTGGCCCTGCCTCAGAGGTGTTGAGCGGGGGAGCGATCCCGTAGCTTCGCCCATGCCCCTTCTCTGGTTTGGGTGACGAAGGTTGGCCCTGCCCCAGAGGTCTTGTAGGGGGGAGCATGCGCGTTGCTCGGCCCGTGTCCCTTCTCTGGTTTGGGTGGCGAGGGTTGGCCCTTCCTCAGAGGTCTTTTGGGGGGAGCGAGCACGTAGCTCGGCCCGTGTCCCTTCTCTGGTTTGGGTGGCGAGGGTTGGCCCTGCCCCAGAGGTCTTGTGGGGGGGCAGCGAGCGCGTTGCTCAGCCGGTGCCCCTTCTCTGGTTTGGGTGGCACGGGTTGGCCCTGCCCCAGAGGTCTTGAGGGGGGGAGCGAGCACGTAGCTCGGCCCGTGCCCCTTCTCTGGTTTGGGTGGCGAGGGTTAGCGCTGCCCCAGAGGTCTTGTGGGGGGGTGCGAGCATGTAGCTCGGCTTGTGCCCCTTCTCTGGTTTGGGTGGTGAGGGTTGGCCCTGCCGCAGAGGTCTTGAGGGGGGAGCGAGCGCATAGCTCGGCCCGTGCCCCTTCTCTGGTTGGGTGGCGAGGGTTGGCCTTGCTCCAGAGGTCTTGTGGGGGGAGCGAGCGCATAGCTCGGCCCGTGCCCCTTCTCTGGTTTGGGTGGCGAGGGTTGGCCCTGCCCCAGAGGTCTTGAGGGGGGAACGAGCACGTAGCTCGGCTCATGCCCCTTATCTGGTTTGGGTGGCGAGGGTTGGCCCTGCCCTAGAGGTCTTGAGGGGGGGAGCGAGCATGTAGCTCGGCTCGTGCTCCTTCTCTGGTTTGGGTGGCGAGGGTTGGCCCTGCCCCAGTGGTCTTGAGGGGGGAGCGAGCACGTAGCTCGGCCCGTGCCCCTTCTCTGGTTTGGGTGGCGAGGGTTGGCCCTGCCCCAGAGGTCTTGAGCGGGGGAGCGATCGCGTAGCTCGGCCCGTGCCCCTTCTCTGGTTTGGGTGGCGAGGGTTGGCGCTGCCCCAGAGGTCTTGTGGGGGGGGGGGGGAGCGAGCCTGTAGCTCGGCCTGTGCCCCTTCTCTGGTTTGTGTGGCGAGGGTTGGCGCTGCTCCAGATGTCTTTTGGGGGGGGAGCGAGTGTGTAGCTCGGCCCGTGCCCCTTCTCTGGTTTGGGTGGCGAGTGTTGGCCCTGCCCCAGAGGTCTGGAGAGGGAGCGAGCACGTAGCTCGTTCTGTGCCCCTTCTCTGGTTGGGTGGCGTGGGTTGGCCTTGCCCCAGAGGTCTTGTGGGGGGATCGAGCGTGTAGCTCGGCCTGTGCCCCTTCTCTGGTTTGGGTGGCGATGGTTGGCCCTGCCCCAGAGGTCTTGTGGGGGGGAGCGAGCACGTAGTTCGGCCCGTGCCCCTTCTCTGGTTTGGGTGGCGATGGTTGGCCCTGCCCTAGAGGTCTTGTGGGGGGGGAGCGAGCACGTAGTTCGGCCCGTGCCCCTTCTCTGGTTTGGGTGGCGAGGGTTGGCCCTGACCCAGAGGTCTTGTGGGGGAGAGCAAGCGCGAAGCTCGGCCCTGTTGGATATGGAAGACGTTTGTACACCCTTGTGGGGGATGTACGAGGGAATACGGACCTCGAACGTCGCGTACACGAAGTCGCGTACAAAGGGAATCTGTTTCCTTGCGGAGAATATCTCTGGATGAGTGGGAAAGTCGCATTATATATGCATAAGTGCATGCGACATATGGCTAATAAAGGGGGAATATCTTAAGCTTATGTTGTACCATGCATATGGTACAACTTAAGCTTATAATGTGCCATGTATCATGGTACACCTTAATTAAGTTGTTCCAAAGGAACAACTTACCCTAAAATAACTACCTTGGGGGCTATAAATAAGACCCAAGGGTAAGCCATTTCTTACACCTTTTGCATGAAATTCATGCATGCAACTTCATCATAGCGAAGCTCTGTAGAAATCCTTTCTCTTCCTCTATCCAAGTTCTTAATCTAAAGTAGAGATTTAGATTGTGGATTAGTAGCCTTACTCCGTTCGTGAGAAGACTCGATCCGTCGTGGCGAATCCGAAGGCGAAGTTCGTAGACTACCGTGCCGCGTACGCAAGCGTAAGTCTAAACTTCATATTATCGATCCTAACTCTGTTTTGGCAGGATCCTACATTGGTATCGGAGCCATAAGGGTTCGCCCCGGTCAAACCGCCGCCCCGTCGAAACTATGAACGAGTCGTTGTCTTTTTCACGAATGGGTCTCCTACTATTACGGATATAGTAGGAACGCTTCGTGACGGAGAGAACGCAGCGGTTGTTCTTTTCACGTTAGGGTCTCCTATCATTACGGATATGGTAGGAACTCTCCGTGACGGGAAGAACCGACCGTTCACGTAGTATGTTATTTTTCATTTTTGGCACACGGCCATTAGGAAATAACTAATTTCTCGACGAACGGGTGCTTCATCGACGAACGGGTGCTTCATCGAGGAAGATGATGGTAGTTATTTCCATTGGGTAAGAGGAAATTTAGTGCATGTGCACCATGGCCAAATGGGCTATGAAGGCTATGCACCCCCCTCCACTTGCGGAGGGGGTTGGCTACGGCCAATAACCACCGGCGACCACCCCATCAAGGGGGAGGAATGTGTGCGGCAACCCCATTCAAAGGGGGTGGCCGGCCATGGCCAAAGGGGCCATGGCCGGCCAATGCCAAATGGCCTTGGCCATGACCGGCCATGGCCAGGCCGGCCATGGCCGGCCTGGCCGACCCTGGCAGTGGCCAGGGCCGGCGCCCTGGCCACTGCCAGGGCCTGGCCGGCCCAGGCAGAGGCCAGGGCCGGCGCCCAGGCAGAGGCCAGGGCCGGCGCCCAGGCAGAGGCCAGGGCCGGCACCCTGGCCTCGGCCAGGGCCTGGCCGGCCCTGGCAGAGGCCAGGGCCGGCCTGGCCAGCCCTGGCAGAGGCCAGGGCCAATGCCCTGGCCTCGGCCAGGGCATGGCCGGCCCTGGCAGTGGCCAGGGCCGCCGGCCTGCCGGCCCTGGCAGTGGCCAGGGGCGGCGCCCTGGCCTCGGCCAGGGCCTGGCCGACCCTGGCAGAGGCCAGGGCCAATGCCCTGGCCTCGGCCAGGGCATGGCCGGCCCTGGCCGGCCTCGGCCAGGGCAGAGGCCCTGGCCGAGGGGCCAGGGCCCCTGGCCGGTCAGGGCAGAGGCCCTGGCCGGCCCTTGGCCAAGCCTCGGCCAGGGCAGAGGCCCTGGCCGGGAAGAAGTTGCAATTCAAAAAAAATTGGTCGACCAATTTAGTGTTTTTGGTCGACCAATCCGACAGATGGTCTGGGTCGATTGCAAACTTGCCAAATGACCCATACGGGGTAACAAAAGGCCTTGGTCAAACTCGAATGTGTCGATTAGTCCATACGGGGCTAACCACAGTGCCGACTAGTTCATACGGGACTAACGTTTTAATGAAGTTTTTTCATTAGGCTCTACTCCTTGAAGATTAGCCATAGTGCTCTACTTCATGCGAGATTAGCCATGTCATTGTGCTCTACTCTACGGAGATTAGCCAATGTACTTATGACGTTGTGCTCTACTCTACGGAGATTAGCCAATGTATTTTAAATTTTTTGAAAAATACGTTTTTCAAAAAACGCTTTTCCGCTGCAAAGTACTATAAGAGTACTAACATTTGATAAAGTGAGGGAGAAATATTGAAAGTTACTCTAGATGGTGATTGGAAACAAAGTGACCTTTCCGACTCTAGAGTAACATCTTCAATATTTTTCGAAAGTAACTTATCAAATTATGAATATCATTCCAAGTGGGAGTTGATTTTAGAACTATCCATATGGGATATTCTATTATCATTTCAAGTGGGAATTATATCTGAAAAATACGTTTTCAAACTCGTTTTTCGCTGCTAGTACTATAAGAGTACTATTGTTTGATAAGTGATGGGGGAATATTGAAGGTTGTTCTAGATGGTGATTGGAATCAAAGAGACCTTTTCGATTCTAGAACAACATCTTCAATATTTTTCGAAAGTAACTTATCAAATATAATATAATTTCAAATGGGAGTTATATTTTAAGAATTTTATGCAATGTGTTTTTGATCGAACCTTCGGTTTTTATGTATTTTGCAGCATTTTAAAGGTAAAATGTCTTCCGCTTCAAAGAATATCGTCGCTGAGTTAAACAAAGGTGAAAAACTCAACGGCAATAATTACAAACTTTGGTCCATTAAGATACAATACGTTCTAGAGAAGCAAGAAGTGCTCGAAACTCTAAAGAACGTTATGATTGAACCGGAGTTGGGCACTACGGCCCAACACCGAAGAGACAAGGAAGTTTTTGATGCTTGGTCTCGGAAGAATAAGATAGCGCGCATTACGTTATTAAGCAGTATGGCTGATGACATAATGCGCATCTTCCGAGAACATGACCTAGCCATGGACATATGGTCCAAGCTAGAGGAGAAGTTCGGTGGCACATCGGTGTCCAAACTTCGCGCCTTAACTATAAAGTTCGATACATATAAGAAACGTCCAGATCATTCCATGGGGAAACATCTGCGACATATGGAGAACCTTATCTCAGAGTTAAAGGACGCAGGTCATGTGCTCACGGATGAGCAACAAATCCAAGCAGTCATACGTTCCCTACCAAATGGGTGGGACCAAATGAAGATGCATCTCACTCACAATGAGAGCATCAAGACCTTCAGCGATGTTTCCAAGCACCTTGAATTAGAGGAAGAGCGGCTTGCGGCTGCCAAGCCAAGTGCAGAAGTGCACATGGTTGCTAGTTCCTCACACGGGGGAAAGAAACGGAAAAATCGTTCGAAGTTCACTAATGAACGTAATAAGCAACCTGAGTCTACCAAGAAACCCAAACATAAGGGTGGGCACAAGAAATGTCACAAGAAGAAAGACTTGAAGAGGATCAAGTGCTTCAAGTGCAACAAGCTCGGTCACTATGCTCGTTCGTGTACGAGTGGAGGCGACGAGGTAACTTGTAAATATACTAGTTACATATGTGTTTCTAGTTCAATATTTCTTGTGGAATCTAATCCATTTTGGATAATTGATTCAGGTGCCACCGACCACATAGCAAGGGACAGCCGGTCCTTCGTGGAGTATCACCGGATACCCCAAGGAACGAAGTGGATCTATGTAGGAAACAACACACGTGTTGAAGTGAAAGGCGTTGGGACTTGCAAGCTAGTCTTGGACAACGGCCGCACTCTCCTACTTCATGATGTCCTCTTCGCTCCAGATATTCGAAGGAATATAATTTCTGTGGTTGTATTAATGGGTCTTGGCTATAACTGGTTTTTTCATGATTGTAATGTGGACTTAAGTTGTAATAATACTCTTATTGGTACTGGGTTTGTATTTAAAGGATTTTTTGTAATGAGTACAATGTATGATTCCTCATGTAATGAAAATTTCCTTGTTGCAAATTCTAAGACTTATGAGTCTGATGTGAATTGTTGGCACGCAAGGCTTGGTCATATTGGACCAACGCGTATGGATAGACTTGCCAAACGTGGCCTTCTATCCAATGTTTCAAAGGTTGAAATGTCGACCTGCGAACATTGCCTTGTGGGGAAATCTTGTCGCAAGCCGTTTGGAACCGGCACAAGGGCCGAGGTTCCATTACAGCTTATCCATTCGGACATATGTGGTCCAATGAATGTCAAGACAAGACGCGGAAAGTCCTATTTCATCACTTTTATTGATGATTTCACCCGATTCGGACATATCTATTTGATATCCCACAAAAGTGAAGCTTTGGCTTGCTTTAAAAACTATATGAGTTTAGTGGAGAATCAATTAGATCGCAAGATTAAGGTCTTGCGAACCGATAGGGGCGGTGAATATCAATCAATAAGTTTTAAGGAACTTTGTGATGAAAAAGGCATAGTACATCAGGTAACTATGCCTTATACTCCTCAACAAAACGGTGTTGCAGAAAGGAGAAATAGGACTTTGATGGAAATGGTCCGTTCAATGATGGCGCAAGCTAACTTGCCAATCACCTTTTGGGGTGATGCATTATTGACGGCCACTTTCATTTTAAACCGCGTACCCTCGAAATCAGTTAGCTCCACTCCTTATGAGTTGTGGAACCAAAGGTCTCCTGACTTAAACATTTTGAAACCTTGGGGTTGTGCATCCTACGCACATATTTCCTCCCATAAGTATGGCAAACTTGGGCCAAGGGGAAGGAAATGTATCTTTATACGATACACAGAAAACTCCAAAGGTTATGTTTTCATTAGTCAGGAAGACAATGGTGGGCTAATTGAGTTTGAGTCGAGGGATGTCACTTTCTTGGAAAACGAGTTTCCAAGACAGGGCGAGATAAGTCAGGACTTATCTCTATTTGAGATTTATGATCAAGAAGGATTACCTCATTCGAGTGGGAGAATTCTTGGTGAAAATGAAAATACGTTTCAACCTTCACCAATGGATTATACGAATGACGATTATCCTATTTCATACGGGAATAATGATCCAAGTGGGAGCAATTCTAACGACATTCCAAGTGGGAGTGATATTAGAATTGATCTAAATTCAAGTCAACAAGGACTTGAAGAATCTCAAATACGACGTAGTAGTCGTACAAGGTTGGCTCCTCTAAGATTTGAGGATGAATTTCCGCAAACCTTTATGACTTTACTACAAGAAGATGACGAGCCTGCTACTTTCAAACAGGCCGTATCTTGCCCTGCTAAAGACAAATGGATGGAAGCGATGCAAGAGGAGTTAGAATCCATGAAAGTTAACCAAGTCTGGGACTTGGTTGACTTACCCAGAGGACGTAGAGCTATTGGGAACAAATGGGTTCTCAAGATCAAGCATAAGGCTGATGGCTCTATTGACAGATATAAAGCTCGCCTTGTCGCGAAAGGTTTTACGCAACAGGAAGGGATAGACTACGAAGAGACTTTCTCACCTGTTGTTCGGTTTACCTCAATTCGCCTGATTCTGGCAATGGTAGCTTGCTTAGACCTCGAATTACATCAAATGGATGTAAAGACTGCCTTTCTCAATGGAGAATTGGACGAGGAGATCTATATGGAACAACCAACAGGGTTTGTAAAAGAAGGAAACGAACATAAGGTTTGTAAACTTCTTAAATCCATATATGGTCTTAAACAATCCTCGAGGCAATGGTATATACGATTTCAAGAAGTTGTCTTATCAAATGGATTTTCCATGCTTGATGAAGATAACTGTGTATATATCAAGAGGAATAAGAACAAGTATGTTATTATGTCTCTATATGTAGATGACATTTTAATAGCCGGAAATGACAAGGGCTTTGTGATGGATATCAAGGCTTGGCTTTCATCAGTTTTTGAGATGAAAGACATGGGAGAAGTCGCATATATCCTTGGAGTTAAGATTTCAAGGAACCGTTCAAAGAAACTTCTTTCTCTTTCACAAGAGACTTATATAAAGAATGTTCTAGAACGTTTTAATATGCAGGACTGCAAGTCCATTGATACTCCAATAAGCAAGTGCGATAATTTATGTCTGAAATCATGTCCAAAAAACCAAAAAAGAGAAGGAGATTATGGAAAAAGTTCCATATTCCAGTGCAGTTGGTAGTCTAATGTACGCTATGATGTGTACAAGACCGGACATCTGTTTTGCCGTTGGAATGGTAAGTCGTTACCAATCCAACCCAGGGCAAGTACACTGGAAAGCGGTTAAGAGGATAATGCGGTATCTCAAAGGAACTGCAGACTTTGCTTTATGCTATCAAGGAGATGCCTTGAGGCTCGAAGGCTACACTGATGCTGATTGGGCGGGTGATCTCGATGAGCGACGATCGACCTCAGGATATGTTTTTCTACTCGGATCTGGTGCAATATCCTGGAGTAGCAAGAAACAATCCTGCATCGCACTTTCAACCATGGAAGCCGAGTTTGTAGCATTTAGCATGGCAGTTCAAGAGGCTGTTTGGCTTAGGAAGTTCTTAGACAGGCTAATTAATGCAAGTGACTCAGATGCTGTACCTATACACAGCGACAGTCAAGCATCTATAGCCTATGTCAAAGATCCGAAATTCCATTGTAAGACCAAACACATAGATATCCGCTACAAATTTGCAAAAGACTATGATAAGACCAAGAAGGTAGACATAAGGTACATATCTACGCATGAGATGATAGCGGATCCGCTTATGAAGGCGATCCCCAGAGATGTGTTTTACAAACACTTATCATCTCAAGGATTGCGTAAGAGCTGAGTTGTACCAATGTAAATTCCCATGTCTGTAAATGATCAAAATTAATAAAAGAATAAGTTCTTTTTTCAAACATTGCATATGAATTTCTTAAGAAATGTTTGTGTACATTTTTGAAATCTCAGCTGAATTGTGTGTATGTCGGACAGATTAAGGTTGGCTCTCTCACATGAGCAACCGCCTTATCTTATCAGATGGATAAGATAGAGATGAGACTAATTTAAAGTCAAAATCATTAGACGAATGATTTAGAGTCATGACTTAAACAAGATAGTCGAATAAAAGATCTGCATCATATGGATGCTTACAAAAGATCTGAGATCTGTATCACAAGGATATTTGAAAGAGATCTCATAGGATTTTTTCCTATCTGTCTTATGCAGGATGAGAGTCCGTGAATATTTCACGAGTAGTAAGGGGACTCAAAAAGATAGTCACTGTGGTGTCTGATCTTTTCATCCGTACAACATCATTAAGACATACTCTCCATGGGAAAGGAGTGATGTTGTAATACGTGTTCATACCACGTATGCATTTCGACCACTGAGTTAGTAGCAATAGTGTTTGCTATTATGTGAGACTCAAAGGCCATATGGGTCTTAAACTCTTACCCTCAAGGACTCCAATTGGTTCCTTTAGATTTGACGAAATGATCGCTATCTTAGCGTGTTACTTATGGGCTATGATAATTCGGCTCGGCGGGGCACGTTAGAAAAGCGAGTCTAGTCAAGATCAGAAGGTTCGCAAGAAGAGGAAGATTGATTTCATATTCGCATTTGGACTTTAATGATTCAAAGCTGGCCAGCCAATTGTAATCCAGATGGGATTCAATTGTTGAATATAAAGTATAAGAAATGTGAAGAAATAATCTAGGGTAAAGCATGCGTTGAACTACTCAACTTTGCACCTTCGAGGTCGTTGTGTATCTCTAACAAGTGCACAACAACAGACTCTACGCGCATGACGGTCGCACGGTCTATTTCTCGGTATGATAGATGAAAGAACTAAGGGAAAGACGTTCTTTCACAATCCCCTCAAGTGTGAGTGGGAGATGTTGGATATGGAAGACGTTTGTACACCCTTGTGGGGGATGTACGAGGGAATACGGACCTCGAACGTCGCGTACACGAAGTCGCGTACAAAGGGAATCTGTTCCCTTGCGGAGAGGATCTCTGGATGAGTGGGAAAGTCGCATTATATATGCATAAGTGCATGCGACATATGGCTAATAAAGGGGGAATATCTTAAGCTTATGTTGTACCATGCATATGGTATAACTTAAGCTTATAATGTGCCATGTATCATGGTACACCTTAATTAAGTTGTTCCAAAGGAACAACTTACCCTAAAATAACTACCTTGGGGGCTATAAATAAGACCCAAGGGTAAGCCATTTCTTACACCTTTTGCATGAAATTCATGCATGCAACTTCATCATAGCGAAGCTCTGCAGAAATCCTTTCTCTTCCTCTATCCAAGTTCTTAATCTAAAGTAGAGATTTAGATTGTGGATTAGTAGCCTTACTCCGTTCGTGAGAAGACTCGATCCATCGTGGCGAATCCGAAGGCGAAGTTCGTAGACTACCGTGCCGCGTACGCAAGCGTAAGTCTAAACTTCATATTATCGATCCTAACTCTGTTTTGGCAGGATCCTACAGGCCCGTGCCCCTTCTCTGGTTTGGGTGGAGAGGGTTGGCCCTGCCCTAGAGGTCTCTAGGAGGGGAAGCGAGCACATAGCTCGGCCAGTGCCCCTTCTCTGGTTTGGGTGGCGAGGGTTGGCCCTACCCCAGAGGTCTTGAGGGGAGCAGCGAACGCTTATCTCGGCCCGTGCCCCTTCTGAGGTTTGGGTGGCGAGGGTTGGCCATGCCCCAGAGGTCTTGAGGGGGGGAGCGAGCACGTAGCTCAGCCCGTGCCCCTTCTCTTGTTTGGGTGGCGAGGGTTGGCCCTGCCCCAGAAGTCTTGAGGGGGGGAGCGAGCGCGTAGCTTGGCCCGTGCCCCTTCTCTGGTTTAGGTGGCAAGGGTTGGCCCTGCCTCAGAGGTGTTGAGCGGGGGAGCGAGCGCGTAGCTTGGCCCATGCCCCTTCTCTGGTTTGGGTGGCGAGGGTTGGCCCTGCCCCAGAGGTCTTGTAGGGTGGAGCATGCGCGTTGCTCGGCCCGTGTCCCTTCTCTGGTTTGGGTGGCGAGGGTTGGCCCTTCCTCAGAGGTCTTGTGGGGGGAGCGAGCACATAGCTCGGCCCGTGTCCCTTCTCTGGTTTGGGTGGCGAGGGTTGGCCCTGCCCCAGAGGTCTTGTGGGGGGGCAGCGAGCGTGTTGCTCGGCCTGTACCCCTTCTCTGGTTTGGGTGGCGCGGGTTGGCCCTGCCCCAGAGGTCTTGAGGGGGGGAGCGAGCATGTAGCTCGGCCCGTGCCCCTTCTCTGGTTTGGGTGACGAGGGTTTGCGCTGCCCTGGAGGTCTTGTGGGGGGGGGGAGAGAGCACGTAGCTCGGCATGTGCCCCTTCTCTGGTATGGGTGCCGAGGGTTGGCCCTGCCCCAGAGGTCTTGAGGGGGGAGCGAGCGCGTAGCTCGGCCCGTGCCCCTTCTCTGGTTGGGTGGCGAGGGTTGGCCTTGCCCCAGGGGTCTTGAGGGGGGAACGAGCACGTAGCTCGGCTCATGCCCCTTATCTGGTTTGGGTGGCGAGGGTTTGCCCTGCCCTAGAGGTCTTGAGGGGGGGAGCGAGCATATAGCTCGGTTCGTGCTCCTTCTCTGGTTTGGGTGGCGAGGGTTGGCCCTGCCCCAGTGGTCTTGAGGGGGGAGCGAGCGCGTAGCTCGGCCCGTGCCCCTTCTCTGGTTTGGGTGGCGAGGGTTGGCCCTGCCCCAGATGTCTTGAGGGGGGAGCGAGCGCGTAGCTCGGCCGGTGCCCCTTCTCTGGTTTGGGTGGCGAGGGTTGGCCCTGACCCAGAGGTCTTGTGGGGGGAGCGAGCGCGTAGCTCGGCCCGTGCCCCTTCTCTGGTTTGGGTGGCGAGGGTTGGCCCAGACCCAGAGGTCTTGAGGGGGGGGGAGAGAGCGCGTAGCTCGGCCCGTGCCCCTTCTCTGGTTTGGGTGACGAGGGTTAGCCCTACCCCAGAGGTCTTGAGGGGGGATCGAGTGCGTAGCTCGGCCCGTGCCCCTTCTCTGGTTTGGGTGGCGAGGGTTGGCCCTGCCCCAAAGATCTTGAGGGGGAGAGCGAGCGCATAGCTCGGCCCGTGCCACTTCTCTCGTTTGGTTGGCGAGGGTTGGCCCTGCCCCAGAGGTTTTGAGGGGGGGGGGAGCGAGCACGTGGCTCGTCTCGTGCCCCTTCTCTAGTTTGGGCGGCGAGGGTTGGCACTGCCCCATAGGTCTTGAGGGGGGAGCGAGCGCGTAGCTCGGCCGGTGCCCCTTCTCTGGTTTGGGTGCGAGGGTTGGCCCTAACCCAGCGGTCTTATGGGGGGAGCGAGCCCGTAGCTCGGCCCGTGCCCCTTCTCTGGTTTGGGTGGTGAGGGTTGGCCCGGGCCCAGAGGTCTTGTGGGGGGGAGCGAGTGCGTAGGTCGGCCTATGCCCCTTCTCTGGTTTGGGTGGCGAGGGTTGGCCCTGACCCAGAGATCTTGTGGGGGGAGCGATCGCGTAGCTCGGCCCGTGCCCCTTCTCTGGTTTGGGTGGCGATGGTTGGCCATACCCCAGAGGTCTTAGGGGGGAGCGAGCGCGTAGCTCGGCCCGTGCCCCTTCTCTGGTTTAGGTGGCAAGGGTTGGCCTTGCCTCAGAGGTGTTGAACGGGGGAGCGAGCGCGTAGCTTGGCCCGTACCCCTTCTCTAGTTTGGGTGGCGAGGGTTGGCCCTGCCCCAGAGGTCTTGTGGGGGGGGAGAAAGCGCTTTGCTCGGCCCGTGTCCCTTCTCTGGTTTGGGTGGCGAGGGTTGGCCCAGCCCCAGAGGTCTTGTTGGGGGGCAGCGAGCACGTAGCTCGGCCCGTGCCCCTTCTCTGGTTTGAGTGGTGAGGGTTGGCCCTGACCCAAAGGTCTTGTGGGGGGGAGCGAGCGCGTAGCTCGGCCCGTGCCCCTTCTCTGGTTTGGGTGGTGAGGGTGGGCCCTTCCCAGAGGTCTTGAGGGGGGGAGCGAGCACGTAGCTCGGCTGGTGCCCCTTCTCTGGTTTGGGTGGCGAGGGTTGGCCCTGACCCAGAGGTCTTGTGGGTGGAGCGAGCGCGTAGCTCGGCCCATGCCCCTTCTCTGGTTTGGGTGGCGAGGGTTGGCCCTGCCCCAGAGATCTTGAGGGGGAAAGCCAGCGCATAGCTTGGCCCGTGCCACTTTTCTAGTTTGGGTGGCGAGGGTTGGCCCTGCCCCAGAGGTCTTGTGGGGAGCGAGCACGTAGCTCATCTCGTGCCCCTTCTCTAGTTTGGGTGGCGAGGGTTGGCACTGCCCAGAGGTTTTATGGGGGTAACGAGTGTGTAGCTCCGCCCGTGCCCCTTCTCTGGTTTGGGTGGCGAGGGTTGGACCTGCCCCAGAGGTCTTGAGGAGGGGAGCGAGCGCGTAGCTCGGCTGGTGCCCCTTCTCTGGTTTGGGTGGCGAGGGTTGGCCCTGACCCAGAGGTCTTGTGGGGGAGCGAGCGCGTAGCTCGGCCCGTGCCCCTTCTCTGGTTTGGGTGGCGAGGGTTGGCCCAGACCCATAGGTCTTGAGGGGGGGAGAGAGCGCGTAGCTCGGCCCGTGCCCCTTCTCTGGTTTGGGTGGCGAGGATTAGCCCTGCCCCAGAGGTCTTGAGGGGGCATCGAGCGCGTAGCTAGGCCTGTGCCCCTTCTCTGGTTTGGGTGGCGAGGGTTGGCCCTGCCCCAGAGCTCTTGAGGGAGAGAGCGAGCGCATAGCTCGGCCCGTGCCACTTCTCTAGTTTGGGTGGCGATGGTTGGTCCTGCCCCAGAGGTCTTGAGGGGGAAGCGAGCACGTAGCTCGTCCCGTGCCCCTTCTCTAGTTTGGGCGGCGAGGGTTGGCACTGCCCCAGAGGTTTTGTGGGGGGTAACGAGCATGTAGCTCCACCCGTGCCCCTTCTCTGGTTTGGGTGGCGTGGGTTGGCCCTGCCCCAAAGGACTTGAGGGGGGAACGAGCGCGTAGCTCGGCCGGTGCCCCTTCTCTGGTTTGGGTGGCGAGGGTTGGTCCTAACCCAGAGGTCTTGTGGGGGGAGCGAGCATGTAGCTCGGCCTGTGCCCCTTCTCTGGTTTGGGTGGGGAGGGTTGGCCCGGACCCAGAGGTCTTGTGGGGGGAGCGAGTGCGTAGCTCTGCCTGTGCCCCTTCTCTGGTTTGGGTGGCGAGGGTTGGTCCTAACCCAGAGATCTTGTGGGGGGAGCGATCGCGTAGCTCGGCCCGTGCCCCTTCTCTGGTTTGGGTGGCGATGGTTGGCCCTACCCCAGAGGTCTTTATGAGGGGGAGCGAGCATGAAGCTCGACCGGTGCCCCTTCTCTGGTTTGGGTGGCGAGGGTTGGCCCTGCCCCAGAGGTCTTTAGGGGGGAGCGAGCGCGTAGCTCGGTCCGTGCCCCTTCTCTGGTTTGGGGGGCGAGGGTTGGCCCTACCCCAGAGGTCTTGAGGGTGGGAGCGAGCGCGTAGCTCGGCCCGTGCCCCTTATCTGGTTTGGGCGGCGCGGGTTGGCCCTGCCCCAGAAGTCTTGAGGGGGGGAGCGAGCGCGTAGCTCGGCCCGTGCCCCTTCTCTGGTTTAGGTGGCAAGGGTTGGCCCTTCTCCAGGGGTCTTGAGGGGGGAGCGAGCACGTAGCTCGTCTCGTGTCCCTTCTCTTGTTTGGGTGGCGAGGGTTGGCCCTGCCCCAGAGGTTTTGTGGGGGGTAGCGAGCGTGTAGCTCGGTCCGTGCCCCTTCTATGGTTTGGGTGGTGAGGGTTGGCCCTACCCCAGAGATCATTAGGATGGGGAGCGAGCGCGTAGCTCGGCCCGTGCCCCTTCTCTGGTTCGAGTGGCGAGGGTTGGCCCTGCCCAAGAGGTCTTGAGGGGGGAGAGAATGCTTAGCCCGGCCCGTGCCCCTTCTCTGGTTTGGGTGGCGAGGGTTGGCCCTGCCCCAGAGGTCTTTAGGGGAGAGCAAGCGCGTATCTCATTCCGTGCCCCTTCTCTGGTTTGGGTGGCGAGGGTTGGCCTTGCCCCAGAGGTCTTAGGGGGGAGAGAGCGCGTAGCTCGGCCCGTGCCCCTTCTCTCGTTTGGGTGGCGAGGGTTGGCCTTGCCCAAAAGGTCTTGAGGGGGGGAGAGAGCGTATAGCTCGGCCCGTGCCCCTTCTCTGGTTTGGGTGGCGGGGGTTGGCCCTGCCCCAGAGATCTTGAGGGGAAGAGCGAGCGTATAGCTCAGCCCGTGCCACTTCTCTCGTTTGGGTGGCGAGGGTTGGCACTGCCCCAGAGGTCTTGAGGGGGGAGCGAGCACGTAGCTCATCTCGTGCCCCTTCTCTAGTTTGGGTGGCGAGGGTTGGCACTGCCCCAGAGGTTTTGTGGGGGTAACGAGTGTGTATCTCCGCCCGTGCCCCTTCTCTGGTTTGGGTGGCGAGGGTTGGCCTTGCCCCAGAGGTCTTGAGGAGGGGAGCGAGCGCGTAGCTCGGCCGGTGCCCTTTCTCTGGTTTGGGTGGCGAGGGTTGGCCCTGACCCAGAGGTCTTGTGGGGGGAGCGAGCGCGTAGCTCGGCCCGTGCCCCTTCTCTGGTTTGGGTGGCGAGGGTTGGCCCAGACCCAGAGGTCTTGAGGGGGGGAGAGAGCGCGTAGCTCGGCCCGTGCCCCTTCTCTGTTTTGGGTGGCGAGGGTTCGCCCTGCCCCAGAGGTCTTGAGGGGGGTATCGAGCGCGTAGCTCGGCCCGTGCCCCTTCTCTGGTTTGGGTGGCGAGGGTTGGCCCTGCCCCAGAGATCTTGAGGGGGAGAGCGAGCGCATAGCTCGGCCCGTGCCACTTCTCTAGTTTGGGTGGCGAGGGTTGGCCCTGCCCCAGTGGTCTTGAGGGGGGGAGCGAGCAAGTAGCTCGTCTCGTGCCACTTCTCTAGTTTGGGTGGCGAGGGTTGGCACTGCCCCAGAGGTTTTGTGGGGGGGTAGCGAGCGTGTAGCTCCGCCTGTGCCCCTTCTCTGGTTTGGGTGGCATGGGTTGGCCCTACCCCAGAGGTCTTCAGGCGGGGAGCGAGCACGTAGCTCGGCCGGTGCCCCTTCTCTGGTTTGGGTGGCGAGGGTTGGCCCTAACCCAGAGGTCTTGTGGGGGGAGCGAGCCCGTAGCTCGGCCCGTGCCCCTTCTCTGGTTTAGGTGGTGAGGGTTGGCCCGGACCCAGGACCCAGAGGTCTTGTGGGGGGAGGGGGCCCTGACCCAGCGATCGCGTAGCTCGGCCCGTGCCCCTTCTCTGGTATGGGTGGCGATGGTTGGCCCGACCCCGAGGTCTTTAGGAGGGGAAGCGAGCATGTAGCTCGGCCCGTGCCCCTTTTCTGGTTTGGGTGGCTAGGGTTGGCCCTGCCCCAGAGGTCTTGAGGGGGGAGAGAGCGCGTAGCTCGGTCCATGCCCCTTCTCTGGTTTAGGTGGTGAGGGTTGGCCCTTCCCCGGAGGTCTTGAGGGGGAGAGCGAGCGGGTAGCTCGGCCCGTGCCCCTTCTCTGGTTTGGGTGGCGAGGGTTGGCCCTGCTCCAGAAGTCTTGAGGCGGGGAGCGAGCGCGTAGCTCGGCCCGTGCCTCTTCTCTGGTTTAGGTGGCAAGGGTTGGCCCTACCTCAGAGGTGTTGAGCGGGGGAGCGAGCGCGTAGCTTGGCCCATGCCCATTCTCTGGTTTGGGTGACGAGGGTTGGCCCTGCCCCAGAGGTCTGGTAGGGGGGAGCATGCGTGTTTCTCGGCCCGTGTCCCTTCTCTGGTTTGGGTGGCGAGGGTTGGCCCAGCCCCAGAGGTCTTTTGGGGGGAGCGAGCTCGTAGCTCGGTCCGTGCCCCTTCTTTGGTTTGGGTGGCGAGGGTTGGCCCTGGCCCAGAGGTCTTGAGGGGGGGAGCGAGCGCGTAGCTCGGCCCGTGACCCTTCTCTGGTTTGGGTGGGGAGGGTTGGCCCTCCCCAGAGGTCTTGAGGGGGGGGGAGAGCACGTAGCTCGGCCGGTGCCCCTTCTCTGGTTTGGGTGGCGAGGGTTGGCCCTGACCCAGAGGTCTTGTGGGGGGGGAGCGAGCGCGTAGCTCGGCCCGTGCCCCTTCTCTGGTTTGGGTGGCGAGGGTTGGCACTGCCCCAGAGGTTTTGAGGGGATAGCGAACGTGTAGCTCGGCCCGTACCCCTTCTCTGGTTTGGGAGGCGAGGGTTGGCCCTGCCCCAGAGGTCTTGAGGGGGGGATCGAGCACGTAGCTCATCTCGTGCCCCTTCTCTAGTTTGGGTGGCGAGGGTTGGCACTGCCCCAGAGGTTTTGTGGGGGTAACGAGTGTGTAGCTCCGCCCGTGCCCCTTCTCTGGTTTGGGTGGCGAGGGTTGGCCCTGCCCCAGAGGTCTTGAGGAGGGGAGCGAGCACGTAGCTCGGCCGGTGCCCCTTCTATGGTTTGGGTGGCGAGGGTTGGCCCTGACCCAGAGGTCTTGTGGGGGGAGCGAGCGCGTAGCTCGGCCAGTGCCCCTTCTCTGGTTTGGGTGGCGAGGGTTGGCCCAGACCCAGAGGGCTTGAGGGGGGGAGAGAGCACGTAGCTCGGCCCGTACCCCTTCTCTGGTTTTGGTAGCGAGGGTTAGCCCAGACCCAGAGGGTTTGAGGGGGGGATCGAGCGCGTAGCTCGGCCCGTGCCCCTTCTCTGGTTTGGGTGGCGAGGGTTGGCCCTGCCCCAGAGATCTTAAGGGGGAGAGCGAGCGCATAGCTCGGCCCGTGCCACTTCTCTAGTTTGGGTGGCGTGGGTTGGCCCTACCCCAGAGGTCTTGAGGGGGGAGCGAGCACATCGCTCGTCTCGTGCCCCTTCTCTAGTTTGGGCGGCGAGGGTTGGCACTGCCCTAGAGGTTTTGTGGGGGGTAGCGAGCGTGTAGCTCCGCCCGTGCCCCTTCTCTGGTTTGGGTGGCGTGGGTTGGCCCTGCCCCAGAGGTCTTGAGGGGGGAGCGAGCGCGTAGCTCAGCCCTTATAAAAAGAAAACTGATTTTTGAACCTCTTTCACGCTCATGTCACGTCGAGGTACCGCAGAAGAAAAAACCGCAAAATCCGATCCTCGTAATCGATTAGTTAACATGTTGGTCGTCCAGTTCCTATAGAACCTATCACTAAAATACCCCTAGAAGGGGATAGGGCTAAGTGGAGCGAAAAGGGTTTTCCATAAGATGGAAAATGAAAACTCGTTTCGTGTATGCAATCAATCGCTATGTGCGGTTAGGTCCTGTCAGTCAGCCGGGTCTAAAATCCACTTTTCAGGCTTGTGTAGACCCTTCGATGACACATTATACCTCCGAGACCACGAATGGAGCTTTAAGCGGCTTATGCGCCAATAAGACCACCAAAAGCCTTTGTGGCAGTGTCGCGAAAGAAACCTAAAGATCTAAATATTTGAGAAGATCTTTAAAGATAGATGCCTTTCTCCGGAGCTATATTGCCGTGAAGTATAGTAGGAAGGCCATTCAGTTTGTATTCATTCCCTAAACGACTGAACGAGCTATAGTTTCACCCTAATACGTCCTTAAGGACTAGTTCATACGGTAGTTAAGCACCACCGTTGAGCAGGCCGGCTTACATCACAGCTCCACGGACCACTCTCTATTCGTCCGCTCATTTCGCACCCTTCTGGCTTTCGCTTTCAGGTTCACCTGTCCCTCCATTCCAAGGGGTTCGATTCCCGTTTCGGTGGTGGGTCATCACTCCCATGACGACGGAAAGGCTGGGAAGCCCTTCTCTGGTTTGGGTGGCGAGGGTTGGCCCTAACCTAGAGGTCTTGTGGGGGCAGCGAGTGCGTAGCTCGGCCCGTGCCCCTTCTCTAGTTTTGGTGGTGAGGGTTGGCCCAGACCCAGAGGTCTTGTGGGGGGAGCGAGTGCGTAGCTCGGCCTGTGCCCCTTCTCTGGTTTGGGTGGCGAGGGTTGGCCCTGACCCAGAGGTCTGGTGGGGGGATCGATCGCGTAGCTCGGCCCTTGCCCCTTCTCTGGTTTGGGTGGCGATGGTTGGCCCTACCGCAGAGGTCTTTAGGAGGGGGAGCGAGCGTGTTGCTCAGCCCGTGCCCCTTCTCTGGTTTGGGTGGCGAGGGTTGGCCGGACCCAGAGGTCTTGTGGGGGGAGCGAGCTCGTAGCTCATCTCGTGCCCCTTCTCTGGTTTGGGTGGAGAGGGTTGGCACTGCCCCAGAGGTTTTAAGGGGGTAGCGAGCGTGTAGCTCGGCACGTGCCCCTTCTCTGGTTATGGTGGCGAGGGTTGGCCCTACCCCAGAGGTCTTGAGGGGGGGAGCGAGCGCGTAGCTCGGTCGTTGCCCCTTCTCTGGTTTGGGTGGCGAGGGTTGGCCCTGACCCAGAGGTCTTGTGGGGAGGAGCGAGCGCGTAGCTCGACCTGTGCCCCTTCTCTGGTTTGGGTGGCGAGGGTTGGCCCGGACCCAGAGGTCTTGTGGGGGGAGCGAGCACGTAGATCGGCCCGTGCCCCTTCTCTGGTTTGGGTGGCGAGGGTTGGCTCGGGCCCAGAGGTCTTGTGGGGGGAGGAGAGAGCGCGTAGCTCGGCCCGTGCCCCTTCTCTGGTTTGGGTGGCGAGGGTTGGCCCTGACCCAGAGGTCTTGTGGGTGGAGCGAGCGCGTAGCTCGGCCCGTGCCCCTTCTCTGGTTTGGGTGGCGAGGGTTGGCCCAGACCCAGAGGGCTTGAGGGCGGGGAGAGAGCGCGTAGCTCGGCCCGTGCCCCTTCTTTGGTTTGGGTGGCGAGGGTTGGCCCAGACCCAGAGGGCTTGAGGGGGGGGGAGAGAGCGTGTAGCTCGGCCCGTGCCCCTTCTCTGGTTTGGGTGGCGAGGGTTAGCCCTGTCCCAGAGGTCTTGAGGGGGGGATCAAGCGCGTAGCTCGGCCCGTGCCCCTTCTCTGGTTTGGGTGGCGAGGGTTGGCCCTGCCCCAGAGATCTTGAGGGGGAGAGTGAGTGCATAGCTCGGCCCGTGCCACTTCTCTGGTTTGGGTGGCGAGGGTTGGCCCTGCCCCAGAGGTCTTGAGGGGGGGAGCGGGCACATAGCTCGTCTCGTGCCCCTTCTCTGGTTTGGGCGGCGAGGGTTGGCACTGCCCCAGAGGTTTTATGGGGGTAGCGAGCGTGTTGCTCTGCCCGTGCCCCTTCTCTGGTTTGGGTGGCGTGGGTTGGCCCTGCCCCAGAGGTCTTGAGGGGGGGGAGCGAGCGCGTAGCTCGGCCGGTGCCCCTTCTCTGGTTTGGGTGGTGAGGGTTGGCCCTAACCCAGAGGTCTTGTGGGGGGAGCGAGCGCGTAGCTCGGCCCGTGCCCCTTCTCTGGTTTGGGTGGCGAGGGTTGGCCCAGACCCAGAGGTCTTGTGGGGGGGAGCGAGCTCGTAGCTCGTCTCGTGCCCGTTCTCTGGTTTGGGTGGCGAGGGTTGGCACTGCCACAGAGGTTTTAAGGGGGTAGCGAGCATGTAGCTCGGCCCGTGCCCCTTCTCTGGTTTGGGTGGCGGGGGTTGGCCCTGCCCCAGAGGTCTTGAGGGGGGGAGCGAGCGCGTAGCTCGGCCGTTGCCCCTTCTCTGGTTTGGGTGGGGAGGGTTGGCCCTGACCTAGAGGTCTTGTGGGGAGGAGCGAGCGCGTAGCTCGACCCGTGCCCCTTCTCTAGTCTGGGTGGCGAGGGTTGGCCTGGACCCAGAGGTCTTGTGGGGGGAGCGAGCACGTAGCTCGGCCCGTGCCCCTTCTCTGGTTTGGGTGGCGAGGGTTGGCCCGGACCCAGAGGTCTAGTGGGGGGGAGCAAGCGCATAGCTCGGCCCGTGCCCCTTCTCTGGTTTGGGTGGCGAGGGTTGGCCCTGACCCAGAGGTCTTGTGGGGGGAGCGAGCGCGTAGCTCGGCCCGTGCCCCTTCTCTGGTTTGGGTGGCGAGGTTTGGCCCAGACCTAGAGGGCTTGAGGGGGGAGACAGCGCGTAGCTCGGCCCGTGCCCCTTCTCTGGTTTAGGTGGCGAGGGTTCGCCCTGCCCCAGAGGTCTGGAGGGGGGGATCGAGCGCGTAGCTCGGCCCGTGCCCCTTCTCTGGTTTGGGTGGCGAGGGTTGGCCCTGCCCCAGAGATCTTGAGGGGGAGAGCGAGCGCATAGCTCGGCCCGTGCCACTTCTCTAGGTTGGGTGGCGAGGGTTGGCCCTGCCCCAGAGGTCTTGAGGGGGGAGCTAGCACAAAGCTCGTCTCGTGCCCCTTCTCTAGTTTGGGCGGCGAGGGTTGGCACTACCCCAGAGGTTTTGTGGGGGGTAGCGAGCGTGTTGCTCCGCCCGTGCCCCTTCTCTGGTTTGGGTGGCGTAGGTTGGCCCTGCCCCAGAGGTCTTGAGGGGGGAGCGAGCGCGTAGCTCGGTCGGTGCCCCTTCTCTGGTTTGGGTGGCGAGGGTTGGCCCTAACCCAGAGGTCTTGTGGGGGGAGCGAGCGCGTAGCTCGGCCCGTGCCCCTTGTCTGGTTTGGGTGGTGAGGGTTGGCCCATACCCAGAGGTCTTGTCGGGGGAGCAAGTGTGTAGATCGGCCTGTGCCCCTTCTCTGGTTTGGGTGGCGAGGGTTGGCCCTGACCCAGAGGTCTTGTGGGGGGAGCGATCGCGTAGCTCGGCCCGTGCCCCTTCTCTGGTTTGGGTGGCGATGGTTGGCCCTACCGCAGAGATCTTTAGGAGGGGGAGCGAGCGTGTAGCTCAGCCCGTGCCCCTTCTCTGGTTTGGGTGGCGAGGGTTGGCCCTGCCTCAGAGGTCTTGTGGGGGAGCGCGAGCGCGTAGCTCGGCCCTTGCCCCTTCTCTGGTTTGGGTGGCGAGGGTTGGCCCGGACCCAGAGGTCTTGTGGGGGGGAACGAGCGCGTAGCTCGGCCCGTGCCCCTTCTCTGGTTTGGGTGGCGAGGGTTGTCCCTGACCTAGAGGTCTTGTGGGGGGAGCGAGCGCGTAGCTCGGTCCGTGCCCCTTCCCTGGTTTGGGTGGCGAGCGTTGGCCCAGACCCAGAGGGCTTGAGGGGGGGGGAGACAGCGCGTAGCTCGGCCCGTGCCCCTTCTCTGGTTTGGGTGGTGAGGGTTATCCCTGCCCCAGAGGTCTTGAGGGGGGGATCGAGCGCGTAGCTCGGCCCGTGCCCCTTCTCTGGTTTGGGTGGCGAGGGTTGGCCCTGCCCCAGAGATCTTGAGGGGGAGAGCGAGCGCATAGCTCGGCCCGTGCCACTTCTCTAGTTTGGGTGGCGAGGGTTGGCCCTGCCCCAGAGGTCTTGAGGGGGGAGCGAGCACATAGCTCGTCTCGTGCCCCTTCTCTAGTTTGGGCGGCGAGGGTTGGCACTGCCCCAGAGGTTTTGTGGGGGGTAGCGAGCGTGTTGCTCCGCCCGTGCCCCTTCTCTGGTTTGGGTGGCGTGGGTTGGCCCTGCCCGAGAGGTCTTGAGGGGGGAGCGATCGCGTAGCTCAGTCGGTGCCCCTTCTCTGGTTTGGGTGGCGAGGTTTGGCCCTAACCCAGAGGTCTTGTGGGGGGAGCGAGCACGTAGCTCGACCCATGCCCCTTGTCTGGTTTGGGTGGTGAGGGTTGGCCCAGACCCAGAGGTCTTGTGGGGGGAGCAAGTGCGTAGCTCGGCCTGTGCCCCTTCTTTGGTTTGGGTGGCGAGGGTTGACCCTGACCCAGAGGTCTTGTGGGGGGGAGCAATCGCGTAGCTCGGCCCGTGCCCCTTCTCTGGTTTGGGTGGCGATGGTTGGCCCTACCACAGAGATCTTTATGAGGGGGAGCGAGCGTGTAGCTCAGACCATGCCCCTTCTCTGGTTTGGGTGGCGAGGGCTGGCCCTGCCCCAGAGGTCTTGAGGGGGAGAGCGAGCGCGTAGCTCGGCCCGTGCCCCTTCTCTGGTTTGGGTGGCGAGGGTTGGCCCTGCCCCAGAAGTCTTGAGGGGGGTGGAGCGAGCGCGTAGCTCGGCCCGTGCCCCTTCTCTGGTTTAGGTGGCAAGGGTTGGCACTGCCTCAGAGGTGTTGAGCGGGGGAGCGAGCGCGTAGCTTGGCCCGTGCCCCTTCTCTGGTTTGGGTGGCGAGGGTTGGCCCTGCCCCAGAGGTCTTGTGGGGTGGAGCAAGCGCGTTGCTCGGCCCGTGTCCCTTCTCTGGTTTGGGTGGCGAGGGTTGGCCCAGCCCCAGAGGTCTTGTGGGGGGAGAAGCGAGCACGTAGCTCGGCCCTGCCCCTTCTCTGGTTTGGGTGGCGAGGGTTGGCCCTGATCCAGAGGTCTTGTGGTGAGGAGCAGGGGAGCGAGCGCGTAGCTCTGCCCGTGCCCCTTCTCTGGTTTAGGTGGCGAGGGTTGGCCCCCCCAGAGGTCTTGTGGGGGGGAGCAAGTGCATTGCTCGGCCCGTACCCCTTCTCTGGTTTGAGTGGCAAGGGTTGGCCCTGCCCCAGAGGTCTTGTGGGGGGGATCGAGCGCGTAGCTCGGCCCATTCCTCTTCTCTGGTTTGGGTAGCGAGGGTTGGCCCTGACCCAGAGGTCTTGTGGGGGGTAGCGAGCGCGTAGCTCGGCCCGTGCCCCTTCTCTGGTTTGGGTGGCGAGGGTTGGCCCTGCCCCAGAGGTCTTTAGGAGGGGGAGTGAGCGCGTAGCTCAGCCCGTTCCCCTTCTCTGGTTTAGGTGGCCAGGGTTGGCCCTGTCCAAGAGGTCTTGTGGGGGAGAGCGAGCACGTAGCTCAGCCCGTGCCCCTTCTCTGGTTAGGGTGGCGAGTGTTGGCCCTACCCCAGAGGTCTTGAGGGGTGAGCGAGTGTGTAGCTCGGCCCGTGCCCCTTCTCTGGTTTGGGTGGCGAGGGTTGGCCCTGCCCCAGAGGTCATGAGGGGGGAACGAGAGCGTAGCTTGGCCCGTGCCCCTTCTCTGGTTTGGGTGGCAAGGGTTAGCCCTGCACCAGAGGTCTTGAGGGGGGAGGGAGCACGTAGCTCGGCCCGTGCCCCTTCTCTGGTTTGGGTGGCGAGGGTTGCCCTGTCCCAGAGGTCTTAAGGGGGGAGCGAGCGCAAATCTCGGCCCGTGCCCCTTCTCTGGTTAGGTGGCGAGGGTTGGCCCTGCCCCAGAGGTCTTATGGGGGGAGCGAGCGCGTAGCTCGGCCCGTGCCCCTTCTCTGGTTTGGGCAGTAAGGGTTGGCCCTGCCCCAGAGGTCTTGAGGGGGGAGCGAGCGTATAGATCGGCCTGTGCCCCTTCTCTGGTTTGGGTGGCGATGGTTGGCCATGCCCCAGAGGTCTTGTGGGGGGAGCAAGCGCGTAGATCGTCCCGTTCCCCTTCTCTGGTTTGGGTGGCGAGGGTTGGCCCTGCCCCAGACGTCTTGAGGGGGGAGCGAGCGCGTAGCTCGGCCCGTGCCCCTTCTCTGGTTTAGGCGGCAAGGGTTGGCACTGCCTCAGAGGTGTTTAGCGGGGGAGCGAGCGCGTAGCTTGGCCCGTGCCCCTTCCCTGGTTTGGGTGGCGAGGGTTGGCCCTGCCCCAGAGGTCTTGTGGGGTGGAGCAAGCACGTTGCTCGGCCCGTGTCCCTTCTCTGGTTTGGGTGGCGAGGGTTGGCCCAGCCCCAGAGGTCTTGTGGGGGGAGGAGCGAGCACGTAGCTCGGCCCGTGCCCCTTCTCTGGTTTGGGTGGCGAGGGTTGGCCCTGATCCAGAGGTCTTGTGGTGGGAGCGAGCGCGTAGCTCGGCCCGTGCCCCTTCTTTGGTTTGGGTGGGGAGCGAGCGCCTAGCTCGGCCCGTGCCCCTTCTCTGGTTTGGGTGGCGAGGTTGGACCCTACCCCATAGGTAATTAGGAGGGGGATCGAGCGTTTAGCTCGGCCCGTGCCCCTTCTTTGGTCTGGGTGGCGAGGGTTGGCCCTGCCCTAGAAGTCTTGAGGGGGGGAGCGAGAACGTAGCTCGGCCCGTGCCCCTTCTCTGGTTCGGGTGGCGAGGGTTGGCCCTGCCCCAGAGGTCTTGAGGGGGGGAGTGAGCACGTAGCTCGGCCCGTGCCTTTTCTCTGGTTTGGGTGGAGAGGGTTGGCCCTGCCCCAGAATTCTTGAGGGGGGGAGCAAGCGCGTAGCTCGGCCCGTGCCCCTTCTCTGGTTTAGGTGGCAAGGGTTGGCCCTGCCTCCGAGGTGTTGAGCGGGGGAGCGAGCGCGTAGCTCGGCCCGTGTCCCTTCTCTGGTTTAGGTGGCGAGGGTTGGCCCCCCAGAGGTCTTATGGGGGGGAGCAAGTGCATTGCTTGGCCCGTACCCCTTCTCTGGTTTGAGTGGCAAGGGTTGGCCCTGCCCCAGAGGTCTTGTGGGGGGGATCGAGCGCGTAGCTCGGCCCGTTCCTCTTCTCTGGTTTGGGTGGCGAGGGTTGGCCCTGACCCAGAGGTCTTGTGGGGGGTAGCGAGCGCGTAGCTCGGCCCGTGCCCCTTCTCTGGTTTAGGTGTCGAGGGTTGGCCCTGCCCCTGAGGTCTTTAGGAGGGGGTGTGAGCGCGTAGCTCAGCCCGTTCCCCTTCTCTGGTTTGGGTGGCCAGGGTTGGCCCTGTCCCAGAGGTCTTGTGGGGGAGAGCGAGCACGTAGCTCAGCCCGTGCCCCTTCTCTGGTTAGGTTGGCGACTGTTGGCCCTACCCCAGAGGTCTTGAGGGGTGAGCGAGTGTGTAGCTCGGCCCGTGCCCCTTCTCTGGTTTGGGTGGCGAGGGTTGGCCCTGCCCCAGAGGTCATGAGGGGGGAGCAAAAGCGTATCTTGGCCCGTGCCCCTTCTCTGGTTTGGGTGGCAAGGGTTGGCCCTGCACCTGAGGTCTTGAGGGGGGAGGGAGCGCGTAGCTCGGCCCGTGCCCCTTCTCTGGTTTGGGTGGCGAGGGTTACCATGTCCCAGAGGTCTTGAGGGGGGAGCGAGCGCAAAGCTCGGCCCGTGCCCCTTCTCTGGTTGGGTGGCGAGGGTTGGCCCTGCCCCAGAGGTCTTATGGGGGGAGCGAGCGCGTAGCTCGGCCCGTGCCCCTTCTCTGGTTTGGGCAGCGAGGGTTGGCCCTGCCTCAGAGGTCTTGAGGGGGGAGCGAGCGTATAGCTCGGCCCGTGCCCCTTCTCTGGTTTGGGTGGCGAGGGTTGGCCCTGCCCCAGAGGTCATGAGGGGGGGAGCGAGAGCGTAGCTTGGCCCGTGCCCCTTCTCTGGTTTGGGTGGCAAGGGTTGGCCCTGCACCAGAGGTCTTGAGGGGGGAGGGAGCGCGTAGCTCGGCCCGTGCCCCTTCTCTGGTTTGGGTGGCGAGGGTTACCCTGTCCCAGAGGTCTTGAGGGGGGAGCGAGCGCAAAGCTCGGCCCGTGCCCTTTCTCTGGTTGGGTGGCGAGGGTTGGCCCTACCCCAGAGGTCTTATGGGGGGAGCGAGCGCGTAGCTCAGCCCATGCCCCTTCTCTGGTTTGGGCAGCGAGGGTTGGCCCTGCCCCAGAGGTCTTGAGGGGGGAGCGAGCGTATAGCTCAGCCCGTGCCCCTTCTCTGGTTTGGGTGGCGATGGTTGGCCATGCCCCAGAGGTCTTGTGGGGGGGAGCAAGCGCGTAGATCGTCCCGTTCCCCTTCTCTGGTTTGGGTGGCGAGGGTTGGCCCTGCCCCAGACGTCTTGAGGGGGGAGCGAGCGCGTAGCTCGGCCCGTGCCCCTTCTCTGGTTTAGGCGGCAAGGGTTGGCACTGCCTCAGAGGTGTTGAGCGGGGGAGCGAGCGCGTAGCTTGGCCCGTGCCCCTTCTCTGGTTTGGGTGGCGAGGGTTGGCCCTGCCCCAGAGGTCTGGTGGGGTGGAGCAAGCACGTTGCTCGGCCCGTGTCCCTTCTCTGGTTTGGGTGGCGAGGGTTGGCCCAGCCCCAGAGGTCTTGTGGGGGGAGGAGCGAGCACGTAGCTCGGCCCGTGCCCCTTCTCTGGTTTGGGTGGCGAGGGTTGGCCCTGATCCAGAGGTCTTGTGGTGGGAGCGAGCGCGTAGCTCGGCCTGTGCCCCTTCTTTGGTTTGGGTGGGGAGCGAGCGCGTAGCTCGGCCCGTGCCCCTTCTCTGGTTTGGGTGGCGAGGTTGGACCCTACCCCATAGGTAATTAGGAGGGGGAGCGAGCGTTTAGCTCGGCCCGTGCCCCTTCTTTGGTCTGGGTGGCGAGGGTTGGCCCTGCCCTAGAAGTCTTGAGGGGGGGAGCGAGAACGTAGCTCGGCCCGTGCCCCTTCTCTGGTTCGGGTGGCGAGGGTTGGCCCTGCCCCAGAGGTCTTGAGGGGGGGAGTGAGCACGTAGCTCGGCCCGTGCCTTTTCTCTGGTTTGGGTGGAGAGGGTTGGCCCTGCCCCAGAATTCTTGAGGGGGGGAGCAAGCGCGTAGCTCGGCCCGTGCCCCTTCTCTGGTTTAGGTGGCAAGGGTTGGCCCTGCCTCCGAGGTGTTGAGCGGGGGAGCGAGCGCGTAGCTCGGCCCGTGTCCCTTCTCTGGTTTAGGTGGCGAGGGTTGGCCCCCCAGAGGTCTTATGGGGGGGAGCAAGTGCATTGCTTGGCCCGTACCCCTTCTCTGGTTTGAGTGGCAAGGGTTGGCCCTGCCCCAGAGGTCTTGTGGGGGGGATCGAGCGCGTAGCTCGGCCCGTTCCTCTTCTCTGGTTTGGGTGGCGAGGGTTGGCCCTGACCCAGAGGTCTTGTGGGGGGTAGCGAGCGCGTAGCTCGGCCCGTGCCCCTTCTCTGGTTTGGGTGTCGAGGGTTGGCCCTGCCCCTGAGGTCTTTAGGAGGGGGTGTGAGCGCGTAGCTCAGCCCGTTCCCCTTCTCTGGTTTGGGTGGCCAGGGTTGGCCCTGTCCCAGAGGTCTTGTGGGGGAGAGCGAGCACGTAGCTCAGCCCGTGCCCCTTCTCTGGTTAGGTTGGCGACTGTTGGCCCTACCCCAGAGGTCTTGAGGGGTGAGCGAGTGTGTAGCTCGGCCCGTGCCCCTTCTCTGGTTTGGGTGGCGAGGGTTGGCCCTGCCCCAGAGGTCATGAGGGGGGAGCAAAAGCGTATCTTGGCCCGTGCCCCTTCTCTGGTTTGGGTGGCAAGGGTTGGCCCTGCACCTGAGGTCTTGAGGGGGGAGGGAGCGCGTAGCTCGGCCCGTGCCCCTTCTCTGGTTTGGGTGGCGAGGGTTACCATGTCCCAGAGGTCTTGAGGGGGGAGCGAGCGCAAAGCTCGGCCCGTGCCCCTTCTCTGGTTGGGTGGCGAGGGTTGGCCCTGCCCCAGAGGTCTTATGGGGGGAGCGAGCGCGTAGCTCGGCCCGTGCCCCTTCTCTGGTTTGGGCAGCGAGGGTTGGCCCTGCCTCAGAGGTCTTGAGGGGGGAGCGAGCGTATAGCTCGGCCCGTGCCCCTTCTCTGGTTTGGGTGGCGAGGGTTGGCCCTGCCCCAGAGGTCATGAGGGGGGGAGCGAGAGCGTAGCTTGGCCCGTGCCCCTTCTCTGGTTTGGGTGGCAAGGGTTGGCCCTGCACCAGAGGTCTTGAGGGGGGAGGGAGCGCGTAGCTCGGCCCGTGCCCCTTCTCTGGTTTGGGTGGCGAGGGTTACCCTGTCCCAGAGGTCTTGAGGGGGGAGCGAGCGCAAAGCTCGGCCCGTGCCCTTTCTCTGGTTGGGTGGCGAGGGTTGGCCCTACCCCCGAGGTCTTATGGGGGGAGCGAGCGCGTAGCTCAGCCCGTGCCCCTTCTCTGGTTTGGGCAGCGAGGGTTGGCCCTGCCCCAAAGGTCTTGAGGGGGGAGCGAGCATATAGCTCAGCCCGTGCCCCTTCTCTGGTTTGGGTGGCGATGGTTGGCCATGCCCCAGAGGTCTTGTGGGGGGGGAGCAAGCGCGTAGATAGTCCCGTGCCCCTTCTCTGGTTTGGGTGGCGAGGGTTGGCTCTGCCCCAGACGTCTTGCGGGGGGAACGAGCGCGTAGCTCGGCCCGTGCCCCTTCTCTGGTTTAGGTGGCAAGGGTTGGCCCTGCCTCAGAGGTGTTGAGCGGGGGAGCGAGAGTGTAGCTCGGCCCGTGCCCCTTCTCTGGTTTGGGTGGCGAGGGTTGGCCCTGCCCTAGAGGTCTTGAGGGGGGGAGCGAGCGCGTAGCTCGGCCCGTGCCCCTTCTCTGGTTTGGGTGGCGAGGGTTGGCCCAGCCCCAGAGGTCTTGTGGGGGGAGGAGCGAGCGCGTAGCTCGGCCCGTGCCCCTTCTCTCGTTTGGGTGGCAAGGGTTGGCCCTGCCCCAGAGGTCTTGTGGTGGGAGCGAGCGCGTAGCTCGGCCCGTGCCCCTTCTCTGGTTTGGGTGGCGAGGGTTGGACCTGACCCTGAGGTCTTGTGGAGGATAGCCAGCGCGAAGCTCGGCCCGTGCCCCTTCTCTGGTTTGGGTGGCGAGGGTTGGCCCTGCCCCAGAGGTCTTTAGGAGGGGGAGCGAGCGCGTAGCTCGGCCCGTGCCCCTTCTCTGGTTTGGGTGGCGAGGGTTGGCCCTGCCCCAGAGGTCTTGAGGGGGGGCAAGCACGTAGCTAGGCCCGTGCCCCTTATCTGGTTTGGGTGGCGAGGGTTGGCCCTCCCCCAGAGGTCTTGAGGGGGGGCAAGCACGTAGCTAGGCCCGTGCCCCTTATCTGGTTTGGGTGGCGAGGGTTGGCCCTCCCCCAGAGGTCTTGAGGGGGAGAGAGAGCGCGTAGCTCGGCCCATGCCCCTTCGCTGGTTTAGGTGGCGAGGGTTGGCCCTACCCCAGAAGTCTTATGGGGGGAGCGAGCGCGTAGCTCGGCCCGTGCCCCTTCTCTGGTTTAGGTGGCAAGGGTTGGCCCTACCTCTGAGGTGTTTAGAGGGGGAGCGAGCGCGTAGCTCGGCCCGTGCCCCTTCTCTGGTCTGGGTGGTGAGGGTTGGCCCTACCCCAGAGGTCTTGTGAGGGGGAGCAAGTGCGTAGCTCGGCCCGTGTCCCTTCTCTGGTTTGGGTGGCGAGGGTTGGCCCTGCCACAACGGTCTTGTGGGAGGGAGCAAGCACGTAGCTCGGCCCGTGCCCCTTCTCTGGTTTGGGTGGCGAGGGTTGGCCCTTACCCAGAGGTCTTATGGGGGGGAGCGAGCACGTAGCTCGGCCCGTGCCCCTTCTCTGGTTTGGGTGGCGAGGGTTGGCCGTGCCCCAGAGGTCTTTAGGAGGGGGAGCGAGGGCGTAGCTCAACCCGTGCCCCTTCTCTGGTTTGGGTGGCGAGGGTTGGCCCTGTCCCAGAGGTCTTGAGGGGGGAGCGAGCACGTAGCTCGGCCTGTGCCCCTTCTCTGGTTTGGGTGGCAAGGGTTGGCCCTGGCCCAGAGGTCTTATGGGGGGAGCGAGCGTGTAGCTCGGCCCGTGCCCCTTCTCTGGTTTGGGCAGCGAGGGTTGGCCCTGCCCCAGAGTTCTTGAGGGGGGAGCGAGCGTGTAGCTCGGCCCGTGCCCCTTCTCTGGTTTGGGTCGCGATGGTTGGCCATGCCCCAGAGGTCTTATGGGGGGGAGGGAGCACGTAGCTCGTCCCGTGCCCCTTCTCTGGTTTGGGTGGCGAGGGTTGGCCCTGCCCCAGACGTCTTGAGGGGGGAGCAAGCGCGTAGCTCGGACCGTGCCCCTTCTCTGGTTTAGGTGGCAAGGGTAGGCCCTGCCTCAGAGGTGTTGAGCGGGGGAGCGAGCGCGTAGCTCGGCCCGTGCCCCTTCTCTGGTTTGGGTGGAGAGGGTTGGCCCTGCCCCAGAGGTTTTGAGGGGGGGAGCGAGCGCGTAGCTCGGCCCGTGCCCCTTATCTGGTTTGGGTGGCGAGGGTTGGCCCTCCCCAGAGGTCTTGAGGGGGAGAGCGAGCGCGTAGCTCGGCCTGTGCCGCTTCTCTAGTTTGGGTGGCAAGGGTTGGCCCTGCCCCAAAAGTCTTGAGGGGGGGAGCGATCACGTAGCTCGGCCCGTGCCCCTTCTCTGGTTTGGGTGGCGAGGGTTGGCCCTGACCCAGAGGTCTTGTGGAGGATAGCGAGCGTGAAGCTCGGCCCGTGCCCCTTCTCTTGTTTGGGTGGCGAGGGTTGGCCCTGCCCCAGAGGTCTTTAGGAGGAGGAGCGAGCGTGTAGCTCGGCCCGTGCCCATTCTCTAGTTTGGGTGGCGAGGGTTGGCCCTGCTCCAGAGGTCTTGAGGGGGGGAGCAAGCACGTAGCTCGGCCCGTGCCCCTTATCTGGTTTGGGTGGCGAGGGTTGGCCCTTCCCCAGAGGTCTTGAGGGGGAGAGCGAGCGCGTAGCTCGGCCCATGCCCCTTCGCTGGTTTGGGTGGCGAGGGTTGGCCCTACCCCAGAAGTCTTGAGGGGGGTAGCGAGCGCGTAGCTCGGCCTGTGTCCCTTCTCTGGTTTGGGTGGCGAGGGTTGGCCCTGCCCCAGTGGTCTTGTGGGACGGAGCAGGCACGTAGCTCGGCCCGTTCCCCTTCTCTGGTTTAGGTGGCAAGGGTTGGCCCTACCTCAGAGGTGTTTAGAGGGGGAGCGCGCGCGTAGCTCGGCCCGTGCCCCTTCTCTGGTCTGGGTGGCGAGGGTTGGCCCTACCCCAGAGGTCTTGTGAGGGGGAGCAGGTGCGTAGCTCGGCCTGTGCCCCTTCTCTGGTTTGGGTGGGGAGGGTTGGCCCTCCCCAGAGGTCTTGAGGGGGGGGAGCGAGCGCGTAGCTCGGCCGGTGCCCCTTCTCTGGTTTGGGTGGCGAGGGTTGGCCCTGACCCAGAGGTCTTGTGGGGGGAGCGAGCGCGTAGCTCGGCCCGTGCCCCTTCTCTGGTTTGGGTGGCGAGGGTTGGCCCTGCCCCAGAGGTCTTTAGGAGGGGGAGCGAGGGCGTAGCTCAGCCCCTGCCCCTTCTCTGGTTTGGGTGGCGAGGGTTGGCCCTGTCCCAGAGGTCTTGAGGGGGGAGCGAGCGCGTAGCTTGGCCTGTTCCCCTTCTCTGGTTTAGGTGGCGAGGGTTGGCCCTGCCCCAGAGGTCTTGAGGGGGGGAGCGAGCGCGTAGCTCGGCCGGTGCCCCTTCGGTGGTTTGGGTGGTGAGTGTTGGCCCTGACAAAGAGGTCTTGTATGGGTAGCGTGCGCGTAGCTCGGCCAGTGCCCCATCTATGGTTTGGGTGGCGAGGGTTGGCCCAGACCCAGAGGTCTTGTAGGGGGGAGCGAGCGCGTAGCTCAGCCCGTGCCCCTTCTCTGGTTTGGGTGGCGAGGGTTGGTACTGCCCCAGAAGTTTTGAGGGGGTAGTGACCGTGTAGCTCGTCCCGTGCCCCTTCTCTGGTTTGGGTGGTGAGGGTTGGCCCTGACCCAGAGGTCTTGTCGGGGGGAGCGAGCGCGTAGCTCGGCCCGTGCCCCTTCTCTGGTTTGGGTGGCGAGGGTTGGCCGGACCCAGAGGTCTTGTGGGGGGAGCGAGCGCGTAGCTCATCTCGTGCCCCTTCTCTGGTTTGGGTGGCGAGGGTTGGCACTGCCCCAGAGGTTTTGAGGGGGTAGCGAGCGTGTAGCTCGGCCAGTGCCCCTTTTCTGGTTTGGGTGGTGTTGGTTGGCCCTGCCCCAGAGTTCTTGAAGGGGGGAGCGAGCGCGTAGCTCGGCCGTTGCCCCTTCTCTGGTTTGGGTGGCGAGGGTTGGCCCTGACCAGAGGTCTTGTGGGGAGGAGCTAGCACGTAGCTCGACCCGTGCCCCTTCTCTGGTTTGGGTGGCGAGGGTTGGCCCAGACCCAGAGGTCTTATGGGGGGAGCGAGCGTGTAGCTCGGCCCGTGCCCCTTCTCTGGTTTGGGTGGCGAGGGTTGGCCCGGACCCAGAGGTCTTGTGGGGGGAGCGAGCGCGTAGCTCGGCCCGTGCCCCTTCTCTGGTTTGGGTGGCGAGGTTTGGCCCTACCCCATAGGTATTTAGGAGGGGAGCGAGCATTTAGCTCGGCGCGTGCCCCTTCTCTGGTGTGGGTGGCATGGGTTGGCCCTGCCCCAGAGGTCTTGTGGGGGGAGCGAGCGCGTAGCTCGGCCCGTGCCCCTTCTCTGGTTTGGGTGGCGAGGTTTGGCCCTAACCCAGAGGTCTTGTGGGGGCTCCGAGCGCGTAGCTCGGCCCGTGCCTCTTCTCTGGTTTGGGTGGCGAGGGTTGGCCCTGCCCCAGAGGTCTTTAGGAGGGGGAGTGAGCGCATAGCTCAACCCGTGCCCCTTCTCTGGTTTGGGTGGCGAGGGTTGGCCCTGTCCCAGAGGTCTTGTGGGGGGGAGAGAGCGTGTATCTCGGCATGTGCCCCTTCTCTGGTTAGGGTGGAGAGTGTTGGCCCTACCCTAGAGGTCTTAAGGGGGGAGCGAGTGCGTAGCTCGTCCCGTGCCCCTTCTCTGGTTTGGGTGGCGAGGGTTGGCCCTACTCCAGAGGTCTTGAGGGGGGAGCGAGAGCGTAGCTTGGCCCGTGCCCCTTCTCTGGTTTGGGTGGCGAGGGTTGGCCCTGCACCAGAGGTCTTGAGGGGGGAGGAAGCACATAGCTCGGCCCGTGCCCCTTCTCTGGTTTGGGTGGCGAGGGTTGGCCCTGCCCCAGAGGTCTTAGGGGGGGAGCGAGCACGTAGCTCGACCGTTGCCCCTTCTCTGGTTTGGGTGGCGAGGGTTGGCCCTGACCCAGAGGTCTTGTGGGGAGGAGCGAGCACGTAGCTCGACCCGTGCCCCTTCTCTGGTTTGGGTGGCGAGGGTTGGCCCGGACCCAGAGGTCTTGTGGGGGGAGCGAGCGCGTAGCTCGGCCCGTGCCCCTTCTCTGGTTTGGGCAGTGAGGGTTGGCCCTGCCCCAGAGGTATTGAGGGTGGAGCGAGCGTGTCGCTCGGCCCGTGCCCCTTCTCTGGTTTGGGTGGCGATGGTTGGCCATGCCCCAGAGGTCTTGCGGGGGGAGCGAGCGCGTAGCTCGACCCGTGCCCCTTCTCTGGTTTGGGTGGCGAAGGTTGGCCCTGACCCAGAGGTCTTGTGGGGGATAGCGAGCGTGAAGCTCGACCCGTGCCCCTTCTCTGGTTTGGGTGGAAAGGGTTGGCCCTGCCCCAGAGGTCTTTAGGAGGGGGAGCGAGCGCGTAGCTCGGCCCGTGCCCCTTCTCTGGTTTGGGTGGCGAGGGTTGGCCCTACCCCAGAGGTCTTGAGGGGGGAGCGAGCGCGTAGCTCGACCCATGCCCCTTCTCTGGTTTGGGTGGCGAGGGTTGGCCCTACCCCAGAGGTCTTGAGGGGGAGAGCGAGCGCGTAGCTCGTCCCGTGCCCCTTCTCTGGTTTGGGTGGCGAGGGTTGGCCCTGCCCTAGAAGTCTTGAGGGGGGAGCGAGCGCGTAGCTCGGCCCATGCCCCTTCTCTGGTTTAGGTGGTAAGGGTTGGCCTTGCCTCAGTGGTGTTGAGCCGGGGAGCGAGCGCGTAGCTCGGCCCGTGCCCCTACTCTGGTTTAGGTGGCGAGGGTTGGCCCTGCCCCATAGGTCTTGAGGGGTGGAGCGAGCGCGTGGCTCGGCCCGTGCCCCTTCTCTGGTTTGGGTGGCGAGGGTTGGCCCTACCCCAGAGGTTTTGAGGGGGAGAATGAGCGTGTAGCTTGGCCCGTGCCCCTTCTCTGGTTTGGGTGGCGAGGGTTGGCCCTGCCCCAGAAGGCTTGAGAGGGGTAGCGAGCGCGTAGCTCAGTCCGCGCCCCTTCTCTGGTTTGGGTGGCGAGGGTTGGCCCTGCCCCAGAGGTCTTTAGGAGGGGGAGCGAGTGGGTAGCTCGGCCCGTGCCCCTTCTCTGGTTTGGGTGGCGAGGGTCGGCCCTGCCCCAGAGGTCTTGAGGGGGGGAGCGGGCGCGTAGCTCGGCCCGTGCCCCTTCTCTGGTTTGGGTGGCGAGGGTTGGCCCTACCCCAAAGGTATTGAGGGGGAGAGCGAGCGCGTAGCTCAGCACGTGCCCCTTCTCTGGTTTGGGTGGCGAGGGTTGGCCCTGCCCCAGAAGTATTGAGGGGTGAGCGAGCGCGTAGCTCTGTCCGTGCCCCTTCTCTGGTTTAGGTGGCATGGGTTGGCCCTGCCTCAGAGGTGTTGAGCGGGGGAGCGAGCACGTAGCTCGGCCCGTGCCCCTTATCAGGTTTGGGTGGCGAGGGTTGGCCCTGCCCCAGAGGTCTTATGAGGGAGAGCAAGTGCGTAGCTCGGCCCGTGTCCCTTCTCTGGTTTGGGTGGTGAGGGTTGGCCCTGCCCCAGAGGTCTTGTGGGGGGCGCGAGCACGTAGCTCGGCCCGTGCCCTTTATCTGGTTTGGGTGGCAAGGGTTGGCCCTGACCCAGAGGTCTTGTGGGGGGGAGCGAGCGCATAGCTCGGCCCGTGCCCCTTCTCTGGTTTGGGTGGCGAGGGTTGGCCCTGCCCCAGAGGTCTTTAGGATGGGGAGCGAGCGCGTAGCTCGGCCTGTGCCCCTTCTCTGGTTTGTGTGGTATGGGTTGGCCCTGCCCCAGAGGTCTTGAGGGGGGAACGAGCGCGTAGCTCGGTCGGTGCCCCTTCTCTGGTTTGGGTGGCGAGGGTTGGCCCTGACCCAGAGGTCTTGTGGGGGGAGCGAGCGCGTAGCTCGGCCCGTGCCCCTTCTTTGGTTTGGGTGGCGAGGGTTGGCCCGGAGCCAGAGGTCTTGTGGGGGGAGAGAGCGTGTAGCTCGGCCTATGCCCCTTCTCTGGTTTGGGTGGTGAGGGTTGGCCCGGACCCAGAGGTCTTGTAGGGGGAGCGAGCGTGTAGCTCGGCCCGTGCCCCTTCTCTGGTTTGGGTGGCGAGGGTTGGCCCGGACCCAGAGGACTTGTGGGGGAGAGCGAGCGCGTAGCTCAGCCCGTGCCCCTTCTCTGGTTAGGTTGGCGAGGGTTGGCTCTGCCCCAGAGGGTTTGAGGGGGTAGCGACCGTCTAGCTCAGCCCGTGCCCCTTCTCTGGTTTGGGTGGCGAGGGTTGGCCCTACCCCAGAGGTCTTGAGGGGGGGAGCGAGCGCGTAGCTCGGCCGGTGCCCCTTCTCTGGTTTGGGTGGCGTGGGTTGGCCCTGACCCAGAGGTCTTGTGGGGGGGAGCGAGCACGTAGCTAGGCCGGTGCCCCTTCTCTGGTTTAGGTGGAGAGGGTTGCCCCTGCCTTAGAGGTGATGAGCGGGGGAGCGAGTGTGTAGCTGGGCCCGTGCCCCTTCTCTGGTTTGGGTGGCGAGGGTTGGCCCTGCCCCAGAGGTCTTGTGAGGGGGAGCAAGCGCGTAGCTCGGCCCGTGTCCCATCTCTGGTTTGGGTGGCGAGGGTTTGCCCTGCCCCAAAGGTCCTGTGGAGGGAGCGAGCACGTAGCTCGGCCCGTGTCCCTTCTCTGGTTTGGGTGGAAAGGGTTGGCCCTGACCCAGAGGTCTTGTGGGGGGGGGAGCGAGCGCGTAGCTCGGCCCGTGCCCCTTCTCTGGTTTGGGTGGCGAGGTTTGGCCCTGCCCCAAAAGTCTTTAGGAGGGGGAGCGAGCACGTAGCTCAGCCCGTGCCCCTTCTCTGGTTTGGGTGGCAAGGGTTGGCCCTGCCCCAGAAGTCTTGAGGGGGGAGCGAGCACGTAGCTCGGCCCGTGCCCCTTCTCTTGTTTGGGTGGCGAGGGTTGGACCTGACCCTGAGGTCTTGTGGAGGATAGCCAGCGCGAAGCTCGGCCCGTGCCCCTTCTCTGGTTTGGGTGGCGAGGGTTGGCCCTGCCCCAGAGGTCTTTAGGAGGGGGAGCGAGCGCGTAGCTCGGCCCGTGCCCCTTCTCTGGTTTGGGTGGCGAGGGTTGGCCCTGCCCCAGAGGTCTTGAGGGGGGGCAAGCACGTAGCTAGGCCCGTGCCCCTTATCTGGTTTGGGTGGCGAGGGTTGGCCCTCCCCCAGAGGTCTTGAGGGGGAGAGCGAGCGCGTAGCTCGGCCCATGCCCCTTCGCTGGTTTAGGTGGCGAGGGTTGGCCCTACCCCAGAAGTCTAATGGGGGGAGCGAGCGCGTAGCTCGGCCCGTGCCCCTTCCCTGGTTTAGGAGGCAAGGGTTGGCCCTCCCTCTGAGGTGTTTAGAGGGGGAGCGAGCGCGTAGCTCGGCCCGTGCCCCTTCTCTGGTCTGGGTGGGGAGGGTTGGCCCTACCCCAGAGGTCTTGTGAGGGGGAGCAAGTGCGTAGCTCGGCCCGTGTCCCTTCTCTGGTTTGGGTGGCGAGGGTTGGCCCTGCCACAACGGTCTTGTGGGAGGGAGCAAGCACGTAGCTCGGCCCGTGCCCCTTCTCTGGTTTGGGTGGCGAGGGTTGGCCCTTACCCAGAGGTCTTATGGGGGGGAGCGAGCACGTAGCTCGGCCCGTGCCCCTTCTCTGGTTTGGGTGGCGAGGGTTGGCCCTGCCCCAGAGGTCTTTAGGAGGGGGAGCGAGGGCGTAGCTCAACCCGTGCCCCTTCTCTGGTTTGGGTGGCGAGGGTTGGCCCTGTCCCAGAGGTCTTGAGGGGGGAGCGAGCACGTAGCTCGGCCTGTGCCCCTTCTCTGGTTTGGGTGGCAAGGGTTGGCCCTGGCCCAGAGGTCTTATGGGGGGAGCGAGCGTGTAGCTCGGCCCGTGCCCCTTCTCTGGTTTGGGCAGCGAGGGTTGGCCCTGCCCCAGAGTTCTTGAGGGGGGAGCGAGCGTGTAGCTCGGCCCGTGCCCCTTCTCTGGTTTGGGTGGTGATGGTTGGCCATGCCCCAGAGGTCTTATGGGGGGAGGGAGCACGTAGCTCGTCACGTGCCCCTTCTCTGGTTTGGGTGGCGAGGGTTGGCCCTGCCCCAGACGTCTTGAGGGGGGAGCAAGCACGTAGCTCGGACCGTGCCCCTTCTCTGGTTTAGGTGGCAAGGGTAGGCCCTGCCTCAGAGGTGTTGAGCGGGGGAGCGAGCGTGTAGCTCAGCCCGTGCCCCTTCTCTGGTTTGGGTGGAGAGGGTTGGCCCTGCCCCAGAGGTTTTGAGGGGGGGAGCGAGCGTGTAGCTCGGCCCGTGCCCCTTATCTGGTTTGGGTGGCGAGGGTTGGCCCTCCCCAGAGGTCTTGAGGGGGAGAGCGAGCGCGTAGCTCGGCCTGTGCCGCTTCTCTAGTTTGGGTGGCAAGGGTTGGCCCTGCCCCAAAAGTCTTGAGGGGGGGAGCGAGCGCGTAGCTCGGCCCGTGCCCCTTCTCTGGTTTGGGTGGCGAGGGTTGGCCCTGACCCAGAGGTCTTGTGGAGGATAGCGAGCGTGAAGCTCGGCCCGTGCCCCTTCTCTTGTTTGGGTGGCGAGGGTTGGCCCTGCCCCAGAGGTCTTTAGGAGGAGGAGCGAGCGTGTAGCTCGGCCCGTGCCCATTCTCTAGTTTGGGTGGCGAGGGTTGGCCCTGCTCCAGAGGTCTTGAGGGGGGGAGCAAGCACGTAGCTCGGCCCGTGCCCCTTATCTGGTTTGGGTGGCGAGGGTTGGCCCTTCCCCAGACGTCTTGAGGGGGAGAGCGAGCGCGTAGCTCGGCCCATGCCCCTTCGCTGGTTTGGGTGGCGAGGGTTGGCCCTACCCCAGAAGTCTTGAGGGGGGGAGCGAGCGCGTAGCTCGGCCTGTGTCCCTTCTCTGGTTTGGGTGGCGAGGGTTGGCCCTGCCCCAGTGGTCTTGTGGGAGGGAGCAGGCACGTAGCTCGGCCCGTTCCCCTTCTCTGGTTTAGGTGGCAAGGGTTGGCCCTACCTCAGAGGTGTTTAGAGGGGGAGCGAGCGCATAGCTCGGCCCGTGCCCCTTCTCTGGTCTGGGTGGCGAGGGTTGGCCCTACCCCAGAGGTCTTGTGAGGGGGAGCAGGCGCGTTGCTCGGCCTGTGCCCCTTCTCTGGTTTGGGTGGGGAGGGTTGGCCCTCCCCAGAGGTCTTGAGGGGGGGGATTGAGCGCGTAGCTCGGCCGGTGCCCCTTCTCTGGTTTGGGTGGCGAGGGTTGGCCCTGACCCAGAGGTCTTGTGGGGGGAGCGAGCGCGTAGCTCGGCCCGTGCCCCTTCTCTGGTTTGGGTGGCGAGGGTTGGCCCTGCCCCAGAGGTCTTTAGGAGGGGGAGCGAGGGCGTAGCTCAGCCCCTGCCCCTTCTCTGGTTTGGGTGGCGAGGGTTGGCCCTGTCCCAGAGGTCTTGAGGGGGGAGCGAGCGCGTAGCTTGGCCTGTTCCCCTTCTCTGGTTTAGGTGGCGAGGGTTGGCCCTGCCCCAGAGGTCTTGAGGGGGGGAGCGAGCGCGTAGCTCGGCCGGTGCCCCTTCGGTGGTTTGGGTGGCGAGTGTTGGCCCTGACAAAGAGGTCTTGTATGGGTAGCGTGCGCGTAGCTCGGCCAGTGCCCCATCTCTGGTTTGGGTGGCGAGGGTTGGCCCAGACCCAGAGGTCTTGTAGGGGGGAGCGAGCGCGTAGCTCAGCCCGTGCCCCTTCTCTGGTTTGGGTGGTGAGGGTTGGTACTGCCCCAGAAGTTTTGAGGGGGTAGTGACCGTGTAGCTCGTCCCGTGCCCCTTCTCTGGTTTGGGTGGTGAGGGTTGGCCCTGACCCAGAGGTCTTGTCGGGGGGAGCGAGCGCGTAGCTCGGCCCGTGCCCCTTCTCAGGTTTGGGTGGCGAGGGTTGGCCGGACCCAGAGGTCTTGTGGGGGGAGCGAGCGCGTAGCTCATCTCGTGCCCCTTCTCTGGTTTGGGTGGCGAGGGTTGGCACTGCCCCAGAGGTTTTGAGGGGGTAGCGAGCGTGTAGCTCGGCCAGTGCCCCTTTTCTGGTTTGGGTGGTGTTGGTTGGCCCTGCCCCAGAGTTCTTGAAGGGGGGAGCGAGCGCGTAGCTCGGCCGTTGCCCCTTCTCTGGTTTGGGTGGCGAGGGTTGGCCCTGACCAGAGGTCTTGTGGGGAGGAGCTAGCACGTAGCGCGACCCGTGCCCCTTCTCTGGTTTGGGTGGCGAGGGTTGGCCCAGGACCCAGAGGTCTTGTGGGGGGAGCGAGCGCGTAGCTCGGCCGCGTAGCCCCTTCTCTGGTTTGGGTGGCGAGGTTTGGCCCTACCCCATAGGTATTTAGGAGGGGAGCGAGCATTTAGCTCGGCGCGTGCCCCTTCTCTGGTTTGGGTGGCATGGGTTGGCCCTGCCCCAGAGGTCTTGTGGGGGGAGCGAGCGCGTAGCTCGGCCCGTGCCCCTTCTCTGGTTTGGGTGGCGAGGTTTGGCCCTGACCCAGAGGTCTTGTGGGGGCTCCGAGCGCGTAGCTCGGCCCGTGCCTCTTCTCTGGTTTGGGTGGCGAGGGTTGGCCCTGACCCAGAGGTCTTTAGGAGGGGGAGTGAGCGCGTAGCTCAACCCGTGCCCCTTCTCTGGTTTGGGTGGCGAGGGTTGGCCCTGTCCCAGAGGTCTTGTGGGGGGGGAGAGCGCGTATCTCGGCATGTGCCCCTTCTCTGGTTAGGGTGGAGAGTGTTGGCCCTACCCTAGAGGTCTTAAGGGGGGAGCGAGTGCATAGCTCGGCCCGTGCCCCTTCTCTGGTTTGGGTGGCGAGGGTTGGCCCTACTCCAGAGGTCTTGAGGGGGGAGCGAGAGCGTAGCTTGGCCCGTGCCCCTTCTCTGGTTTGGGTGGCGAGGGTTGGCCCTGCACCAGAGGTCTTGAGGGGGGAGGAAGCACATAGCTCGGCCCGTGCCCCTTCTCTGGTTTGGGTGGCGAGGGTTGGCCCTGCCCCAGAGGTCTTAGGGGGGAGCGAGCACGTAGCTCGGCCGTTGCCCCTTCTCTGGTTTGGGTGGCGAGGGTTGGCCCTGACCCAGAGGTCTTGTGGGGAGGAGCGAGCACGTAGCTCGACCCGTGCCCCTTCTCTGGTTTGGGTGGCGAGGGTTGGCCCGGACCCAGAGGTCTTGTGGGGGGAGCGAGCGCGTAGCTCGGCCTGTGCCCCTTCTCTGGTTTGGGCAGTGAGGGTTGGCCCTGCCCCAGAGGTCTTGAGGGTGGAGCGAGCGTGTCGCTCGGCCCGTGCCACTTCTCTGGTTTGGGTGGCGATGGTTGGCCATGCCCCAGAGGTCTTGCGGGGGGGAGCGAGCGCGTAGCTCGACCCGTGCCCCTTCTCTGGTTTGGGTGGCGAAGGTTGGACCTGAGCCAGAGGTCTTGTGGGGGATAGCGAGCGCGAAGCTCGACCCGTGCCCCTTCTCTGGTTTGGGTGGCAAGGGTTGGCCCTGCCCCAGAGGTCTTTAGGAGGGGGAGCGAGCGAGTAGCTCGGCCCGTGCCCCTTCTCTGGTTTGGGTGGCGAGGGTTGGCCCTGCCCCAGAGGTCTTGAGGGGGGAGCGAGCGCGTAGCTCGACCCATGCCCCTTCTCTGGTTTGGGTGGCGAGGGTTGGCCCTACCCCAGAGGTCTTGAGGGGGAGAGCGAGCGCGTAGCTCGTCCCGTGCCCCTTCTCTGGTTTGGGTGGCGAGGGTTGGCCCTGCCCTAGAAGTCTTGAGGGGGGAGCGAGCGCGTAGCTCGGCCCATGCCCCTTCTCTGGTTTAGGTGGTAAGGGTTGGCCTTGCCTCAGAGGTGTTGAGCGGGGGAGCGAGCGCGTAGCTCGGCCCGTGCCCCTACTCTGGTTTAGGTGGCGAGGGTTGGCCCTGCCCCAGAGGTCTTGAGGGGTGGAGCGAGCGCGTAGCTCGGCCCGTGCCCCTTCTCTGGTTTGGGTGGCGAGGGTTGGCCCTACCCCAGAGGTTTTGAGGGGGAGAATGAGCGTGTAGCTTGGCCCGTGCCCCTTCTCTGGTTTGGGTGGCGAGGGTTGGCCCTGCCCCAGAAGGCTTGAGAGGGGTAGCGAGCGCGTAGCTCAGTCCGCGCCCCTTCTCTGGTTTGGGTGGCGAGGGTTGGCCCTGCCCCAGAGGCCTTTAGGAGGGGGAGCGAGTGGGTAGCTCGGCCCGTGCCCCTTCTCTGGTTTGGGTGGCGAGGGTCGGCCCTGCCCCAGAGGTCTTGAGGGGGGGAGCGGGCGCGTAGCTCGGCCCGTGCCCCTTCTCTGGTTTGGGTGGCGAGGGTTGGCCCTACCCCAAAGGTATTGAGGGGGAGAGCGAGCGCGTAGCTCGGCACGTGCCCCTTCTCTGGTTTGGGTGACGAGGGTTGGCCCTGCCCCAGAAGTATTGAGGGGTGAGCGAGCGCGTAGCTCTGTCCGTGCCCCTTCTCTGGTTTAGGTGGCAAGGGTTGGCCCTGCCTCAGAGGTGTTGAGCGGGGGAGCGAGCACGTAGCTCGGCCCGTGCCCCTTATCAGGTTTGGGTGGCGAGGGTTGGCCCTGCCCCAGAGGTCTTATGAGGGAGAGCAAGCGCGTAGCTCGGCCCGTGTCCCTTCTCTGGTTTGGGTGGCGAGGGTTGGCCCTGCCCCAGAGGTCTTGTGGGGGGGGGCGCGAGCACGTAGCTCGGCCCGTGCCCTTTATCTGGTTTGGGTGGCAAGGGTTGGCCCTGACCCAGAGGTCTTGTGGGGGGGAGCGAGCGCATAACTCGGCCCGTGCCCCTTCTCTGGTTTGGGTGGCGAGGGTTGGCCCTGCCCCAGAGGTCTTTAGGATGGGGAGCGAGCGCGTAGCTCGGCCTGTGCCCCTTCTCTGGTTTGTGTGGCATGGGTTGGCCCTGCCCCAGAGGTCTTGAGGGGGGAATGAGCGCGTAGCTCGGTCGGTGCCCCTTCTCTGGTTTGGGTGGCGAGGGTTGGCCCTGACCCAGAGGTCTTGTGGGGGGAGCGAGCGCGTAGCTCGGCCCGTGCCCCTTCTGTGGTTTGGGTGGCGAGGGTTGGCCCGGAGCCAGAGGTCTTGTGGGGGGAGCGAGCGTGTAGCTCGGCCTGTGCCCCTTCTCTGGTTTGGGTGGCGAGGGTTGGCCCGGACCCAGAGGTCTTGTGGGGGGAGCGAGCGTGTAGCTCGGCCCGTGCCCCTTCTCTGGTTTGGGTGGCGAGGGTTGGCCCGGACCCAGAGGACTTGTGGGGGAGAGCGAGCGCGTAGCTCAGCCCGTGCCCCTTCTCTGGTTAGGTTGGCGAGGGTTGGCTCTGCCCCAGAGGGTTTGAGGGGGTAGCGACCGGCTAGCTCGGCCCGTGCCCCTTCTCTGGTTTGGGTGGAGAGGGTTGGCCCTACCCCAGAGGTCTTGAGGGGGGGAGCGAGCGCGTAGCTCGGCCGGTGCCCCTTCTCTTGTTTGGGTGGCGTGGGTTGGCCCTGACCCAGAGGTCTTGTGGGGGGGAGCGAGCACGTAGCTCGGCCGGTGCCCCTTCTCTGGTTTAGGTGGCGAGGGTTGGCCCTGCCTTAGAGGTGATGAGCGGGGGAGCGAGTGTGTAGCTGGGCCCGTGCCCCTTCTCTGGTTTGGGTGGCGAGGGTTGGCCCTGCCCCAGAGGTCTTGTGAGGGGGAGCAAGCGCGTAGCTCGGCCCGTGTCCCTTCTCTGGTTTGGGTGGCGAGGGTTTGCCCTGCCCCAAAGGTCTTGTGGAGGGAGCGAGCACGTAGCTCGGCCCGTGCCCCTTCTCTGGTTTGGGTGGAAAGGGTTGGCCCTGACCCAGAGGTCTTGTGGGGGGGGGAGCGAGCGCGTAGCTCGGCCCGTGCCCCTTCTCTGGTTTGGGTGGCGAGGTTTGGCCCTGCCCCAAAAGTCTTTAGGAGGGGGAGCGAGCACGTAGCTCAGCCCGTGCCCCTTCTCTGGTTTGGGTGGCGAGGGTTGGCCCTGTCCCAGAGGTCTTGAGGGGGGAGCGAGCGAGTAGCTCGGCCAGTTCCCCTTCTCTGGTTTGGGTGGCGAGGGTTGGCCCTGCCCCAGAGGTCTTGAGGGGGGGAGCGAGCGCTTAGCTCGGCCGGTGCCCCTTCTTTGGTTTGGGTGGCGAGGGTTGGCCCTGACCCAGAGGTCTTGTGGGGGGGAGCGAGCGCGTAGCCCCGCCCGTGCCCCTTCTCTAGTTTGGGTGGCGAGGGTTGGCACTGCCCCAGAGGGTTTGAGGGGGGTAGCGACCGTGTAGCTCGGCCCGTGCCCCTTCTCTGATTTGGGTGGCAAGGGTTGGCCCTGCCCCAGAGATCTTGAGAGGGAGAGCGAGTGCATAGCTCGGCCCGTGCCACTTCTCTAGTTTGGGTGGCGAGGGTTGGCCTTGCCCCAGAGGTCTTGAGGGGGGGAGCGAGCACATAGCTCGTCTCGTGCCCCTTCTCTAGTTTGGGTGGCGAGGGTTGGCACTGCCCCAGAGGTTTGGTGGGGGGTAGTGAGCGTGTAGCTCCGCCCGTGCCCATTCTCTGGTTTGGGTGGAGTGGGTTGGCCCTGCCCCAGAGGTCTTGAGGGGGGAGCAAGCGTGTAGCTCGGCCGGTGCCCCTTCTCTGGTTTGGATGGCGAGGGTTATCCGTAACCCAGAGGTCTTGTGGGGGGAGCGAGCGCGTAGCTCGGCCCGTGCCCCTTCTCTTGTTTGGGTGGTGAGGGTTGGCCCGAACCCAGAGATCTTGTGGGGGGGAGCGAGTGTGTAGCTTGGCCTGTGCCCCTTCTCTGGTTTGGGTGGCGAGGGTTGGCCCTGACCCAGAGGTCTTGTGGGGGGAGCGATCGCGTAGCTCGGCCCGTTCCCCTTCTCTGGTTTGGGTGGCGATGGTTGGCCCTACCGCAGAGGTCTTTAGGAGGGGGAGCGAGCGTGTAGCTCAGCCCGTGCCCCTTCTCTGGTTTGGGTGGTGAGGGTTGGCCCTTCCCCAGAGGTCTTGAGGGGAGAGCGAGCGCGTAGCTCGGCCCGTGCCCCTTCTCTGGTTTGGGTGGCGATGGTTGGCCCTGCCCAACAGGTCTTGAGGGGGGGTGGAGCGAGCGCGTAGCTCGGCCCGTGCCCCTTCTCTGGTTTAGGTGGCCAGGGTTGGCCCTACCTCAGAGGTGTTGGGCGGGGGAGCGAGCGCGAAGCTTGTCCCGTGCCCCTTCTCTGCTTTGGGTGGCGAGGGTTGGCCCTGCCCCAAAGGTCTTATGGGGTGGAGCAAGCGTGTTGCTCGGCCCGTGTCCCTTCTCTGGTTTGGGTGGCGAGGGTTGGCCCAGCCCCAGAGGTCTTGTGGGGGGGGAGCGAGCACGTAGCTCGGCCCGTGCCCCTTCTCTGGTTTGGGTGGTGAGGGTTGGCCCTCCCCAGAGGTCTTGAGGGGGGGAGCGAGCGCGTAGCTCGGCCGGTGCCCCTTCTCTGGTTTGGGTGGCGAGGGTTGGCCCTGACCCAGAGGTCTTGTGGGGGGGAGCGAGCGCGTAGCTCGGCCCGTGCCCCTTCTCTGGTTTGGGTGGCGAGGGTTGGCCGGACCCAGAGGTCTTGTGGGGGGAGCGAGCTCGTAGCTCGTCTCGTGCCCCTTCTCTGTTTTGGGTGGCAAGGGTTGGCACTGACCCAGAGGTGTTGAGGGGGTAGCGAGCGTGTAGCTCGGCCCGTGCCCCTTCTCTGGTTTGGGTGGCGAGGGTTGGCCCTGCCCCAGAGGTCTTGAGGGGGTGAGCGAGCGCGTAGCTCGGCCGTTGCCCCTTCTCTGGTTTGGGTGGCAAGGGTTGGCCCTGACCGAGAGGTCTTGTGGGGAGGGGGGAGCGCGTAGCTCGACCCGTGCCACTTCTCTGGTTTGGGTGGCGAGGGTTGGCCCTGACCCAGAGGTCTTGTGGGGAGGGGCGAGCGCGTAGCTCGACCCGTGCCCCTTTTCTGGTTTGGGTGTCGAGGGTTGGCCCGGACCCAGAGGTCTTGTGGGGGGGAGCGAGTGTGTAGCTCGGCCTGTGCCCCTTCTCTGGTTTGGGTGGCGAGGGTTGGCCCTGACCCAGAGGTCTTGTGGGGGGGAGCGATCGCGTAGCTCGGCCCGTGCCCCTTCTCTGGTTTGGGTGGCGATGGTTGGCCCTACCGCAGAGGTCTCTAGGAGGGGGAGCGAGCGTGTAGCTCCGCCCGTGCCCCATCTCTGGTTTGGGTGGTGAGGGTTGGCCCTTCCCCAGAGGTCTTGAGGGGGAGAGCGAGCGCGTATCTCGGCCCGTGCCCCTTCTCTGGTTTGGGTGGCGAGGGTTGGCCCTGCCCAAGAGGTCTTGAGGGGGGGTGGAGCGAGCGCGTAGCTCGGCCCGTGCCCCTTCTCTGGTTTAGGTGGCAAGGGTTGGCCCGGCCTCAGAGGTGTTGAGCGGGGGAGCGAGCGCGTAGCTTGGCCCGTGCCCCTTCTCTGGTTTGGGTGGCGAGGGTTGGCCCTGCCCCAAAGGTCTTGTGGGGTGGAGCAAGCGCGTTGCTCGGCCCGTGTCCCTTCTCTGGTTTGGGTGGCGAGGGTTGGCCCAGTCCCAGAGGTCTTGTGGGGGGGAGCGAGCACGTAGCTCGGCCCGTGCCCCTTCTCTGGTTTGGGTGGCGAGGGTTGGCCCTGACCCAGAGGTCTTGTGGGGGGGCGAGCGCGTAGCTCGGCCCGTGCCCCTTCTCTGGTTTGGGTGGTGAGGGTTGGCCCTCCCCAGAGGTCTTGAGGGGGGGAGCGAGCGCGTAGCTCGGCCGGTGCCCCTTCTCTGGTTTGGGTGGCGAGGGTTGGCCCTGACCCAGAGGTCTTGTGGGGGGGGGGAGCGAGCGCGTAGCTCGGCCCGTGCCCCTTCTCTGGTTTGGGTGGCGAGGGTTGGCCGGACCCAGAGGTCTTGTGGGCGGAGCGAGCTCGTAGCTCGTCTCGTGCCCCTTCTCTGTTTTGGGTGGCAAGGGTTGGAACTGACCCAGAGGTGTTGAGGGGGTAGCGAGCGTGTAGCTTGGCACGTGCCCCTTCTCTGGTTTGGGTGGCGAGGGTTGGCCCTGCCCCAGAGGTCTTGAGGGGGTGAGCGAGCGCGTAGCTCGGCCGTTGGCCCTTCTCTGGTTTGGGTGGCAAGGGTTGGCCCTGACCGAGAGGTCTTGTCGGGAGGGGTGAGCGCGTAGCTCGACCCGTGCCACTTCTCTGGTTTGGGTGGCGAGGGTTGGCCCTGACCCAGAGGTCTTGTGGGGAGGGGCGAGCGCGTAGCTCGACCCGTGCCCATTCTCTGGTTTGGGTGTCGAGGGTTGGCCCGGACCCAGAGGTCTTGTGGGGGGGGGAGCGAGTGGGTAGCTCGCCCTGTGCCCCTTCTCTGGTTTGGGTGGCGAGGGTTGGCCCTGACCCAGAGGTCTTGTGGGGGGGAGCGATCGCGTAGCTCGGCCCGTGCCCCTTCTCTGGTTTGGGTGGCGATGGTTGGCCCTACCGCAGAGGTCTTTAGGAGGGGGAGCGAGCGTGTAGCTCCGCCCGTGCCCCTTCTCTGGTTTGGGTGGTGAGGGTTGGCCCTTCCCCAGAGGTCTTGAGGGGGAGAGCGAGCGCGTATCTCGGCCCGTGCCCCTTCTCTGGTTTGGGTGGCGAGGGTTGGCCCTGCCCAAGAGGTCTTGAGGGGGGGTGGAGCGAGCGCGTAGCTCGGCCCGTGCCCCTTCTCTGGTTTAGGTGGCAAGGGTTGGCCCTGCCTCAGAGGTGTTGAGCGGGGGAGCGAGCGCGTAGCTTGGCCCGTGCCCCTTCTCTGGTTTGGGTGGCGAGGGTTGGCCCTGCCCCAAAGGTCTTGTGGGGTGGAGCAAGCGCATTGCTCGGCCCGTGTCCCTTCTCTGGTTTGGGTGGCGAGGGTTGGCCCAGTCCCAGAGGTCTTGTGGGGGGGAGCGAGCACGTAGATCGGCCCGTGCCCCTTCTCTGGTTTGGGTGGCGAGGGTTGGCCCTGACCCAGAGGTCTTGTGGGGGGGGGCGAGCGCGTAGCTCGGCCCGTGCCCCTTCTCTGGTTTGGGTGGTGAGGGTTGGCCCTCCCCAGAGGTCTTGAGGGGGGGAGCGAGCGCGTAGCTCGGCCGGTGCCCCTTCTCTGGTTTGGGTGGCGAGGGTTGGCCCTGACCCAGAGGTCTTGTGGGGGGAGCGAGCGCGTAGCTCGGCCCGTGCCCCTTCTCTGGTTTGGGTGGCGAGGGTTGGCCGGACCCAAAGGTCTTGTGGGGGGAGCGAGCTCGTAGCTCGTCTCATGTCCCTTCTCTGGTTTGGGTGGCAAGGGTTGGCACTGACCCAGAGGTGTTGATGGGGTAGCGAGCGTGTAGCTCGGCCCGTGCCCCTTCTATGGTTTGGGTGGCGAGGGTTGGCCCTGCCCCAGAGGTCTTGAGGGGGGGAGCGAGCGCGTAGCTCGGCCGTTGCCCCTTCTCTGGTTTGGGTGGCAAGGGTTGGCCCTGACCCAGAGGTCTTGTGGGGAGGGTCGAGCGCGTAGCTCGACCCGTGCCCCTTCTCTGGTTTAGGTGGCGAGGGTTGGCCCGGACCCATAGGTCTTGTGGGGGGGAGCGAGCACGTAGCTCGGCCCGTGCCCCTTCTCTGGTTTGGGTGGCGAGGGTTGGCCCTGACCCAGAGGTCTTGTGGGGGGGAGCGAGCGTATAGCTCGGCCTGTGCCCCTTCTCTGGTTTGGGTGGCGAGGTTTGGCCCAGACCCAGAGGTCTTGTGGGGGGAGCGAGCGTTTAGCTCGGCCCGTGCCCCTTCTCTGGTTTGGTTGGCGAGGGTTGGCCCAGCCCCAAAGGTCTTGACGGGGGGAGAAAGCACGTAGCTCGGCCCGTGGCCCTTCTCTGGTTCGGGTGGCGAGGGTTGGCCCTGCCTCAGAGGTCTTGAGGGGGGGAGCGAGCACGTAGCTCGGCCCGTGCCTTTTCTCTGGTTTGGGTGGAGAGGGTTGGCCCTACCCCAGAAGTCTTGAGGGGGGAGCGAGCGTGTAGCTCGGCCCGTGCCCCTTCTCTAGTTTAGGTGGCAAGGGTTGGCCCTGCCTCCGAGGTGTTGAGCGGGGGAGCGAGCGCGTAGCTCGGCCCATGCCCCTTCTCTGGTTTAGGTGGCGAGGGTTGGCCCTTCCCAGAGGTCTTGTGGGGGGAGCAAGTGCATAGCTCGGCCCATGCCCCTTCTCTGGTTTGAGTGTCGAGGGTTGGCCCTGCCCCAGAGGTCTTGTGGGGGGGAGCGAGCGCGTAGCTCGGCCTGTTCCTCTTCTCTGGTTTGGGTGGCGAGGGTTGGCTCTAACCCAGAGGTCTTGTGGGGGGTAGCGAGCGCGTAGCTCGGCCCGTGCCCCTTCTCTGGTTTGGGTGGCAAGGGTTGGCCCTGCCCCAGAGGTCTTTAGAAGGGGTAGTGAGCGCGTAGCTCAGCCCGTTCCCATTCTCTGGTTTGGGTGGTAAGGGTTGGCCATGTCCCAGAGGTCTTGTGGGGGAGAGCGAGCGCGTAGCTTGGCCCGTGCCCCTTATCTGGTTTGGGTGGCGAGGGTTGGCCCTGCCCCAGAGGTCTTGAGGGGGGAGCGAGAGCGTAGCTTGGCCCGTGCCCCTTCTCTGGTATGGGTGGCAAGGGTTGGCCCTGCACCAGAGGTCTTGAGGGGGGAGCGAGCGTGTAGCTCGGCCCGTTCCCCTTCTCTGGTCTGGGTGGCGATGGTTGGCCATGCCCCAGAGGTCTTGAGGGGGGGAGCGAGTGCGTAGCTCGGCCCGTGCCCCTTCTCTTGTTTGGGTGGCGAGGGTTGGCCCGTCCCAGAGGTCTTGAGGGGGGAGCGAGCGCGAAGCTTGGCCCGTGCCCCTTCTCTGGTTGGGGGGCGAGGGTCGGCCCTGCCCCAGAGGTCTTGTGGGGGGAGCGAGCGCATAGGTCGGCCCGTGCCTCTTCTCTGGTTTGGGCATCGAGGGTTGGCCCTGCCCAAGAGGTCTTGAGGGGGGAGCGAGCGTGTAGCTCGGCCCGTGCCCCTTCTCTGGTCTGGGTGGCGATGGGTGGCCATGCCCCAGAGGTCTTGTGGGGGGGGAGCGAGCGCGTAGCTCGGCCCGTGCCCCTTCTCTGGTTTGGGTGGCGAAGGTTGGCCCTGACCCAGAGGTCGTGCGGGGGGGGGGGGAGCGAGAGCGTAGCTTGGCCCGTGCCCCTTCTCTGGTTGGGGTGGCAAGGGTTGGCCCTGCACCAGAGGTCTTGAGGGGGGAGCGAGCGTGTAGCTCGGCCCGTGCCCCTTCTCTGGTCTGGGTGGCGATGGTTGGCCATGCCCCAGAGGTCTTGAGGGGGGGAGCGAGTGCGTAGCTCGGCCCGTGCCCCTTCTCTTGTTTGGGTGGCGAGGGTTGGCCCTGTCCCATAGGTCTTGAGGGGGGAGCGAGCGCGTAGCTCGGCCCGTGCCCCTTCTCTGGTTGGGTGGCGAGGGTTGGCCTTGCCCCAGAGGTCTTGTGGGGGGAGCGAGCACGTAGCTCGGCCCGTGCCCCTTCTCTGGTTTGGGCAGCGAGGGTTGGCCCTGCCCCAGAGGTCTTGAGGGGGGAGCGAGCGTGTAGCTCGGCCCGTGCCCCTTCTCTGGTCTGGGTGGCGATGGTCGGCCATGCCCCAAAGGTCTTGTGGGGGGAGCGAGCGCGTAGCTCGGCCCGTGCCCCTTCTCTGGTTTGGGTGGCGAAGGTTGGCCCCGACCCAGAGGTCTTGTGGGGGATAGCGAGCACGAAGCTCGGCCCGTGCCCCTTCTCTGGTTTGGGTGGCGAGGGTTGGCCCTGCCCCAGAGGTCTTTTGGAGGGGGAGCGAGCGCGTAGCTCGGCCCGTCCTCCTTCTTTGGTTTGGGTGGCGAGGGTTGGACCTGCCCCAGAGGTCTTGAGGGGGGGAGCGAGTGCGTAGCTTGGCCCGTGCCCCTTCTCTTGTTTGGGTGGCGAGGGTTGGCCCTGTCCCAGAGGTCTTGAGGGGGGTGCGAGCGCGTAGCTCGGCCCGTGCCCCTTCTCTGGTTGGGTGGCGAGGGTTGGCCTTGCCCCAGAGGTCTTGTGGGGGCAGCGAGCGCGTAGCTCGGCCCGTGCCCCTTCTCTGGTTTGGGTGGCGAGGGTTGGCCCTGCCCCAGCGGTCTTGTGGGAGGGAGCAAGCACGTAGCTCGGCCCGTGCCCCTTCTCTGGTTTGGGTGGCGAGGGTTGGCCCTGACCCAGAGGTCTTGTGGGGAGAGCGAGCACGTAGCTCGGCCCGTGCCCCTTCTCTGGTTTAGGTGGCGCGGGTTGGACCTGCCCCAGAGGTCTTTAGGAGGGGGAGCGAGGGCGTAACTCAGCCCGTGCCCCTTCTCTGGTTTGGGTGGCGAGGGTTGGCCCTGTCCCAGAGGTCTTGAGGGGGGAGCGAGCGCGTAGCTCTGTAACGACCACTTTTCGTTGTACGTTTTTCGTGCACGTGCTTTTGGCCGTGCATGTGTTTGTTTTAGACTTTGTTTGTTGGTGAACACTTTCGTGTGATATGCCGTTGTGAACGTCTCTGAGAGAATTAAATAGTGGCACTATCTTGGAACGACACTTCTCGAGTCGTTTTTCCACAATTTAAACTTACTCGATGAGATGTGACGACTTTCACTTTTGACGGGAGACGTTTCTATTTTTAGTTTCGTCGTCTGACGTCGAAATTGAGATCCGTCTTCTTAGTTAGCTCACTTTCGTCATCACGATCACCACGATATTTATTTTATAATTTTTGGAGTTTATTTGACCACTTTTATATTTTTAACAAGTTTTATAATATTTTTAATAATTAGTTTTTAAATTATTTTCGGCCCAATAAAATTTATTTGAGTTTAAAACATTTTAAAGAATTTTTGAGCCAATTTCCAGCTCATTTGGACCAAGTCAAACCATTGGGTGAGTTGGAGAAGTTGAATTTCAAATTTTAAATTATTTTAAACTTCTAATCCTATTAGATTTAGCCCTAGACCAATTCAACCCATCTACACTATATAAACAACCTCTAGGAAGACCTATTTTCGCAAGAAAATAACCCTAGCCGCTCCCAAAACCCAAATTTGACGTTGCGACGATTCGTCGCAACGTTGCGACGAACTTCCCCCACTCAGACCGAGAGAACGGGCCCAAAACTACCGCACCAACCGCTGCCAATGCCCGCTCCCCCGCTCCGCTCGCTTGCACGGCCATCGCCCCGCTTCAGCTGTGTCCGACCGAGGAATTCTCTCGGTCAGACCGATGGCCACCTCCGCTCACAGCCGCATCCCCGCTCCGCACCAAGCCCCGCAACGCTAGCCGCTCCGTCGCCCCGCATCGCACCGTGCCCGACCGACAAAAGCACCAGCATCGCCCCGCGTTGCAACATTGCAACGTTGCAGCGCTACGCTCTCCGCATCCAACCCGCCCGACCGATGGCCTCCCCCGCTCCGACCGAGAGAACCAAGCGCTCCCCCGCACTGCTGCACACCACAAGCGTTGCACAAGCCCGTTCCCCCGCACCGACCGATGGAGCCACCGCATTTGGCTATGTACGACCGATGGCCAAACGTCGCAACCCTGCACCCGTCGCACCGCTTGCCACCGTGGGCCCCCAAGTTCTCCAGAGTTATTGTGGGTCCCCCAAAGGTCCCTAGGACTACTGTGGGCCCCACCTAGGTGCGTTCTCTTCGACGACTTGCCGCGTACGACGTCGTCGCACGTCGTAGCCCGTCGTCGCACGTGCTAGCTTTGGAATCTGGAACCGTTGCTCCGGTTGATGCTCTGAACCTTCCAGCGAGGAAACTATATTGGAATCAGGACTTGGAGCGCGTTCTTCTATTCCAACCCCCGGCGTCGCTACCCGACGCCGGTGTAGCTTTCGCGTCGTGTTGAGGTAACGCTTTGCACCCCTAGGACCCCCAACCCAATGCATGCTAATCAAGACTAAAATCAGTATTTTCAAAGTATTTTAAATGTTTTACGTTCACTAATCAAGATTAATAATATTGACTTTAGGCCGGTGGACTTGTGCACGTAGGATAATTGTGATTTTGGACTCTCTTGGACGGTGTGCTCAGACGTTGTACTTGCAGGCAAGTGAAACTTGCCAACTCTTGAGTAGGGCCATGTTTTTAGGCCACTTCCTTGTTTTCAGCGTAAAAGAGACTAGTCAGTGAAATGATAGCTGGCTAGACGCCTACTTGATCTAGTTTGACAACGAAACTAGATCCGTCACCTAATTGATCTAGCTTGACAACGAAGCTAGATCCAACCCTTTAAACTTGTTGTTCATGCATACTAAACTGTCACGTTTACTTTCCTTACCTGTACGCACTTTTAACTGCCATGCATTGCATCTTACATGTCATCACAGTTGATTGTTGCATTCGTAGCACACGCTACAATACTTGTACTCCTTGAAAACTACTTCCGGGGGAAACGGGCCTCATGTGTTGGTCAAAAGCCAATGCCCAGATTCCCTGGACCGGCTAGGTGCACCCCTATGCCATACTTGTTAAAAACACTTCCTGGCTCGTGATCCAGAAGCGAGCATTCCCGTTCGGGGGTAAGGCCCTGGCTCGACACACGTGGAGGGGTAGGGATAAACGGTTACTTGAGCTTAGGAGTGGCCTGATCAGCCCTCTAGCCAAAAGACGGAATCCCTGTGCACGAGGTGCTTACTTTTCTTGTCTTGTACTTGTCTTGTGAATGATTCATGCTATACTTGTCATCCATGCCATGTTTAAATGCCATGCTCGTACTTTACTTTACTTTACCTTACCTGTTGCACTCATACTTTAACTGCCATGTCATCGCATTCATGCTAGAACTGCTAGGTTGCTTTACTTTTACCTACTTTCAGTTTCCTTGCACAAGTCTCTCGTAGACTTGCTGACATGTGCCCCTTGCTCTTTTGGGTGTCACATGTTAGACCTGAGCCCGAGACCGTTGCTGTGTACGTGAAGGGTTGCTGACGCTGAGCCTGAGTCCATGTTTGTCCAGGGGGAGTTTTGTGGACACCGGTGACCTTCCTTGGTGATTTTGCTGAGTTTTCTTTTGTTTTAGGTTTTGTTGTTAATTGTTGGTGCGTGGCACCCTTGTTTTGTACGATGTACTTTGGCCATGTTTGGGCCGTTAGACTCTCTTTTATTTCAGCCTGGTGGCTTTTCTGCGTTGTTGGAATTTATATTTATGGATATTCTGAGATTATTCTTTTGTCTCATTTCATTGTTATTATCTTTGTTTCGTTCGCGTTGCAAGGACCTACAGTTTTAAATTGATTGACGCTTATCGGACTTGCAGCTTTGTAGCTTCAAGTCTGAGCGGACCTTCTCACGCTTCGCCTCCATATTTTTGGGAAGTGGGGCGTGACAGGTTTTGTTGGTGGCCCATGCAGGTCCAGTCTTGCAATTGCGAATTAACGGAACAACGATAATAACAGAATGTCCGTTAAATAAATTGCAACATTCGAGTCAGAAGCCCTGAGTCTAGTCGTTTTCTTAGGACACTAGGTGATAAGAAGACTTAGTTAGACGTCCGTGCTTGCTATTTAGAGGCCCCTGATTGATAGTTAGACTCCCTTTTAGAAATTGATTTAATCGTCGTAGGAGTTACCTTAGTGGTTACTGCCTAACCCCTGACCATATTAGACTTCTAGAATTTCCTTTTGTCGTTCACTTGGGTTCATCGATTTCGGATCAAGCTGAACGCATTTCATTACCGTCCAGCCCCTTAGAAGGTCTTAGTGTCTAGTTCCAAATCTTTAGTTGGTCGACCGTAGAAGTTTCCCCGTAGATCCTTCAGAATCATATCCTAGGCGTATGTATGTTCTGATCACCTGACCAAATTTCCTTGCCTCGATTCACGAGATCGCCTCATGACGATCGTCGTCAATTTTCAAACATCTCCATTGCAAATCTTGAACCTTCTGAAAATATTTTTCAATCTTCCCTTCCACTAAGTTTAATTTTGTTCAAAATTTCAATATACTTAAACTTCATACTCCTTCATTGATTTAAATTTTAAAACGCTTGTCGGAATTTTTGAATACTAGTTTATAGTATTTTCCCAGCCTATGTTTTTCGTACTTAGGTAAATGCGTCGTCCCTTCATATATTAATTCTGAACCGTACTTTTATTTTGCCTTATTCGATTTATAATTTCCTTCGTATTTGTGTCATACGAATGATACGTCGTTTTACTTTAATATACTTTCAAGACACATGGAATTTCAGATTTCAGCAAGTTGGCTTGCTCGTCGTTTTCGCTACTTCAGATTTTTTTCAAAATTACTATTTTCATAACCACTTCCTGATTTAGACCCTCCATGATTTGATTTTAAAGACTTGCTATTCGATTTCGATAATTCTACTACTAAGTAATATTATTTTTCCATGCACCATATATACTTTCAACTACTTTTATATCCGTGCCAGACTTGTTGTGCTCGTATATTAAGAACCTTAAGTAAATCAGTTTCTCATTTCTGGCAAACCCTGGTTCTCTAAAAAGTAGTTTCAATGTTGGTTATTTTAAATTTTCCATAGCCTAAAAGTTTTGAAAGCATTTAACATGAGTTTAAATTCTTCTATTACTTGACTTCATTCTTGACTTTCCAAAACTTTTTGACAACATTAAATTACTGACAGAAAGAATTTTCTAAACCATGTCCTTAATATTCGTGTAAATGATTTTACTTCCTTTTAAAAATTTTAAAACCAATAGACCATTTTCTTTTATTATGAATATTCGACTCAAACTTATTTCAACTCGCTTTATCGATCTTCAAATATTTTATATAGATGAGGAATTCCAATTTTTTTGAAGTACAACAGTTTTCAATTTTGCGTATTTTAGCTCATGCTATTTACCCTATTTTCTTTTCCCCTCCTATATAAGCATCACTACATCTCCCTTTTCCCCTCAACCTAAACATCACCATTGAGTCAATGTTTCGTCTAACCAAGCTGTCTCCTTGTATTCGTCCTATCTGAACTCGTGCTTATCGATCCTTCCCTCGGCACGCTCTCGATCTCTCTTTATTGCTTAGGCCTTAGGGTCCTTCAATGTCTGTGTCAACTCTTAGTTGTTAGTAGACCCTTGGACCCTTGTGAGGTTGTCGTGGTGCACGTACCTAAGTTGTGTACGTGGGCTTGAATGAGAATTCCCATAGTATATTGGTGCTTGCCTATTGTGTGATATATATATATATATACTCGGAGTTATTCGTGATATTATGAAGTTGTCGTGGGTTAGGAGTTATAGATTTTGTGTGGATAGCTATACTATACTAGGGATGCCAGTGTGTATTAGAGTTAGCGTTGAAATATCTAAGTTGTGTATGTAGTTAGAGATACTTATAATGGTTGAAATAAATGATTGGTAAAGCTATGTGTATGTTAGTAGTGATAATAATAAGAGTACGTATGGTTAAGAGGGTAGGCCTATTATGTGATCTATATGTTAGCACGTATGAGTGTGTGCTCGTATGTGGGTATGTATTGTGTTTAGACGTAAGTAGTTATGTTTTGTTGCCTGAGTATATAGGTGATATACATATGGTAGTAGGAGTATAATTTTGATTGGTATTGCTTGCTTTTCAGGATGTTGCATGCGTGCATACCGTGAGGTATACACGACTATTGCACATCTTAATTATGTATGTGTGAATGTGTTAGTATACTAATTATAGGTAGTAGGCTATGGTGTGAATATATACATTATTTATGTGTGACTATACGGTGAATGTTTGTACTAGAGAGGGTATTATAAATATGTGGGTGCTGATGTCTGTAATGTTATTATTATGGTATATAATTAGATTGAACTATGTGGGTGTTATTTGACTAAATATTAAGTGTGATTGATTTATGGAATGTATATGGTTGTATTGGTAGATGTATATATATGGGAGTGGTATTGGTATAGGTATGAATGTCGTGTTACGTATATAGAATATTCTAATATGTGTATTGAGTCTCACTCAAGCTTGAGTGGGTATACTCTAAGTATATTGAATGTATGTTTGTAGTTTGAATATAGCAATGCTTGATGTATGTATAGTGACTGGAGTGTTTGTGCCTGGTTGTGCTACGCACATGATTGTGGGTCGCTACACCAGTAAATAGTTATAGGTGTTGGCCTTGTGGTATAGCTAATTACTAAGGTCTTGCTCGTGTGAATGTATGTGTACTAGCTAAAACTAGGTGTGTATGTGTGCCAGTTATATAATGGTACGATTGGTGTATGTAAATGAAATGTTAGCGTGTATGGGTGTGCACCGTGCACAGGTAAGTATGTGCTTAGTTATAGGTATTGATGACTATGATATATGTGGCGTGTCGTAAATACAGTTATAGGACCGTACGTGATGTGAATATATGGTGAACTATTTGCATGTATTTGAATGACTATATATTGTGAAACTATAGTAGTGGTGAATATATATATATATATATATATATATATATATATATATATATATATATATATATATATATTACAATTGAGAGCTGTTTTTGAACTTTGTCCTATGTGGCAATGTCACATCAAGTTTTGGGGGGAAAATTTTTTGGGTTGGGCGAAAATTTGTTGGGAGAATACAAAAGCTTTTCTTATTGAAATTGGCATCATCATCACTTAATACTCTTCATTCAAAAATGACCCAAAAAATGAGACCCCAAAAAAATACAGCGAATGTGCATTCAAAGAGGCGGGTTGAGTTTTTTGGGCGTCAAGCAGAGGTCTAACCAACCTATCCGCGCCGAAGGCGCCCGCTAAATTTCTTTACGCTAATTTGTTGTTCTTTTAAATTTTGGCAGTAAAAATATTTTTTAGGGGACAAAGATTTCGCGGAAAAAAATCGTAAATGCACCGTGCCCGCGGGCACAGGTTATAACTAGTGTATATATATATATATATATATATATATATATATATATATATATATAGTGAAACTTGATTAATTATGGTATGGTGTGACTACATGTGTTGATGTGTTTGGTGTTGGATGAATACTAGGGAATATTAGAGGGTAGTATACCCTTGATGTTTGTGCATAGGTAGCTACATATAGGTAGAGCAATGATTGTATTGGCTAAGTGTGAGACTATCCTTATATGAGTATCTGAAATATTGTTTTGTGATTAGGTAGGTAGTAGTTGTATAAGGGATGCATGCTTATATATATGATTGAAATACGTGTACGAGTCTGACTGACTATAATAAGTATAAGTGTATACGTATGTGAAAGTATATGTATATGTGTTGGTAGTGTTAATGTTTGACTACCTAGTGCGTATATGAGCACATGTACTGACTATACCTGGTTTGAAATATAATGTGACTTGATTTGGGGTAGTTGTTAGAGCGACTAGATATATTAGAAAGTCCGAGGACGGACTTTATTCTAAGGTGGGGAGGATGTAACGACCACTTTTCGTTGTACATTTTTCGTGCACGTGCTTTTGGCCGTGCACGTGTTTGTTTTAGACTTTGTTTGTTGGTGAACACTTTCATGTGATATGCCGTTGTGAACGTCTCTGAGAGAATTAAATAGTGGCACTATCTTGGAACGACACTTCTCGAGTCGTTTTTCCACAATTTAAACTTACTCGATGAGACGTGACGACTTTCACTTTTGACGGGAGACGTTTCTATTTTTAGTTTCATCGTCCGACGTCGAAATTGAGATCCGTCTTCTTAGTTAGCTCACTTTCATCATCACGATCACCACGATATTTATTTTATAATTTTTGGAGTTTATTTGACCACTTTTATATTTTTAACAAGTTTTATAATATTTTTAATAATTAATTTTTAAATTATTTTCGGCCAAATAAAATTTATTTGAGTTTAAAACATTTTAAAGAATTTTTGAGCCAATTTCCAGCTCATTTGGACCAAGTCAAACCCTTGGGTGAGTTGGAGAAGTTGAATTTCAAATTTTAAAATTATTTTAAACTTCTAATCCTATTAGATTTAGCCCTAGACCAAGTCAACCCATCTACACTATATAAACAACCTCTAGGAAGACCTATTTTCGCAAGAAAATAACCCTAGCCGCTCCCAAAACCCAAATTTGACGTTGCGACGATTCGTCGCAACGTTGCGACGATTCGTCGCAACGTTGCGACGAACTTCCCCCGCTCAGACCGAGAGAACGGGCCCAAAACTACCGCACCAACCGCTGCCAATGCCCGCTCCCCCGCTCCACTCGCTTGCACGGCCATCGCCCCGCTTCAGCTGTGTCCGACCGAGGAATTCTCTTGGTCAGACCGATGGCCGCCCCCGCTCACAGCCGCATCCCCGCTCCGCACCAAGCCCCGCAACGCTAGCCGCTCCGTCGCCCCGCATCGCACCGTGCCCGACCGACAAAAGCACCCGCATCGCCCCGCGTTGCAACATTGCAACGTTGCAGCGCTGCGCTCCCCGCATCCAACCCGCCCGACCGATGGCCTCCCCCGCTCCGACCGAGAGAACCAAGCGCTCCCCCGCACTGCTGCACACCACAAGCGTTGCACAAGCCCGTTCCCCCGCACCGACCGATGGAGCCCCCCGCATTTGGCTGTGTACGACCGATGGCCAAACGTCGCAACCCCGCACCCGTCGCACCGCTTGCCACCGTGAGCCCCCAAGTTCTCCAGAGTTATTGTGGGTCCCCCAAAGGTCCCTAGGACTACTGTGGGCCCCACCTAGGTGCGTTCTCTTCGACGACTTGCCGCGTACGACGTCGTCGCACGTCGTAGCCCGTCGTCGCACGTCGTAGCCCGTCGTCGCACGTGCTAGCTTTGGAATCTGGAACCGTTGCTCCGGTTGATGCTCTGAACCTTCCAGCGAGGAAACTATATTGGAATCAGGACTTGGAGCGCGTTCTTCTATTCCAACCCCCGGCGTCGCTACCCGACGCCGGTGTAGCTTTCGCGTCGTGTTGAGGTAACGCTTTGCACCCCTAGGACCCCCAACCCAATGCATGCTAATCAAGACTAAAATCAGTATTTTCAAAGTATTTTAAATGTTTTACATTCACTAATCAAGATTAATAATATGGACTTTAGGCCGGTGGACTTGTGCACGTAGGATAATTGTGATTTTGGACTCTCTTGGACGGTGTGCTCAGACGTTGTACTTGCAGGCAAGTGAAACTTGCCAACTCTTGAGTAGGGCCATGTTTTTAGGCCACTTCCTTGTTTTCAGCGTAAAAGAGACTAGTCAGTGAAATGATAGCTGGCTAGACGCCTACTTGATCTAGTTTGACAACGAAGCTAGATCCAACCCTTTAAACTTGTTGTTCATGCATACTAAACTGTCACGTTTACTTTCCTTACCTGTACGCACTTTTAACTGCCATGCATTGCATCTTACATGTCATCCCAGTTGATTGTTGCATTTGTAGCACACGCTACAATACTTGTACTCCTTGAAAACTACTTCCGGGGGAAACGGGCCTCATGTGTTGGTCAAAAGCCAATGCCCAGATTCCCTAGACCGGCTAGGTGCACCCCTATGCCATACTTGTTAAAAACACTTCCTGGCTCGTGATCCAGAAGCGAGCATTCCCGTTCGGGGGTAAGGCCCTGGCTCGACACACGTGGAGGGGTAGGGATAAACGGTTACTTGAGCTTAGGAGTGGCCTGATCAGCCCTCTAGCCAAAAGACGGAATCCCTGTGCACGAGGTGCTTACTTTTCTTGTCTTGTACTTGTCTTGTGAATGATTCATGCTATACTTGTCATCCATGCCATGTTTAAATGCCATGCTCGTACTTTACTTTACTTTACCTTACCTGTTACACTCATACTTTAACTGCCATGTCATCGCATTCATGCTAGAACTGCTAGGTTGCTTTACTTTTACCTACTTTCAGTTTCCTTGCACAAGTCTCTCGTAGACTTGCTGACATGTGCCCCTTGCTCTTTTGGGTGTCACATGTTAGACCTGAGCCCGAGACCGTTGCTGTGTACGTGAAGGGTTGCTGACGCTGAGCCTGAGTCCATGTTTGTCCAGGGGGAGTTTTGTGGACACCGGTGACCTTCCTTGGTGATTTTGCTGAGTTTTCTTTTGTTTTAGGTTTTGTTGTTAATTGTTGGTGCGTGGCACCCTTGTTTTGTACGATGTACTTTGGCCATGTTTGGGCCGTTAGACTCTCTTTTATTTCAGCCTGGTGGCTTTTCTGCGTTGTTGGAATTTATATTTATGGATATTCTGAGATTATTCTTTTGTCTCATTTCATTGTTATTATCTTTGTTTCGTTCGCGTTGCAAGGACCTGCAGTTTTAAATTGATTGACGCTTATCGGACTTGCAGCTTTGTAGCTTCAAGTCTGAGCGGACCTTCTCATGCTTCGCCTCCATATTTTTGGGAAGCGAGGCGTGACAAGCTCGTCCTGTGCCCCTTCTCTGGTTTGGGTGGCGAGGGTTTGCCCAGCCCCAGAGGTCTTGAGGGGGGAGCGAGCGCGTAGCTCGGTCGGTGCCCCTTCGGTGGTTTGGGTGGCGAGGGTTGGCCCTGACAATGAGGACTTGTGGGGGGAGCGATCGCGTAGCTCGGCCCGTGCCCCATCTCTGGTTTGGGTGGCGAGGGTTGGCCCGGACCCAGAGGTCTTGTAGGGGGGAGCGAGCGCGTTGCTCAGCCCGTGCCCCTTCTCTGGTTTGGGTGGAGATGGTTGGTACTGCCCCAGAAGTTTTGAGGGGGTAGCGACCATGTAGCTCGGCCCGTGCCCCTTCTCTTGTTTGGGTGGCGAGGGTTGGCCTGGACCCAGAGGTCTTGTGGGGGGGCGCGAGCACGTAGCTCAGCCGGTGCCCCTTCTCTGGTTTGGGTGGCGTGGGTTGGCCCTGACCCAGAGGTCTTGTGGGGGGAGCGAGCGCGTAGCTCGGCCCGTGCCCCTTCTCTGGTTTGGGTGGCGAGGGTTGGCCGGACCCAGAGGTCTTGTGGGGGGAGCGAGCACGTAGCTCATCTCGTGCCCCTTCTCTGGTTTGGGTGGCGAGGGTTGGCACTGCCCCAGAGGTTTTGAGGGAGTAGCGAGCGTGTAGCTCGGCCCGTGCCCCTTCTCTGGTTTGGGTGGCGAGGGTTGGCCCTACCCCAGAGGTCTTGAGGGGGGGAGCGAGCACGTAGCTCGGCCGTTGCCCCTTCTCTGGTTTGGGTGGCGAGGGTTGGCCCTGACCAGAGGTCTTGTGGGGAGGAGCCAGCGCGTAGCTCGACTCGTGCCCCTTCTCTTGTTTGGGTGGCGAGGGTTGTCCCTGTCCCAGAGGTCTTGTGGGGGGAGCGAGCGCGTAGCTCGGCCCGTGCCCCTTCTCTGGTTTGGGTGGTGAGGGTTGGCCCATACCCAGAGGTCTTGTGGGGGGGAGCGAGTGAGTAGCTCGGCCCGTGCCCCTTCTCTGGTTTAGGTGGCAAGGTTTGGTCCTACCCCATAGGTATTTAGGAGGGGGAGCGAGCATTTAGCTCGACCCGTGCCCCTTCTCTGGTTTGGGTGGCGAGGGTTGGCCCTGCCCCAGAGGTCTTGTGGGGGGGAGCGAGCGCGTAGCTCGGCCTGTGCCCCTTCTCTGGTTTGGGTGGCGAGGGTTGGCCCTGACCCAGAGGTCTTGTGGGGGCAGCGAGCGCGTAGCTCGGCCCGTGCCTCTTCTCTGGTTTGGGTGGCGAGGGTTGGCCCTGCCCCAGAGGTCTTTAGGAGGGGGAGTGAGCGCGTAGCTCAGCCCGTGCCCCTTCTCTGGTTTGGGTGGCGAGGGTTGGTCCTGTCCCAGAGGTCTTGCGGGGGGAGCGAGTGCGCAGCTCGGCCCGTGCCCCTTCTCTGGTTAGGGTGGAGAGTGTTGGCCCTACCCCAGAGGTCTTAAGGGGGAGCGAGTGCGTAGCTCGGCCCGTGCCCCTTCTCTTGTTAGGTGGCGAGGGTTGGCCCTGCCCCAGAGGTCTTGAGGGGGGAGCGAGAGCGTAGCTTGGCCCGTGCCCCTTCTCTGGTTTGGGTGGCAAGGGTTGGCCTTGCACCAGAGGTCTTGAGGGGAGCGGGAGCGCGTAGCTCGGCCCGTGCCCCTTCTCTGGTTTGGGTGGCGAGGGTTGGCCCTGCCCCAGAGGTCTTGAGGGGGGGAGCGAGTGCGTAGCTCGGCCGTTGCCCCTTCTCTGGTTTGGGTGGCGAGGGTTGGCCCGGACCCAGAGGTCTTGTGGGGAGGAGCGAGCACGTAGCTCGACCTGTGCCCCTTCTCTGGTTTGGGTGGCGAGGGTTGGCCCGGACCCAGAGGTCTTGTGGGGGGGAGCGAGCGCGTAGCTCGGCCCGTGCCCCTTCTCTGGTTTGGGCAGCGAGGGTTGGCCCTGCCCCAGAGGTCTTGAGGGGGGTGCGAGCGTGTAGCTCGGCCCGTGCCCATTCTCTGGTTTGGGTGGCGATGGTTGGCCATGCCCCAGAGGTCTTGTGGGGGGGGAGCGAGCACGTAGCTCGGCCCGTGCCCCTTCTCTGGTTTGGGTGGCGAAGGTTGGCCCTGACCCAGAGGTTTTGTGGGGGATAGCGAGCGCGAAGCTCGGCCCGTGCCCCTTCTCTAGTTTGGGTGGCGAGGGTTGGCCCTGACCCAGAGGTCTTTAGGAGGGGGAGCGAGCACGTAGCTCGGCACGTGCCCGTTCTCTGGTTTGGGTGGCGAGGGTTGGCCCTGCCCCAGAGGTCTTGAGGGGGGGAGCGAGCGTGTAGCTCGGCCCATGCCCCTTCTCTGGTTTGGGTGGCGAGGGTTGTCCCTTCCCCAGAGGTCTTGAGGGGGAGAGCGAGCGCGTAGCTCGGCCCTTGCCCCTTCTCTGGTTTGGGTGGCGAGGGTTGTCCCTACACCAGAGGTCTTGAGGGGGAGAGCGAGCGCGTAGCTCGTCCCGTGCCCCTTCTCTGGTTTGGGTGGCGAGGGTTGGCCCTGCCCTAGAAGTCTTGAGGGGGGGAGCGAGCGCATAGCTCGGCCCATGCCCCTTCTCTGGTTTAGGTGGTAAGGGTTGGCCCTGCCTCAGAGGTGTTGAGCAGGGGAGCGAGCGCGTAGCTCAGCCCGTGCGTCTTCTCTGTTTTAGGTGGAAAGGGTTGGCCCTGCCCCAGAGGTCTTGAGGGGTGGAGCGAGCGCGTAGCTCGGCCCGTGCCCCTTCTCTGGTTTGGGTGGCGAGGGTTGGCCCATACCAAAATGTCTTGTGGGTGGGAGCGAGCGCGTTGCTCGGCCCGTGCCCCTTCCTTGGTTTGGGTGGCGAGGGTTGGCCCTGACCCAGAGGTCTTGTGGGGGCAGCGAGCACGTAGCTCGGCCCGTTCCTCTTCTCTGGTTTGGGTGGCGAGGGTTGGCCCTGCCCCAGAGGTCTTTAGGAGGGGGAGTGATCGCGTAGCTCAGCCCGTGCCCCTTCTCTGGTTAGGGTGGCGAGGGTTGGCCCTGTCCCAGAGGTCTTGTGGGGGGAGCGAGCGCGTAGCTCGGCCCGTGCCCCTTCTCTGGTTAGGGTGGAGAGTGTTGGCCCTACCCCAGAGGTCTTAAGGGGTGAACGAGTGCGTAGCTCGGCCCGTGCCCCTTCTCTGGTTTGGGTGGCGAGGGTTGGCCCTGTCCCAGAGGTCTTGATGGAGGAGCGAGAGCGTAGCTTGGCCCGTGCCCCTTCTCTGGTTTGGGTGGCGGGGGTTGGCCCTGCACCAGAGGTCTTAAGGGGGGAGGTAGCGCGTAGCTCGGCTCGTGCCCCTTCTCTGGTTTGGGTGGCGAGGGTTGGCCCTGCCCCAGAGGTCTTGAGGGGGGAACGAGCATGTAGCTCAGCCGTTGCCCCTTCTTTGGTTTGGGTGGCGAGGGTTGGCCCTGACCCAGAGGTCTTGTGGGTAGGAGCGAGCACGTAGCTCGACCCGTGCCCCTTCTCTGGTTTGGGTGGCGAGGGTTGGCCCGGACCCAGAGGTCTTGTGGGGGGAGCGAGCGCTTAGCTCGGCCCGTGTCCCTTCTCTGGTTTGGGCAGGGAGGGTTGGCCCTGCCCCAGAGGTCTTGAGGGGGGAGCGAGCGTGTAGCTCGGCCCGTGCCCCTTCTCTAGTTTGGTTGGCGATGGTTGGCCATGCCCCAGAGGTCTTGTGGGGGAGAGTGAGCGTGTACCTCGGCCCGTGCCCCTTCTCTGGTTTGGGTGGCGAAGGTTGGCCCTGACCCAGAGGTCTTTTGGGGGATAGCGAGCGCAAAGCTCGGCCCGTGCCCCTTCTCTGGTTTGGGTGGCGAGGTTTGGCCCTGCCCCAGAGGTCTTTAGGAGGGGGAGCGAGCGCGTAGCTCGGCCAGTGCCCCTTCTCTGGTTTGGGTGGCAAGGGTTGGCCCTGCCCCAGAGGTCTTGAGGGGGGAGCGAGCGTGTAGATCGGCCCATGCCCCTTCTCTGGTTTGGGTGGCGAGGGTTGTCCCTACCCCAGTGGTCCTGAGGGGGAGAGCGAGCGCGTAGTTCGTCCCGTGCCCCTTCTCTGTTTTAGGTGGCGAGGGTTGGCCCTGCCCCAGAGGTCTTGAGGGTTGGAGCGAGCGTGTAGCTCGGCCCGTGCCCCTTCTCTGGTTTGGGTGGCGAGGGTTGGCCCTGCCCCAAAAGTATTAAGAGGGGGAGCGAGCGCGTAGCTCGGCCCGTGCCCCTTCTCTAGTTTGGGTGGCGAGGGTTGGCCCTGACCCAGAGGCCTTGTGGGGAATAGCGAGCGCGAAACTCGGCCCGTGCCCCTTCTCTGGTTTGGGTGGCGAGGGTTGGCCCTGCCCCAGAGGTCTTTAGGAGGGGGAGCGAGTGTGTATCTCGGCCCGTGCCCCTTCTCTGGTTTGGGTGGCGAGGGTTGGCCCTGCCCCAGAGGTCTTGAGGTGGGGAGCGAGTGCGTAGCTCGGCCCGTGCCCCTTCTCTGGTTTGGGTGGCGAGGGTTGGTCCTGCCCCAGAAGTCTTGAGGGGGGAGCGAGCGCGTAGCTCTGCCCGTGCCGCTTCTCTGGTTTAGGTGGAAAGGGTTGGCCTTGCCTTAGAGGTGTTGAGCGGGGGAGCGAGCACGTAGCTCGGCCCGTGCCCCTTCCCTGGTTTGGGTGGCGAGGGTTGGCCCTGCCCCAGAGGTCTTATGAGGGAGAGCAAGCGCGTAGCTCGGCCCGTGTCCCTTCTCTGGTTTGGGTGGCGAGGGTTGGCCCTGTTCCAGAGGTCTTGTGGGGGGGGGGGAGCGAGCACGTAGCTCGGCCCGTGCCCCTTCTCTGGTTTGGATGGTGAGGGTTGGCCCTGCCCCAGAGGTCTTGTGGGGGGGAACGAGCACGTAGCTCAGCCCGTGCCCCTTCTCTGGTTTGGGTGGCAAGGGTTGGCCCTGACCTAGAGGTCTTGTGGGGGGGAGCGAGCGCATAGCTCGGCCCGTGCCCCTTCTCTGGTTTGGGTGGCAAGGGTTGGCCCTGCCCCAGAGGTCTTTAGGAGGGGGAGCGAGACCCAGAGGTCTTGTGGGGGAGAGCAAGCGCGAAGCTCGGCCCGTGCCCCTTCTCTGGTTTGGGTGGCGAGGGCTGGCCCTGCCCCGGAGGTCTTTAGAATGGGGAGCGAGTGCATAGCCCGGCCTGTGCCCCTTCTCTGGTTTGGGTGGCGGGGGTTGGCCCTGCCCCAGAGGACTTGATGTGGGGAGCAAACGCTTAGCTCGGCCTGTGCCCCTTCTCTAGTTTGGGTGGCGAGGGTTGGCCCTGCCCCAGAGGTCTTGAAGGGGTAGAGAACACGTACCTCGGCCCGTGCCCCTTTTCTGGTTTGGGTGGCGAGGGTTGGCCCTGCCGCAGAGGTCTTAAGGAGGGAGCGAGCACGTAGCTCGGCCCGTGCCCCTTCTCTGGTTTTGGTGGTGAGGGTTGGCCCTGCCCCATAGGTCTTGAGGGTGGGAGCGAGCGCGTAGCTCGGCCCGTGCCCCTTCTCTGGTTTCGGCGGCGAGGGTTGGCCCGGCCCCAGAGATCTTGAGGGGGAGAGCGAGCGCGTAGCTCAACCCGTGCCCCTTCTCTAGTTTGGGTGGCGAGGGTTGGCCCGGACCCAGAGGTCTTGTTGGGGGGGAGCGAGCGCGTAGCTCGGCCCGTGCCCCATCTCTGGTTTGGGTGTCGGGGGTTGGCCCGGACCCAGAGGTCTTGTGGGGGGAGCGAGAGCGTAGCTCGGCCCGTGCCCCTTGTCTGGTTTGGGTGGCGAGGGTTGGCCCTACCCCAGAGGTCTTTAGGAGGGGGAGCGAGTGTGTAGCTCGGCCCGTGCCCCTTCTCAGGTTTGGGTGGCGAGGGTTGGCCCTGCCCCAGAGGTCTTGAGGGGGGAGCGAGCGCGTAGCTCGGCCCGTGCCCCTTGTCTGGTTTGGGTGGCGAGGGTTGGCCCTGCCCCAGAAGTCTTGAGGGGGGGAGCAAGCGTGTAGATCTGCCCGTGCCCCTTCTTTGGTTTAGGTGGCAAGGGTTGGCCCTGCCTCAAGGTGTTGAGCGGGGAGCGAGCACGTAGCTCTGCCCGGGCCCCTTCTCTGGTTTGGGTGGCGAGGGTTTGCCCTGCCCCAGAGGTCTTGTGGGGGGGAGCAAGCGCGTTGCTCGGCCCGTGCCCCTTCTGTGGTTTGGGTGGCGAGGGTTGGCCCGACCCCAGAGGTCTTGTAGGGGGAAGCGAGCGCATAGCTCGGCCCGTGCACCTTCTCTGGTTTGGGTGGCGAGGGTTGGCCCTGACCCAGAGGTCTTGAGGGGGGAGCGAGCGCGTAGCTCGGCCCGTGCCCCTTCTCTGGTTTGGGTGGCTAGGGTTGGCCCTGCCCCAGAGGTCTTTAGGAGGGGGTGCGAGCACGTAGCTCTGCCCATGCCCCTTCTCTGGTTTGGGTGGCGAGGGTTGGCCATGTCCCAGAGGTCTTGAGGGGGGGAACGTGCGGGTAGCTCGGCCCGTGCCCCTTCTCTGTTTTGGGTGGCGAGGGTTGGCCTTGTCCCAGAGGTCTTGATGGGGGGAGCGAGCGCGTAGCTCGGCCCGTGCCCCTTCTCTGGTTTGGGTGGCGAGGGTTGGCCCTGACCCAAAAGTCTTGTAGGGGGGAGCGAGAGCGTAGCTCGGCCCGTGCCCCTTCTCTGGTTTGGGTGGCGAGGGTTGGCCCTACCCCAGAGGTCATTAGGAGGGGGAGCGAGCGTGTAGCTCGGCCCGTGCCTCTTCTCTGGTTTGGGTGGGGGGTTGGCCCTGCGCCAGAGGTCTTGAGGGAGGGAGTGAGCGCGTAGCTCGGCCCGTGCCCCTTCTCTGGTTTGGGTGGCAAGGGTTGGCCCTGCCCCTGAAGTCTTGAGGGGAGGAGTGAGTGTGTAGCTCGGCCCGTGCCCCTTCCCTGGTTTGGGTGGCAAGGGTTGGCCCTGTTGGATATGGAAGACGTTTGTACACCCTTGTGGGGGATGTACGAGGGAATACGGACCTCGAACGTCGCGCACACGAAGTCATGTGCAAAGGGAATCTGTTCCCTTGCGGAGAGGATCTCTGTATGAGCGGGAAAGTCGCATTATATATGCATAAGTGCATGCGACATATGGCTAATAAAGGGGGAATATCTTAAGCTTATGTTGTACCATGCATATGGTACAACTTAAGCTTATAATGTGCCATGCATCATGGTACACCTTAATTAAGTTGTTCCAAAGGAACAACTTACCCTAAAATAACTACCTTGGGGGCTATAAATAAGACCCAAGGGTAGCCATTTTCCTAACACATTTGCATGAAATTCATGCATGCATCTTCTTCATAGCGAAGCTCTGCAGAAATATTTCCTCTCCCTCCTTCCAAGTTCTTAATCTAAAATAGAGATTTAGATTGTGGATTAGTAGCCTTACTCCGTTCGTGAGAAGACTCGATCCGTCGTGGCGAATCCGAAGGCAAAGTTCCGAGACTATCGTTCCGCATACGCAAGCGTAAGTCTCCACTTTAATTATCGATCCTAACTTTGTTTTGGACATGATCCTTCATTGGTATCAGAGCCATATGGGTTCGCCCCGGTCAATCCACCGCCCCGTCGAAACTACGAACGAGTCGTTGTCTTTTTCACGAATGGGTCTCCTACTATTACGGATATAGTAGGAATGCTTCGTGACGGAGAGAACGCAGCGGTTGTTCTTTTCACGTTAGGGTCTCCTATCATTACGGATATGGTAGGAACTCTCCGTGACGGGAAGAACCGACCGTTCACGTAGTACGTTAGTCATTTTTGGCACACGGCCATTAGGCAATAACTAACTTCATCGACGAACGGGTGCTTCATCGAGGAAGATGATGGAAGTTATTTCCATCGGGTAAGAGGAAAATTTGGTGCATGTGCACCATGGCCAAATGGGCTATGAAGGCCATGCATCCCCTCTCCCCATGCGGAGGGGGTTGGCTACGGCCAATAACCACCGACGACCACCCCATCAAGGGGGAGGATTGAGTGCGGCAACCCCGTTTAAAGGGGATGGCCGGCCATGGCCAAAGGGGCCATGGCCGGCCAACGCCGAATGGCCTTGGCCATGACCGGCCATGGCCAAGCCATGGCCGGCCATGGCCAAGCCGGCAGTGGCCGGCCAAGGTCCAGGCCGGCAGTGGCCGGCCTTGGCAGAGCCTTGCCGGCCAGGCCGGCCCTGGCAGAGGCCAGGGCCGGCCCTGGCAGAGGCCAGGGCCGGTGCCCTGGCCTCAGGCCAGGGCCTGGCCGAGGCCAGGGCAGGAGCCCTGGCCCCGGCCAGCGGCCTGCCGGCCCTGGCAGAGGCCAGGGCCGACGCCCTGGCCTCAGGCCAGGGCCTGGCCGAGGCCAGGGCAGGAGCCCTGGCCCCGGCCAGTGGCCTGGCCGGCAGGCCCTGGCAGTGGCCAGGGCCTGGCCGGCCGGCCCTGGCAGAGGCCAGGGCCTGACCGGCCCTGGCCGAGGGGGGCCAGGCCCCCTGGCCGGCCAGGGCAGAGGCCCTGGCCGGCCTTTGGCCAAGCCCGGGTCAGGGCAGAGGCCCTGACCGGGAAGAAGTTGAATTCGAAAATTGGTCGACCAATTTTGTGTTTTTGGTCGACCAATCCGACAAATGGTCTGGGTCGATTGTAAACTTGCCAGATGACCCATACGGGGTAACAAATGGCCTTGGTCAAACTCGAATGTGTAGATTAGTCCATACGGGGCTAACCACAGTGCCGAATAGTTCATACGGGACTAACGTTTTAATGAAGTTTTTCATTTTGGGCTCTACTCCTTGAAGATTAGCCATAGTGCTCTACTTCATGCGAGATTAGCCATGTCATTGTGCTCTACTCTACGGAGATTAGCCAATGTACTTGTGACGTTGTGCTCTACTCTACGGAGATTAGCCAACGTGCTTTCAAAATTTTTGGAAAAAGATGTTTTTCAAATAGGTTATGTCCTGTCCTTAAATCGGGATAGCGCAATTTAGAATTCCAAGTCCTACCACGATCCGGCCATGGTTATCTAACCCATGGGTGTGTAGAACAGGTCTCGTGGCTTGGCAATTGTTGCGTTAAAATTCTTTGCGCTAATTCTCACCTATTCTATTTTGAAAGATAAGTTTTTCAAAGTGATTTTCCGCTGCTAATACCATACGGGTATTATTTCTGATTTCTTTTTACTTGAGATAAGTAAGAGGGATACTTTGAAAGTTACTACTAGATGGTAGTTGGGAACGTAGTGAACTTCTCGATTCTAGAGTAACATTTCAACGCATCCAAGGAACTTATCAAGTGTTTAAAGAATCGAAACTTTATGCATAGAATTTTGATCGTGTTTTTCATTCTCTTTGCAGTTTTTTGAATCGAAAATGTCTACCGCTTCTAAGAATATTGTCGCAGAGCTTAACAAAGGTGAAAAGCTCAACGGCGACAATTATAAACTTTGGTCAATAAAGATCCAATATGTTTTGGAGGAGCAAGATGTGCTCGAAACACTCCAAAACATAATGGTAGAACCTGAGTTGGGCAATACGGCCCAACACAAAAGGGACCGGGAAGCTTATGACACTTGGACTCGAAAGAACAAAATAGCACGTATTACGTTACTGTCCGCGATGGACAATGACATAATGCGCCTATTTCGGGAATTCGACCTAGCTAAAGACATATGGTCTGAGCTAGAGATAAAGTATGGTGGAACTTCGGTTACCAAACTCCGCTCCTTGAATATTCAATTTGATTCGTACAAGATGCGGCGAGATCATTCTATGAAAAAGCATCTCCGCCACATGACGAATCTTATATCTGAATTAAAGGATGCGGGTGTTACGCTGTCTGACGAACAGCAGATCCAAGCGGTCATTCGTTCACTCCCAGATAGCTGGGATAACATGAAAATGCATCTCACTCATAATGAATGCATTAAAACTTTAAGCGATGTTTCGAAACACCTCGAACTCGAGGAAGAGCGGATTCAAGCCGTAAAACCAAGTGCAGAAGTGCACGTGGCCGCTAGTTCCTCACATGGAGGAAATAAGCGGAAACGCTTAAGGTTTGTGAACGAACGTAAGCAAGAACCGGAGACCTCAAAGAAGACAAAGAACAAAAAGTGGCAAAAGAATGTGCACTCAAAGAAGAAAAACTTGAAGAAGATCAAGTGCTTTAAGTGCAACAAGTACGGTCACTTCGCCCGTAAGTGTACGGATGGAAGTGACAAGGTAACTTGTAGGGCTAGTTACATATGTGTTTCTAGTTCCGTGTTTCTTGCTGAATCTAACTATTTTTGGTTGATTGATTCAGGGGCCACAGACCACGTTGCGAAGGACAGAAGGTTCTTCGTAGAGTATCGAAAGATAACTCAAGGAACAAAGTGGATATACGTCGGCAACAACACACGTGTTGAAGTCAAAGGCGTCGGAACATGCAAGCTAGTTCTCGACAACGGCCGGACTTTATTATTGCACGACGTCCTCTTTGCTCCAGATATTAGAAGGAATATCGTTTCCGTGGTCATGTTAATGTCTTTAGATTATGAGTGGAGGTTCTATAAACAATGTGTTGACCTTGTTTGTAATAATTCTTTGATTGGTTCTGGTAATGTTTGTAATGGATTAATTGTTTTAAATACAATGTATGATGTTGCTTCTTCCATTAATGAAAGTTTTCATTTGACAAATGCTTCTAACTCTGAGTCTGAAATCATTTGTTGGCATGCAAGACTTGGTCATATTGGACCAACTAGAATGGATAGACTTGCCAAAAGTGGCTTGCTATCTAATGTTTCAAAAGTTGAAATGTCAACTTGCGAACATTGTCTTGTAGGGAAAACTTGTCGCAAGCCGTTTGGAACTGGCACAAGGGCCGAAGTTCCATTACAGCTTATCCATTCGGACATTTGGGGTCCAATGAATGTTAAGACAAGACACGGGAAGTCCTATTTCATCACATTCATTGATGACTTCACCCGTTTCGGACATATCTATTTGATATCCCACAAAAGTGAAGCTTTGGCTTGCTTTAAAAACTATATGAGTTTGGTGGAGAATCAATTAGATCGCAAGATTAAGGTTTTGCGAACCGATAGGGGCGGTGAATATCAATCAATAAGTTTTAAGGAACTTTGTGATGAAAAAGGCATAGTACATCAGGTAACTATGCCTTACACTCCGCAACAAAACGGTGTTGCGGAAAGAAGGAATAGGACATTGATGGAAATGGTCCGATCAATGATGTCTCAGGCAAATTTGCCTATCACCTTTTGGGGTGACGCATTATTGACGGCAGCATTCATCTTAAACCGTGTACCCTCGAAGTCGGTAAGTTCTACTCCTTATGAGTTGTGGAACAATAGAACTCCAGACTTAAACATTCTAAAACCTTGGGGTTGTGCCTCTTACGCACATTTATCCTCTCACAAATATGGCAAACTTGGGCCACGTGGGAGGAAGTGTATCTTCATCCGATACGCTGAAAACTCCAAAGGATATGTTTTCGTCGGTCAAGAGGACAATGGGGGTCTAATAGAATTCGAATCGAGGGATGTTGTCTTCTTGGAAAAAGAGTTTCCAAGACAGGGTGAGATAAGTCAAGACTTATCCTTGTTTGAGACTTGGGATCAAGAAGGATCGGAACGTTCGAGTGGGAGAATCCTTGGTGAAGAAGAAAATACGTTTCAAACTTCACCAATGGATGATACGAACGATACCAATCCTAATCCGAGTGGGAGTGATATTATTCCAAGTGGGAGTGATGTCATTCCAAGTGGGAGTGATCAAACTCAAACAAGACGTAGTAATCGAACGAGGCTAACACCTCTGAGATTTGAGGATGAATTTCCTCAAACATTCATGACATTACTACAAGATGATGACGAACCTGCAAACTTCAAACAGGCCGTCACATGCCCTGCTAAAGATAAATGGATAGCGGCAATGGAAGAAGAACTTCAATCCATGAAAACAAACCAAGTCTGGGACTTGGTTGATTTACCTAAGGGACGTAGAGCCATTGGGAACAAGTGGATTCTCAAAATCAAGCATAAGGCTGATGGCTCCATCGAGAAATATAAAGCTCGCCTTGTTGCGAAAGGTTTCACGCAACAGGAAGGAATAGACTACGAAGAGACTTTCTCTCATGTCGTGCGTTTTACCTCGATTCGCTTAATTCTGGCAATGGTGGCTTGTTTGGACCTCGAATTACATCAGATGGATGTAAAGACTGCCTTTCTTAACGGAGAACTAGATGAGGAGATCTACATGGAACAACCAAACGGGTTCGTACAAGAAGAAAACAAACATAAGGTTTGTAAACTTCGTAAATCCATATATGGTCTTAAACAATCCTCAAGGCAGTGGTATATGCGTTTTCAAGAAGTTGTTTTGTCGTATGGATTCTCCATGCTCGACGAAGACAATTGCGTATATATTAAGAGGATTAAAAACAAGTATATAATTATGTCTCTTTATGTAGATGACATACTTATAGCCGGAAATGATAAGCGTCTTATATTGGATATCAAAGCTTGGCTTTCATCCGTCTTTGAGATGAAAGACATGGGTGAAGCTGCATATATCCTTGGGGTTAAGATCTCAAGGAATCGTTCCAAGAAACTTCTTTCTCTCTCTCAAGAGACGTATATAAAGAAAGTTTTAGAACGGTTTAATATGCAGGACTGCAAGCCAATTGATACTCCAATAAGCAAAGGCGAGGGTCTATGTTTGGAGATGTGTCCCAAAGATCCAAAAGAAAAGAAAGCTATGGAAAAAGTTCCATACTCCAGTGCTGTCGGGAGTCTGATGTACGCCATGATGTGTACTAGACCCGACATTTGCTATGCTGTTGGTATGGTAAGCCGTTACCAATCCAACCCAGGGCAGGCACACTGGAAAGCGGTGAAGAGGATATTAAGATACCTCAAAGGGACTTCGGACTATGCGTTATGCTATCAAGGCAATACCTTGAGACTCGAAGGCTATACCGATGCTGATTGGGCGGGTGATCTCGACGAGCGAAGATCTACCTCAGGCTTTGTTTTCTTACTCGGGAATGGTGCAATATCCTAGAGCAGCAAGAAACAAACCTGCATCGCTCTATCAACCATGGAAGCCGAGTTCGTAGCATTCAGCATGGCGGTCCAAGAAGCTGTTTGGCTTAGGAAATTCTTAGACAGGCTGACGAATGCCTCTGACTCGAGCACTGTTCCTATATACAGTGATAGTCAAGCTTCGATTGCCTATGTCAAAGATCCTAAATTTCATTGTAAGACCAAACACATTGACATTCGATTCAAGTTTGCGAAGGATTATGATAAACGGAAGGAAGTAGACATAGGATACATATCCACGCATGAGATGATAGCGGATCCCCTTACTAAGGCGATCCCCAGAGATGTGTTTTTCAAACACTTATCATCTATGGGAATGCGTAGGTGCTGAGCTGTATCATGTAATATTTCCCATGTCTATAGAAGATCAAAATTTAATTTGCATACAAGTTTCTTACAAATGATTTTATATACATTTGTGTTTAAGTCTCAGCTATTTTTGTGTGTATGTCGGACAGATTAAGGTTGGCTCTCTCACATGAGCAACCGCCTTATCTTATCAGATGGATAAGATAGAGATGAGACTAGTTTAAAGTCAAAATCATTAGACAAATGATTTAGAGTCATGACTTAAACAAGATAGTCGAATAAAAGATCTGCATCATACGGATGCTTACAAAAGATCTGAGATCTGTATCACAAGGATATAAAGATCTCATTGGATTTTTTGAATCCTATCTGTCTTATGCAGGATGAGAGTCCGTGAGTATTTCACGAGTAGTATGGGGACTCAAAAAGATAGGCACTGTGGTGTCTGATCTTTTCATCCGTACAACATCATTAAGACATACTCTCCCTGGGAAAGGAGTGATGTTGTAATACGTGTTCATACCACGTATGCATTTTGACCACTGAGTTAGTAGCAATAGTGTTTGCTATTATGTGAGACTCAAAGGCCATACGGGTCTTAACATTTACCCTCAAGGACTCCAATTGGTTCCTTTAGATTTGACGAGATGATTGCTATCTTAGCATGTTACTAATGGGCTATGGTAATTCGGCTCGGCGGGGCACGTTAGAAAAGCGAATCAAGTCAAGATCAGAAGGTTCACAAGAAGAGGAAGATTGATTTCATATTCACATTTGGACTTTAATGATTCAAAGCTGGCCAGCCAATTGTAATCCAGATGGGATTCAATTGTTGAATATAAAGTATAAGAAATGTGAAGAAATAATCTAGGGTAAAGCATGCGTTGAACTACTCAACTTTGCACCTTCGAGGTCGTTGTGTATCTCTAACAAGTGCACAACAACAGACTCTACGCGCATGACGGTCGCACGGTCTATTTCTCGGTATGATAGATGAAAGAACTAAGGGAAAGACGTTCTCTTACAATCCCCTCAAGTGTGAGTGGGAGATGTTGGATATGGAAGACGTTTGTACACCCTTGTGGGGGATATACGAGGGAATACGGACCTCGAACGTCGCGCACACGAAGTCATGTGCAAAGGGAATCTGTTCCCTTGCGGAGAGGATCTCTGTATGAGCGGGAAAGTCGCATTATATATGCATAAGTGCATGCGACATATGGCTAATAAAGGGGGAATATCTTAAGCTTATGTTGTACCATGCATATGGTACAACTTAAGCTTATAATGTGCCATGCATCATGGTACACCTTAATTAAGTTGTTCCAAAGGAACAACTTACCCTAAAATAACTACCTTGGGGGCTATAAATAAGACCCAAGGGTAGCCATTTTCCTAACACATTTGCATGAAATTCATGCATGCATCTTCTTCATAGCGAAGCTCTGCAGAAATATTTCCTCTCCCTCCTTCCAAGTTCTTAATCTAAAATAGAGATTTAGATTGTGGATTAGTAGCCTTACTCCGTTCGTGAGAAGACTCGATCCGTCGTGGCGAATCCGAAGGCAAAGTTCCGAGACTATCGTTCCGCATACGCAAGCGTAAGTCTCCACTTTAATTATCGATCCTAACTTTGTTTTGGACAGGATCCTTCAGGCCCTGCCTCAGAGGTGTTGAGCGGGTGAGCGAGCGCGTAGCTCGGCCCGTGCCCCTTCTCTGGTTTGGGTGGCGAGGGTTGGCCCTGTCCCAGAGGTCTTGTGGGGGGGAGCAAGCGCGTAGTTCGGCCCGTGCCCCTTCTCTGGTTTGGGTGGCGAGGGTTTGCCCTGCCCCAGAGGTCTTGTGTGTAGGAGCGATTGGTAGCTCGGCCCGTGCCCCTTCTCTGGTTTGGGTGGCGAGGGTTGGCCCTGCCCCATAGGTCTTTAGGAGGGGGAGCGAGCGCTTAGCTCAGCCCGTGCCCCTTCTCTGGTTTGGGTGGCGAGGGTTGGCCCTGTCCCAGAGGTCTTGAGGGGAGGAGCGAGCGCGTAGCTCGGCCCGTGCCCCTTCTCTAGTTTGGGTGGCAAGGGTTGGCCCTGCCCCAGAGGTCTTGAGGGGGGGAGCGAGTGTGTAGATCGGCCCGTGCCCCTTCTCTGGTTTGGGTGGCGAGCGTTGGCCCTGCCCAGAGGTCTTGAGGGGGGAGCGAGAGCGTAGCTTGGCCCGTGCCCCTTCTCTGGTTTGGGTGGCGAGGGTTGGCCCTGCACTAGAGGTCTTGAGGGGGGGAGCGAGCGCGTAGTTCGGCACATGCCCCTTCTCTGGTTTGGGTGGCGAGGGTTGGCCCTGCCCAGAGGTCTTGAGGGGGGGAGCGAGAGCGTAGCTTGGCCAGTGTCCCTTCTCTGGTTTGGGTGGCGAGGGTTGGCCCTGCCCCAGAGTCCTTGAGGGGGGAGCGAGCGCGTCGCTCGACCCGTGCCCCTTCTCTGGTTGGGTGGCGAGGGTTGGCCGTACCCCAGAGGTCTTGTGGGGGGAGCGAATGCATAGCTCGGCCCATGCCCCTACTCTGGTTTGGGTGGCAAGGGATGGCCCTACCGCAGAGGTCTTGAGGGGGGGAGCGAGCACGTAGCTCGGCGCGTGCCCCTTCTCTGGTTTGGGTAGCGATGGTTGGCCCTGCCCCAGAGGTCTTGAGGGGGGAGCGAGCACGTAGCTCGGCCCGTGCCCCTTCTCTGATTTGGGTGGCGATGGTTGGCCCTGCCCCAGAGGTCTTGTGGGGGGGAGCAAGCGCGTAGCTCGGCCCGTGCCCCTTCTCTGGTTTGGATGGCGAGGGTTGGCCCGGACCCAGAGGTCTTGTGGGGGATAGCAAGAGCGAAGCTCCGCCCGTGCCCCTTCCCTGGTTTGGGTGGCGAGGGTTGGCCCTGCCCCAGAGGTCTTTAGGAGGGGGAGCGAGCGCGTAGCTCGGCCCGTGCCCCTTCTCTGGTTTGGGTGGCGAGGGTTGGCCCTGCCCCAGAGGTCTTGATAGGGGGAGCAAACGCTTAGCTCGGCCCGTGCCCTTTCTCTGGTTTGGGGGGCGAGGGTTGGCCCTGCCCCAGAGGTCTTGAGGGGGGAGCAAGCGCGTAGCTCAGCCCGTGCCCCTTCTCTAGTTTGGGTGTCGAGGGTTGGCCCTGCCCCAGAGGTCTTGTGGGGGGGGGGAACGAGCACGTAGCTCAGCCCGTGCCCCTTCTCTGGTTTGGGTGGCAAGGGTTGGCCCTGACCTAGAGGTCTTGTGGGGGGGAGCGAGCGCATAGCTCGGCCCGTGCCCCTTCTCTGGTTTGGGTGGCAAGGGTTGGCCCTGCCCCAGAGGTCTTTAGGAGGGGGAGTGAGACCCAGAGGTCTTGTGGGGGAGAGCAAGCGCGAAGCTCGGCCCGTGCCCCTTCTCTGGTTTGGGTGGCGAGGGCTGGCCCTGCCCCAGAGGTCTTTAGAATGGGGAGCGAGTGCATAGCCCGGCCTGTGCCCCTTCTCTGGTTTGGGTGGCGGGGGTTGGCCCTGCCCCAGAGGACTTGATGTGGGGAGCAAACGCTTAGCTCGGCCTGTGCCCCTTCTCTAGTTTGGGTGGCGAGGGTTGGCCCTGCCCCAGAGGTCTTGACGGGGTAGAGAACACGTACCTCGGCCCGTGCCCCTTTTCTGGTTTGGGTGGCGAGGGTTGGCCCTGCCGCAGAGGTCTTAAGGAGGGAGCGAGCACGTAGCTCGGCCCGTGCCCCTTCTCTGGTTTTGGTGGTGAGGGTTGGCCCTGCCCCATAGGTCTTGAGGGTGGGAGCGAGCGCGTAGCTCGGCCTGTGCCCCTTCTCTGGTTTCGGCGGCGAGGGTTGGCCCGGCCCCAGAGATCTTGAGGGGGAGAGCGAGCGCGTAGCTCAACCCGTGCCCCTTCTCTAGTTTGGGTGGCGAGGGTTGGCCCGGACCCAGAGGTCTTGTTGGGGGGGAGCGAGCGCGTAGCTCGGCCCGTGCCCCATCTCTGGTTTGGGTGTCGGGGGTTGGCCCAGACCCAGAGGTCTTGTGGGGGGAGCGAGAGCGTAGCTCGGCCCGTGCCCCTTGTCTGGTTTGGGTGGCGAGGGTTGGCCCTACCCCAGAGGTCTTTAGGAGGGGGAGCGAGTGTGTAGCTCGGCCCGTGCCCCTTCTCAGGTTTGGGTGGCGAGGGTTGGCCCTGCCCCAGAGGTCTTGAGGGGGGAGCGAGCGCGTAGCTCGGCCCGTGCCCCTTGTCTGGTTTGGGTGGCGAGGGTTGGCCCTGCCCCAGAAGTCTAGAGGGGGGGAGCAAGCGCGTAGATCTGCCCGTGCCCCTTCTTTGGTTTAGGTGGCAAGGGTTGGCCCTGCCTCAAGGTGTTGAGCGGGGAGCGAGCACGTAGCTCGGCCCGGGCCCCTTCTCTGGTTTGGGTGGCGAGGGTTTGCCCTGCCCCAGAGGTCTTGTGGGGGGGAGCAAGCGCATTGCTCGGCCCGTGCCCCTTCTGTGGTTTGGGTGGCGAGGGTTGGCCCGACCCCAGAGGTCTTGTAGCGGGAAGCAAGCGCATAGCTCGGCCCGTGCACCTTCTCTGGTTTGGGTGGCGAGGGTTGGCCCTGACCCAGAGGTCTTGTGGGGGGAGCGAGCGCGTTGCTCGGCCCGTGCCCCTTCTCTGGTTTGGGTGGCTAGGGTTGGCCCTGCCCCAGAGGTCTTTAGGAGGGGGAGCGAGCACGTAGCTCTGCCCATGCCCCTTCTCTGGTTTGGGTGGCGAGGGTTGGCCCTGTCCCAGAGGTCTTGAGGGGGGGAACGTGCGTGTAGCTCGGCCCGTGCCCCTTCTCTGTTTTGGGTGGCGAGGGTTGGCGTTGTCCCAGAGGTCTTGATGGGGGGAGCGAGCGCGTAGCTCGGCCCGTGCCCCTTCTCTGGTTTGGGTGGCGAGGGTTGGCCCTGACCCAAAAGTCTTGTAGGGGGGAGCGAGAGCGTAGCTCGGCCCGTGCCCCTTCTCTGGTTTGGGTGGCGAGGGTTGGCCCTACCCCAAAGGTCATTAGGAGGGGGAGCGAGCGTGTAGCTCGGCCCGTGCCTCTTCTCTGGTTTGGGTGGGGGGTTGGCCCTGCGCCAGAGGTCTTGAGGGGGGGAGTGAGCGCGTAGCTTGGCCCGTGCCCCTTCTCTGGTTTGGGTGGCGAGGGTTGGCCCTGCCCCTCAAGTCTTGAGGGGAGGAGTGAGTGTGTAGCTCGGCCCGTGCCCCTTCCCTGGTTTGGGTGGTAAGGGTTGGCCCTGCCTCAGAGGTGTTGAGCGGGTGAGCGAGCGCGTAGCTCGGCCCGTGCCCCTTCTCTGGTTTGGGTGGCGAGGGTTGGCCCTGTCCCAGAGGTCTTGTGGGGGGGAGCAAGCGCGTAGCTCGGCCCGTGCCCCTTCTCTGGTTTGGGTGGCGAGGGTTTGCCCTGCCCCAGAGGTCTTGTGTGTAGGAGCGAGCGCGTAGCTCGGCCCGTGCCCCTTCTCTGGTTTGGGTGGCGAGGGTTGGCCTTGCCCCATAGGTCTTTAGGAGGGGGAGCGAGCGCTTAGCTCAGCCCGTGCCCCTTCTCTGGTTAGGGTGGCGAGGGTTGGCCCTGTCCCAGAGGTCTTGAGGGGAGGAGCGAGCGCGTAGCTCGGCCCGTGCCCCTTCTCTAGTTTGGGTGGCCAGGGTTGGCCCTGCCCCAGAGGTCTTGAGGGGGGGAGCGAGCGTGTAGATCGGCCCGTGCCCCTTCTCTGGTTTGGGTGGCGAGGGTTGGCCCTGCCCAGAGGTCTTGAGGGGGGGAGCGAGAGCTTAGCTTGGCCAGTGTCCCTTCTCTGGTTTGGGTGGCGAGGGTTGGCCCTGCCCAGAGGTCTTGAGGGGGGAGCGAGAGCGTAGCTTGGCCCGTGCCCCTTCTCTGGTTTGGGTGGCGAGGGTTGGCCCTGCACTAGAGGTCTTGAGGGGGGAGCGAGCGCGTAGTTCGGCACGTGCCCCTTCTCTGGTTTGGGTGGCGAGGGTTGGCCCTGCCCAGAGGTCTTGAGGGGGGGGGAGCGAGAGCGTAGCTTGGCCAGTGTCCCTTCTCTGGTTTGGGTGGCGAGGGTTGGCCCTGCCCCAGAGTCCTTGAGGGGGGAGCGAGCGTGTCGCTCGACCCGTGCCCCTTCTCTGGTTGGGTGGCGAGGGTTGGCCGTACCCCAGAGGTCTTGTGGGGGGAGCGAGTGCATAGCTCGGCCCGTGCCCCTTCTCTGGTTTGGGTGGCAAGGGATGGCCCTGCCGCAGAGGTCTTGAGGGGGGGAGCGAGCACGTAGCTCGGAGCGTGCCCCTTCTCTGGTTTGGGTAGCGATGGTTGGCCCTGCCCCAGAGGTCTTGAGGGGGGAGCGAGCACGTAGCTCGGCCCGTGCCCCTTCTCTGGTTTGGGTGGCGATGGTTGGCCCTGCCCCAGAGGTCTTGTGGGGGGGGAGCAAGCGTGTAGCTCGGCCCGTGCCCCTTCTCTGGTTTGGATGGCGAGGGTTGGCCCGGACCCAGAGGTCTTGTGGGGGATAGCAAGAGCGAAGCTCCGCCCGTGCCCCTTCCCTGGTTTGGGTGGCGAGGGTTGGCCCTGCCCCAGAGGTCTTTAGGAGGGGGAGCGAATGCGTAGCTCGGCCCGTGCCCATTCTCTGGTTTGGGTGGCGAGGGTTGGCCCTGCCCCAGAGGTCTTGATAGGGGGAGCAAACGCTTAGCTCGGCCCGTGCCCTTTCTCTGGTTTGGGGGGCGAGGGTTGGCCCTGCCCAAGAGGTCTTGAGGGGGGAGCAAGCGCGTAGCTCAGCCCGTGCCCCTTCTCTAGTTTGGGTGTCGAGGGTTGGCCCTGCCCAGAGGTCTTGAGGGGGGGAGTGAGCACATAGTTGGGCACGTGCCCCTTCTCTGGTTTGGGTGGTGAGGGTTGGTCCTGCCCCAGAGGACTTTAGGGGGGGAACATGCGTGTAGCTCGGCCCGTGCCCCTTCTCTGGTTTGGGTGGCGAGGGTTGGCCCTGCCCTAGAGGTCTTGAGGGGGGAGAGATCATGTAGCTCAGCCCGTGCCCCTTCTCTGGTTTGGGTGGCGACGGTTGGCCCTGTCCCAGAGGTCTTGAGGGGGGAGGGTGCGCGTAGCTCGGCCCGTGGCCCTTCTCTGTTTGGGTGGCGAGGGTTGGCCTCGCCCCAGAGGTCTTGAGGGGGGGAGCGTGCGCGCAGCTCGGCCCGTGCCCCTTCTCTGTTTTGGGTGGCGAGGGTTGGCCTCGCCCCAGAGGTCTTGAGGGGGGGAGCGAGCGCGTAGCTCGGCCCGTGCCCCTTCTCTGGTTTGGGTGGCGAGGGTTGGCCCTGACCCAAAAGTTTTGTATGGGGAGCGAGAGCGTAGCTCGGCCCGTGCCTCTTCTCTGGTTTGGGTATGGAGGGTTGGCCCTGCCCCAGAGGTCTTGAGGGGGGGAGTGAGCGCGTAGCTCGGCCCGTGCCCCTTCTCTAGCTTGGGTGGCAAGGGTTGGCCCTGCCCCAGAGGTCTTGAGGGGGGACCAAGCATGTAGCTCGACCCGTGCCCCTTCTCTAGTTTGGGTGGCGAGGTTTGGCCCTGCCCCAGAAGTCTTGAGGGGACGAGTGAACGCGTAGCTTGGCCCGTGCCCCTTCCCTGGTTTAGGTGGCAAGGGTTGGCCCTTCCTTAGAGGTGTTGAGCGGGTGAGCGAGTGTGTAGCTCGGCCCGTGCCTCTTCTCTGGTGTGGGTGTGGAGGGTTGGCCCTGCCCCAGAGGTCTTGAGGGGTGGAGTGAGCGCGTAGCTCGGCCCGTGCCCCTTCTCTAGTTTGGGTGGCAATGGTTGGCCCTGCCCCAGAGGTCTTGAGGGGGGACCAAGCATGTAGCTCGACCCGTGCCCCTTCTCTAGTTTGGGTGGCGAGGTTTGGCCCTGCCCCAGAAGTCTTGAGGGGACGAGTGAACGCGTAGCTTGGCCCGTGCCCCTTCCCTGGTTTAGGTGGCAAGGGTTGGCCCTTCCTCAGAGGTGTTGAGCGGGTGAGCGAGCGCGTAGCTCGGCCCGTGCCCCTTCTCTGGTTTGGGTGGCGAGGGTTGGCGCTGCCCCAGAGGTCTTGTGGGGGAGGAGCAAGCGCGTAGATCTGCCCGTGCCCCTTCTCTGGTTTGGGTGGCGAGGGTTGGCCCTGACCCAATGGTCTTGTGGGGGGGAGCGAGCGCGTAGCTCGGCCCGTGCCCCTTCTCTGGTTTGGGTGGCGAGGGTTGGCCCTGCCCCAGAGGTCTTTAGGAGGGGGAGCGAGCACGTAGCTCGGCCCGTGCCCCTTCTCTGGTTTGGGTGGCGAGGGTTGGCCCTGTCCCAGAGGTCTTGAGGGGGGGAGCGAGCGCGTAGCTCGGCCCGTGCCCCTTCTCTGGTTTGGGTGACGAGGGTTGGCCCTGCCCAGAGGTCTTGAGGGAGGAGCGAGAGCGTAGCTTGGCCCGTGCCCCTTCTCTGGTTTGGGTGGCGAGGTTTGGCCATGCACCAGAGGTCTTGAGGGGGGAGCGAGCACGGAGCTCGGCCCGTGCCCCTTCTCTGGTTTGGGTGACAAGGGTTGGCCCTGTCCCAGAGGTCTTGAGGGGGGGAGCGAGCGCGTAGCTCGGCCCGTGCCCCTTCTCTGGTGTGGGTGGTGAGGGTGGGCCCTGCCCAGAGGTCTTGAAGGGGGGAGCGAGAGCGTAGCTTGGCCCGTGTCCCTTCTCTGGTTTGGGTGGCAAGGGTTGGCCCTGCCCCAGAGGCCTTGAGGGGGGAGCGAGCGCGTAGCTCGGCCCGTGCCCCTTCTTTGGTTGGGTGGCGAGGGTTGGCCTTTCCCCAGAGGTCTTGTGGGGGGAGCGAGTGCGTAGCTCGGCCCGTGCCCCTCTCTGGTTTGGGTGGTGTGGGTTGGCCCTTCCCCAGAGGTCTTGAGTGGGGCAGCGAGCACGTAGCTCGGCTCGTGCCCCTTCTCTGGTTTGGGTAGCGAGGGTTGGCCCTGCCGCAGTTGTCTTGAGGGGGGAGCGAGCACGTAGCTCAACCCGTACCCCTTCTCTGGTTTGGGTGGCGATGGATGGCCCTGCCCCAGAGGACTTGTGGGGGGGAGCAAGCACGTAGCTAGGCCCGTGCCCCTTCTCTGGTTTGGATGGCGAGGGTTGGCCCGGACCCAAAGGTCTTGTGGGGGATAGCAAGCGCGAAGCTCCGCCCGTGCCCCTTCTCTGGTTTGGGTGGCGAGGGTTGGCCCTGCCCAGAGGTCTTGAGGGGGGGAACGTGCGTGTAGCTCGGCCCGTGCCCCTTCTCTGTTTTGGGTGGCGAGGGTTGGCCTTGTCCCGGAGGTCTTGATGGGGGGAGCGAGCGCGTAGCTCGTCCCGTGCCCCTTCTCTGGTTTGGGTGGCGAGGGTTGGCCCAGACCCAAAAGTCTTGTAGGGGGAGCGAGAGCGTAGCTCGGCCCGTGCCCCTTCTCTGGTTTGGGTGGCGAGGGTTGGCCCTACCCCAAAGGTCATTAGGAGGGGGAGCGAGCATGTAGCTCGGCCCATGCCTCTTCTCTGGTTTGGGTGGGGGGGTTGGCCCTGCCCCAGAGGTCTTGAGGGGGGGAGTGAGCGCGTAGCTCGGCCCGTGCCCCTTCTCTGGTTTGGGTGGCGAGGGTTGGCCCTGCCCCTGAAGTCTTGAGGGGAGGAGTGAGTGCGTAGCTCGGCCCTTGCCCCTTCCCTGGTTTGGGTGGCATGGGTTGGCCCTGCCTCAGAGGTGTTGAGCGGGGTGAGTGAGCGCGTAGCTCGGCCCGTGCCCCTTCTCTGGTTTGGGTGGCGAGGGTTGGCCCTGTCCCAGAGGTCTTGAGGGGGGGAGCGAGCGCGTAGCTCGGCCCGTGCCCCTTCTCTGGTTTGGGTGGCGAGGGTTGGCCCTGCCCCATAGGTCTTTAGGAGGGGGAGCGAGCACGTAGCTCGGCCCGTGCCCCTTCTCTGGTTTGGGTGGCGAGGGTTGGCCCTGTCCAAGAGGTCTTGAGGGGGGGAGCGAGCGCGTAGCTCGGCCCGTGCCCCTTCTCTGGTTTGGGTGACGAGGGTTGGCCCTGCCCAGAGGTCTTGAGGGAGGAGCGAGAGCGTAGCTTGGCCCGTGCCCCTTATCTGGTTTGGGTGGCGAGGTTTGGCCATGCACCAGAGGTCTTGAGGGGGGAGCGAGCACGGAGCTCGGCCCGTGCCCCTTCTCTGGTTTGGGTGACAAGGGTTGGCCCTGTCCCAGAGGTCTTGAGGGGGGGAGCGAGCGCGTAGCTCGGCCCGTGCCCCTTCTCTGGTGTGGGTGGCGAGGGTGGGCCCTGCCCAGAGGTCTTGAAGGGGGGAGCGAGAGCGTAGCTTGGCCCGTGTCCCTTCTCTGGTTTGGGTGGCAAGGGTTGGCCCGGCCCCAGAGGCCTTGAGGGGGGAGCGAGCGCGTAGCTCGGCCCGTGCCCCTTCTTTGGTTGGGTGGCGAGGGTTGGCCTTTCCCCAGAGGTCTTGTGGGGGGAGCGAGTGCGTAGCTCGGCCCGTGCCCCTCTCTGGTTTGGGTGGCGTGGGTTGGCCCTTCCCCAGAGGTCTTGAGTGGGGCAGCGAGCACGTAGCTCGGCTCGTGCCCCTTCTCTGGTTTGGGTAGCGAGGGTTGGCCATGCCGCAGTTGTCTTGAGGGGGGAGCGAGCACGTAGCTCTACCCGTACCCCTTCTCTGGTTTGGGTGGCGATGGATGGCCCTGCCCCAGAGGACTTGTGGGGGGGGAGCAAGCACGTAGCTAGGCCCGTGCCCCTTCTCTGGTTTGGATGGCGAGGGTTGGCCCGGACCCAAAGGTCTTGTGGGGGATAGCAAGCGCGAAGCTCAGCCCGTGCCCCTTCTCTGGTTTGGGTGGCGAGGGTTGGCCCTGCCCAGAGGTCTTGAGGGGGGAACGTGCGTGTAGCTCGGCCCGTGCCCCTTCTCTGTTTTGGGTGGCGAGGGTTGGCCTTGTCCCAGAGGTCTTGTGGCGGGAGCGAGCGCGTAGCTCGGCCCGTGCCCCTTCTCTGGTTTGGGTGGCTAGGGTTGGCCCTGCCCCAGAGGTCTTTAGGAGGGGGAGCGAGCACGTAGCTCTGCCCATGCCCCTTCTCTGGTTTGGGTGGCGAGGGTTGGCCCTGTCCCAGAGGTCTTGAGAGGGGGAACGTGCGTGTAGCTCGGCCCGTGCCCCTTCTCTGTTTTGGGTGGCGAGGGTTGGCCTTGTCCCGGAGGTCTTGATGGGGGGAGCGAGCGCGTAGCTCGGCCCGTGCCCCTTCTCTGGTTTGGGTGGCGAGGGTTGGCCCTGACCCAAAAGTGTTGTAGGGGGAGCGAGAGCGTAGCTCGGCCTGTGCCCCTTCTCTGGTTTGGGTGGCGAGGGTTGGCCCTACCCCAAAGGTCATTAGGAGGGGGAGCGAGCATGTAGCTCGGCCCGTGCCTCTTCTCTGGTTTGGGTGGGGGGGTTGGCCCTGCCCCAGAGGTCTTGAGGGGGGGAGTGAGCGCGTAGCTCGGCCCGTGCCCCTTCTCTGGTTTGGGAGGCGAGGGTTGGCCCTGCCCTTGAAGTCTTGAGGGGAGGAGTGAGTGCGTAGCTCGGCCCTTGCCCCTTCCCTGGTTTGGGTGGCAAGGGTTGGCCCTGCCTCAGAGGTGTTGAGCGGGTGAGTGAGCGCGTAGCTCGGCCCGTGCCCCTTCTCTGGTTTGGGTGGCGAGGGTTGGCCCTGTCCCAGAGGTCTTGAGCGGGGGAGAGAGCGCGTAGCTCGGCCGGTGCCCCTTCTCTGGTTTGGGTGGCGAGGGTTGGCCCTGCCCCAGAGGTCTTGTGTGGAGGAGCGAGCGCGTAGCTCGGCCCGTGCCCCTTCTCTGGTTTGGGTGGCGAGGGTTGGCCCTGCCCCAGAGGTCTTGAGAGGGGGAGCAAACGCTTAGCTCGGCCCGTGCCCTTTCTCTGGTTTGGGGGGCGAGGGTTGGCCCTGCCCCAGAGGTCTTGAGGGGGGAGCAAGCGCGTAGCTCAGCCTGTGCCCCTTCTCTCGTTTGGGTGTCGAGGGTTGGCCCTGCCCAGAGGTCTTGAGGGGGGGAGTGAGCACATAGTTGGGCCCGTGCCCCTTCTCTGGTTTGGGTGGCGAGGGTTGGCCCTGCCCCAGAGGACTTTAGGGGGGGAACATGCGTGTAGCTCGGCCCGTGCCCCTTCTCTGGTTTGGGTGGCGAGGGTTGGCCCTGCCCCAGAGGTCTTGAGGGGGGAGAGAGCGTGTAGCTCAGCCCGTGCCCCTTCTCTGGTTTGGGTGGCGAGGGTTGGCCCTGTCCCAGAGGTCTTGAGGGGGGAGTGTGCGTGGAGCTCGGCCCGTGGCCCTTCTCTGTTTGGGTGGCGAGGGTTGGCCTTGCCCCAGAGGTCTTGAGGGGGGGAGCGTGCGCGCAGCTCGGCCCGTGCCCCTTCTCTGTTTTGGGTGGCGAGGGTTGGCCTCGCCCCAGAGGTCTTGAGGGGGGGAGCGAGCGCGTAGCTCGGCCCGTGCCCCTTCTCTGGTTTGGGTGGCGAGGGTTGGCCCTGACCCAAAAGTCTTGTATGGGGAGCGAGAGCGTAGCTCGGCCCGTGCCCCTTCTCTGGTTTGGGTGGCGAGGGTTGGCCCTACCCTAGAGGTCATTAGGAGGGGGAGCGAGCGTGTAGCTCGGCCTGTGCCTCTTCTCTGGTTTGGGTGTGGAGGGTTGGCCCTTCCTCAGAGGTGTTGAGCGGGTGAGCGAGCGCGTAGCTCGGCCCGTGCCCCTTCTCTGGTTTGGGTGGAGAGGGTTGGCGCTGCCCCAGAGGTCTTGTGGGGGAGGAGCAAGCGCGTAGCTCGGCCCGTGCCCCTTCTCTGGTTTGGGTGGCAAGGGTTGGCCCTGACCCAATGGTCTTGTGGGGGGAGCGAGCGGGTAGCTCGGCCCGTGCCCCTTCTATGGTTTGGGTGGCGAGGGTTGGCCCTGCCCCAGAGGTCTTTAGGAGGGGGAGCGAGCACGTAGCTCGGCCCGTGCCCCTTCTCTGGTTTGGGTGGCGAGGGTTGGCCCTGTCCCAGAGGTCTTGAGGGGGGGAGCGAGCGCGTAGCTCGGCCCGTGCCCCTTCTCTGGTTTGGGTGACGAGGGTTGGCCCTGCCCAGAGGTCTTGAGGGAGGAGCGAGAGCGTAGCTTGGCCCGTGCCCCTTCTCTGGTTTGGGTGGCGAGGTTTGGCCATGCACCAGAGGTCTTGAGGGGGCATCGAGCACGGAGCTCGGCCCGTGCCCCTTCTCTGGTTTGGGTGACAAGGGTTGGCCCTGTCCCAGAGGTCTTGAGGGGGGGAGCGAGCGCGTAGCTCGGCCCGTGCCCCTTCTCTGGTGTGGGTGGCGAGGGTTGGCCCTGCCCAGAGGTCTTGAAGGGGGGAGCGAGAGCGTAGCTTGGCCCGTGTCCCTTCTCTGGTTTGGGTGGCGAGGGTTGGCCCTGCCCCAGAGGCCTTGAGGGGGGAGCGAGCGCGTAGCTCGGCCAGTGCCCCTTCTTTGGTTGGGTGGCGAGGGTTGGCCTTTCCCTAGAGGTCTTGTGGGGGGAGCGAATGCGTAGCTCGGCCCGTGCCCCTTCTCTGGTTTGGGTGGCGTGGGTTGGCCCTGCCCCAGAGGTCTTGAGGGGGGCAGCGAGCACGTAGCTCAGCTCGTGCCCCTTCTCTGGTTTGGGTAGCGAGGGTTGGCCCTGCCGCAGTTGTCTTGAGGGGGGAGCGAGCACGTAGCTCAACCCGTACCCCTTCTCTGGTTTGGGTGGCGATGGATGGCCCTGCCCCAGAGGACTTGTGGGGGGGAGCAAGCACGTAGCTAGGCCCGTGCCCCTTCTCTGGTTTGGATGGCGAGGGTTGGCCCGGACCCAAAGGTCTTGTGGGGGATAGCAAGCGCGAAGCTCAGCCCGTGCCCCTTCTCTGGTTTGGGTGGCGAGGGTTGGCCCTGCCCAGAGGTCTTGAGGGGGGAACGTGCGTGTAGCTCGGCCCGTGCCCCTTCTCTGTTTTGGGTGGCGAGGGTTGGCCTTGTCCCAGAGGTCTTGTGGGGGGAGCGAGCGCGTAGCTCGGCCCGTGCCCCTTCTCTGGTTTGGGTGGCTAGGGTTGGCCCTGCCCCAGAGGTCTTTAGGAGGGGGAGCGAGCACGTAGCTCTGCCCATGCCCCTTCTCTGGTTTGGGTGGCGAGGGTTGGCCCTGTCCCAGAGGTCTTGAGAGGGGGAACGTGCGTGTAGCTCGGCCCGTGCCCCTTCTCTGTTTTGGGTGGCGAGGGTTGGCCTTGTCCCGGAGGTCTTGATGGGGGGAGCGAGCGCGTAGCTCGGCCCGTGCCCCTTCTCTGGTTTGGGTGGCGAGGGTTGGCCCTGACCCAAAAGTCTTGTAGGGGGAGCGAGAGCGTAGCTCGGCCTGTGCCCCTTCTCTGGTGTGGGTGGCGAGGGTTGGCCCTGTTGGATATGGAAGACGTTTGTACACCCTTGTGGGGGATGTACGAGGGAATACGGACCTCGAACGTCGCGCACACGAAGTCATGTGCAAAGGGAATCTGTTCCCTTGCGGAGAGGATCTCTGTATGAGCAGGAAAGTCGCATTATATATGCATAAGTGCATGCGACATATGGCTAATAAAGGGGGAATATCTTAAGCTTATGTTGTACCATGAATATGGTACAACTTAAGCTTATAATGTGCCATGCATCATGGTACACCTTAATTAAGTTGTTCCAAAGGAACAACTTACCCTAAAATAACTACCTTGGGGGCTATAAATAAGACCCAAGGGTAGCCATTTTCCTTACACATTTTTGCATGAAATTCATGCATGCATCTTCTTCATAGCGAAGCTCTGCAGAAATATTTCCTCTCCCTCCATCCAAGTTCTTAATCTAAAATAGAGATTTATATTGTGGATTAGTAGCCTTACTCCGTTCGTGAGTAGACTCGATCCGTCGTGGCGAATCCGAAGGCGAAGTTCGTAGACTACCGTGCAGCGTACGCAAGCGTAAGTCTACACTTTATATTATCGATCCTAACTCTGTTTTGGCAGGATCCAACATTGGTATCAGAGCCATATGGGTTCGCCCCGGTCAAACCACCGCCCCGTCGAAACTACGAACGATTCGTTGTCTTTTTCACGAATGGGTCTCCTACTATTACGGATATAGTAGGAACGCTTCGTGACGGAGAGAACGCAGCGGTTGTTCTTTTCACGTTAGGGTCTCCTATCATTATGGATATGGTAGGAACTCTCCGTGACGGGAAGAACCGACCGTTCACGTAGTAAGTTATTCATTTTTGGCACACGGCCATTAGAAAATAACTAAATTCTCGACGAACGGGTGCTTCATCGACGAACGGGTGCTTCATCGAGGAAGATGATGGAAGTTATTTCCATCGGGTAAGAGGAAAATTTGGTGCATGTGCACCATGGCCAAATGGGCCATGAAGGCCATGCACCCCCTCTCCTCATGCGGAGGGGGTTGGCTACGGCCAATAACCACCGGCGACCACCCCATCAAGGGGGAGGAGAAAGTGCGGCAACCCCATTCAAAGGGGGTGGCCGGCCATGGCCAAAGGGGCCATGGCCGGCCAACGCCGAAAGGCCTTGACCATGGCCGGCCATGGCCAAGCCATGACCGGCCATGGCCAGGCCGGCAGTGGCCGGCCTTGGCCGGGCCGGCAGTGGCCGGCCTTGGCCGGGCCGGCAGTGGCCGGCCTTGGCCAAGGGCCTGCCGGCCAGGCCGGCCCTGGCAGTGGCCAGGGCCGGCCCTGGCCGGCCTGCCGGCCCTGGCAGAGGCCAGGGCCGGAGCCCTGGCCACTGCCAGGGCCAGGCCGGCCCTGGCAGAGGCCAGGGCCGGCGCCCTGGCCTCAGGCCAGGGCCTGGCCGAGGCCAGGGCAGGAGCCCTGGCCCCGGCCAGCGGCCAGGCCGCCCTGGCAAGAGGCCAGGGCCTGGCCGAGGCCAGGGCAGGAGCCCTGGCCCCGGCCAGTGGCCTGGCCGGCCGGCCCTGGCAGAGGCCAGGGCCTGGCCGGCCCTGGCCAAGGGGGGGCAGGCCCCCTGGCCGGCCAAGGCAGAGGCCCTGGCCGGCCAATTGGCCAAGCCCCGGCCAGGGTAGAAGCCCTGGCTGGGAGAAGTTGCAGTTCGAATATTGGTCGACCAATTTTGTGTTTTTGGTCGACCAATCCGACAGATGGTCTGGGTCGATTGCAAACTTGCCAAATGACCCATACGGGGTGACAAAAGGCATTGGTCAAACTCGAATGTGTCGATTAGCCCATACGGGGCTAACCACAGTGCCGACTAGTTCATACGGGACTAACGTTTTAATGAAGTTTTTTCATTGGGCTCTACTCCTTGAAGATTAGCCATAGTGCTCTACTTCATGCGAGATTAGCCAAGTCATTGTGCTCTACTCTTCGGAGATTAGCCAATGTACTTATGAAATTGTGCTCTACTCCTTGAAGATTAGCCGTAATGCTCTACTTCATGCGAGATTAGCCATGTCATTGTGCTCTACTCTACGGAGATTAGCCAATGAATTTATGACGTTGTGCTCTACTCTACGGAGATTAGCCAATGTATTTTTTTTGAAAAATACGTTTTCAAAAACGCTTTTCCGCTGCTAAGTACTATAAGAGTACTAACATTTGATAAAGTGAGGGAGAAATATTGAAAGTTACTCTAGATGGTGATTGGAAACATAGTGACCTTTCCGATTCTAGAGTAACATCTTCAATATTTTTCGAAAGTAACTTATCAAATACTCATTTTCCGCTGCTAGTACTATAAGAGTACTATTGTTTGATAAGTGATGGGGGAATATTGAAAGTTGTTCTAGATGGTGATTGGAATCATAGAGACCTTTTCGATTCTAGAACAACACCTTCAATATTTTTCGAAAGTAACTTATCAAATATAATATAATTCCAAGTGGGATTTGAATTTTTAGAACTATCCAAATGGGATACTCTATAATCATTTCAAGTGGGAGTTATATTTTAAGAATTTTTTATGCAATGTTTTTGATCGAACCTTCGGTTTTGTATCTTTTGCAGCATTTTAAAAAGTAAAATGTCTTCCGCTTCAAAGAATATCGTCGCTGAGTTAAACAAAGGTGAAAAACTCAACGGCGATAATTACAAACTTTGGTCCATTAAGATACAATACGTTTTAGAGGAGCAAGAAGTGCTCGAAACTCTAAAGAACGTAATGATTGAACCCGAGTTGGGCACTACGGCCCAACACCGAAAAGACAAGGAAGCTTTTGATGCTTGGTCTCGGAAGAATAAGATAGCGCGCATTACGTTATTAAGCAGTATGGCTGATGACATAATGCGCATCTTCCGAGAACATGACCTAGCCATGGACATATGGTCCAAGCTAGAGGAGAAGTTCGGTGGCACATCGGTGTCCAAACTTCGCGCCTTAACTATAAAGTTCGATACATATAAGAAACGTCCAGATCATTCCATGGGAAAACATCTGCGACATATGGCGAACCTTATCTCGGAGTTAAAGGACGCAGGTCATGTGCTCACTGATGAGCAACAAATCCAAGCAGTCATACGTTCCCTACCAAATGGGTGGGATCAAATGAAGATGCATCTCACTCACAATGAGAGCATCAAGACCTTCAACGACGTTTCCAAGCACCTCGAATTAGAGGAAGAGCGGCTTGCGGCTGCCAAGCCAAGTGCAGAAGTGCACATGGTTGCTAGTTTCTCACACGGGGGAAAGAAACGTAAAGATCGTTCGAAGTCTTCTAATGAACGTAATAAGCAACCTGAGTCTACCAAGGAACCCAAACATAAGGGTGGACACAAGAAATGGCACAAGAAGAAAGACTTGAAAAGGATCAAGTGCTTCAAGTGCAACAAGCTCGGTCACTATGCTCGTTCGTGTACGAGTGGAAGTGACGAGGTAACTTGTAATACTAGTTACATATGTGTTTCTAGTTCACTATTTCTTGTGGAATCTAATCCATTTTGGGATAATTGATTCAGGTGCCACCGACCACATAGCAAAGGACAGACGGTCCTTCGTGGAGTATCACCGGATACTCAAGGAATGAATTGGATCAATGTAGGAAACAACACACATGTTGAAGTGAAAGGCGTTGGGACTCGCAAGCTTGTCTTGGACAACGGCCGCACTATCCTACTTTATGATGTTCTCTTCATTCCATATATTCAAAGGAATATTAAAATTGTGGTCAATTTATTGGTTCTTGGTTAATGGTTGGTTCCTTCATGTTTGTAATATGGACCTATTTTTGTAATAATTCCTTTATTGGTTCTGGGTTATGTATTTAAAGGATTCATTGTAATAAGTACAATGTATGATTTCTCATTTCCTTATGACAAATTCTTTGACTAATGAGTCTAATATAATTTGTTGGGACTCAAGGCTTGGTCATATTGGACCAACGCGTATGGATAGACTTGCCAAACGTGGCCTTCTATCCAATGTTTCAAAGGTTGAAATGTCGACCTGCGAACATTGCCTTGAAAGGAAATCTTGTCGCAAGCCGTTTGGAACCGGCACAAGGGCCAAGGTTCCATTACCACTTATCCATTCGGACATATGTGGTCCGATGAATGTCAAGACAAGACGCGGGAAGTCCTATTTCATCACTTTTAATTGATGATTTCACCCGATTCGGTCATATCTATTTGATATCCCACAAAAGTGAAAGCACTAAACCTGCTTTGAAAACTATATGAGTTTAGTGGAGAATCAATTAGATCGCAAGATTAAGGTCATGCGAACCGATAGGGGCGGTGAATATCAATCAACAAGTTTAAAGGAACTTTGTGATGAAAAAGGCATAGTACATCGGGTAACTATGCCTTATACTCCTCAACAAATTGGTGTTGCAGAAAGGAGGTATAGGACTTTAATGAAAAATGGTCCGTTCAATGATGGCGCAAGCTAACTTGCCAATCACCTTATGGGGTGATGCATTATTGACAACCGTTTTCATTTTAAACCGCGTACCCTCGAAATCAGTTAGCTCCACTCCTTATGAGTTGTGGAACCAAAGGTCTCCTGACTTAAACATTTTACCTTGAGTTTGTGCATTCAACGCACATATTTCCTCCCATAAGTATGGCAAACTTGGGCCATGGGGAAGGAAATGTATCTTTAAACGATACGCATTAAACTCCAAAGGTTATGTTTTTGTTAGTCAGGAAGACAATGGTGTGCTAATTGAGTTTGAGTCGAGGGATGTCACTTTCTTGGAAAACAAGTTTCCAAGACAGGGCGAGATAAGTCAGGACTTATCTCTATTTGAGATTTGTGATCAAGAAGGATTACCTCATTCGAGTGGGAGAATTCTTGGTGAAAACAAAAATACCTTCACCAATGGATTATACGAATGACGATTATCCTATTCCATACGGGAATGATGATCCAAGTGGGAGCAATTCTAACAACATTTCAAGTGGGAGTGATATTAGAATTGATCTAAATTCGAGTCAACAAGGACTTAAAGAATCTCAAATATGCCACATCATGCCCTGCAAAAGACAAATGGATGGAAGCGATGAAGGAGGAATTGAAATCCATGAAAGTTAACCAAGTCTGGGACTTAGTTAACTCACCCAGAGGACATAGAGCAATTGGGAACAAATGGGTTCTCAAGATCAAGCATAAGGCTGATTGCTCTATAGATAGATATAAAGCTCGCCTTGTCGCGAAAGGTTTTACGCAACAGGAAGGGATAGACTACGAAGAGACCTTCTCACCTGTTGTGCGTTTTACCTCGATTCGCCTGATTCTGGCAATGGTAGCTTGCTTATACCTCGAATTACATCAGATGGATGTGAAGACTGCCTTTCTCAATGGAGAATTGGACGAGGAGATCTATATGGAACAACCAACAGGGTTTGTAAAAGAAGGAAACAAACATAAGGTTTGTAAACTTCGTAAGTCCATATATAGTCTTAAATAATCCTCGAGGCAATGGTATATACGATTTCAAGAAATTGTCTTATCAAATGGATTTTCCATACTTGATGAAGATAACTACGTATATATCAAGAGGATTAAAAGCAAGCATGTTATTATGTCTCTATATGTAGATGACATTTTAATAGCCAGAAATGACAATGGCTTTGTGATGAGTATCAAGGCTTGGCTTTCATCAGTATTTGAGATGAAAGGCATAGGAAAAGCCGCATATATCCTTGGAGTTAAGATTTCAAGGAATCGTTCGAAGAAACTTCTTTCTCTTTCACAGGAGATTTATATAAAGAAGGTTCTAGAACGATTTAATATGCAGGACTGCAAGTCCATTGATATTCATATAAGCATATGCGATAATTTATATCTGGAATCGTGTCCAAAGAACCAAAAAGGAAAAGGAAATTATGGAAAAAGTTCCATATTCCAGTGCAGTTGATAGTCTTATGTACGCTATGGTGTGTACGAGACCGGACATCTGTTTTGCCGTTGGAAACGGTAAGCTGTTACCAATCCAACCCAGGGCAAAAACACTGGAAAGCGGTTAAGAGGATAATGCAGTATCTTAAAGGAACTGTAGATTTGCAAAAGACTATGATAAAACCAAGAAGGTAGACATAAGGTACATATCTACGCATGAGATGATAGAGGATCAGCTTACGAAAGTAATCCCCAGAAATGTGTTTTATAAACACTTATCATCTCAAGAATTGCGTATGAGCTGAGTTGTACCAATATATATTCCCATGTCTAAGAAGATCAAATTTAATAAAAGAATAAGTTCTTTTTCAAACATTGCATATGAATTTCTTAAAGAAATGTTTGTGTACATTTTTTGAAATCTCAGCTGAATTGTGTGTATGTCGGACAGATTAAGGTTGGCTCTCTCACATGAGCAACCGCCTTATCTTATCAGATGGATAAGATAGAGATGAGACTAGTTTAAAGTCAAAATCATTAGACGAATGATTTAGAGTCATGACTTTAACAAAGTTAGTCGAATGAAAGATCTGCATCATATGGATGTTTACAAAAGATCTGAGATCTGTATCACAAGGATAAAAAGATCTCATTGGATTTTATAATCCTATCTGTCTTATGCAGGATGAGAGTCCGGGAATATTTCCTGAGTAGTAAGGGGACTCAAAAGATAGGCACTGTGGTGTCTGATCTTTCATCCGTACAACATCATTAAGACATACTCTCCCTGGGAAAGGAGTGATGTTGTAATACGTGTTCATACCACGTATGCATTTCGACCACTGAGTTAGTAGCAATAGTGTTTGCTATTATGTGAGACTCAAAGGCCATATGGGTCTTAACTCTTACCCTCAAGGACTCCAATTGGTTCCTTTAGATTTGACGAGATGATCGCTATCTTAGCGTGTTACTAATGGGCTATGGTAATTCGGCTCGGCGGGGCACGTTAGAAAAGCGAATCAAGTCAAGATCAGAAGGTTCGCAAGAAGAGGAAGATTGATTTCATATTTGCATTTGGACTTTAGTGATTCAAAGCTGGCCAGCCAATTGTAATCCAGATAGGATTCAATTGTTGAATAAAAAGTACAAGAAATGTGAAGAAATAATCTAGGGTAAAGCATGCGTTGAACTACTCAACTTTGCACCTTCGAGGTCGTTGTGTATCTCTAACAAGTGCACAACAACAGACTCTACGCGCATGACGGTCGCACGGTCTATTTCTCGGTATGATAGATGAAAGAACTAAGGGAAAGACGTTCTCTTACAATCCCCTCAAGTGTGAGTGGGAGATGTTGGATATGGAAGACGTTTGTACACCCTTGTGGGGGATGTACGAGGGAATACGGACCTCGAACGTCGCGCACACGAAGTCATGTGCAAAGGGAATCTGTTCCCTTGCGGAGAGGATCTCTGTATGAGCAGGAAAGTCGCATTATATATGCATAAGTGCATGCGACATATGGCTAATAAAGGGGGAATATCTTAAGCTTATGTTGTACCATGAATATGGTACAACTTAAGCTTATAATGTGCCATGCATCATGGTACACCTTAATTAAGTTGTTCCAAAGGAACAACTTACCCTAAAATAACTACCTTGGGGGCTATAAATAAGACCCAAGGGTAGCCATTTTCCTTACACATTTTTGCATGAAATTCATGCATGCATCTTCTTCATAGCGAAGCTCTGCAGAAATATTTCCTCTCCCTCCATCCAAGTTCTTAATCTAAAATAGAGATTTATATTGTGGATTAGTAGCCTTACTCCGTTCGTGAGTAGACTCGATCCGTCGTGGCGAATCCGAAGGCGAAGTTCGTAGACTACCGTGCAGCGTACGCAAGCGTAAGTCTACACTTTATATTATCGATCCTAACTCTGTTTTGGCAGGATCCAACAGGCCCTACCCCAGAGGTCATTAGGAGGGGGAGCGAGCGTGTAGCTCGGCCCGTGCCTCTTCTCTGGTTTGGGTGGGGGGTTGGCCCTGCCCCAGAGGTCTTGAGGGGGGGAGTGAGCGCGTAGCTCGGCCCGTGCCCCTTCTCTGGTTTGGGTGGCGAGGGTTGGCCCTGCCCCTGAAGTCTTGAGGGGAGGAGTGAGTGCGTAGCTCGGCCCGTGCCCCTTCCCTGGTTTGGGTGGCAAGGGTTGGCCCTGCCTCAGAGGTGTTGAGCGGGTGAGTGAGCGCGTAGCTCGGCCCGTGCCCCTTCTCTGGTTTGGGTGGCGAGGGTTGGCCCTGTCCCAGAGGTCTTGTGGGGGGAGCAAGCACGTAGCTCGGCCCGTGCCCCTTCTCTGGTTTGGGTGGCGAGGGTTGGCCCTACCCCAGAGGTCTTGTGTGGAGGAGCGAGCGCGTAGCTCGGCCCGTGCCCCTTCTCTAGTTTGGGTGGCAAGGGTTGGCCCTGACCCAAAGGTCTTGTGGGGGGGGAGCGAGCGCGTAGCTCGGCCAGTGCCCCTTCTCTGGTTTGGGTGGCAAGGGTTGGCCCTGCCCCATAGGTCTTTAGGAGGGGGAGCGAGCGCGTAGCTCAACCCGTGCCCCTTCTCTGGTTTGGGTGGCGAGGGTTGGCCCTGTCCCAGAGGTCTTGAGGGGAGGAGCGAACGCGTAGCTCGGCCCGTGCCCCTTCTCTGGTTTGGGTGGCGAGGGTTGGCCCTGCCCCAGAGGTCTTGAGGGGGGAGCGAGCGCGTAGATCGGCACGTGCCCCTTCTCTGGTTTGGGTGGCGAGAGTTGGCCCTGCCCAGAGGTCTTGAGGGGGGAGCGAGAGCGTAGCTTGGCCCGTGCCCCTTCTCTGGTTTGGGTGGCGAGGGTTGGCCCTGCACCAGAGGTCTTGAGGGGGGGAGCGAGCGCGTAGTTCGGCCCGTGCCCCTTCTCTGGTTTGGGTGGCGAGGGTTGGCCCTGCCCAGAGGTCCTGAGGGGGGAGCGAGAGCGTAGCTTGGCCCGTGTCCCTTCTCTGGTTTGGGTGGCGAGGGTTGGCCCTGCCCCAGAGGCCTTGAGGGGGGAGCGAGCACGTCGCTCGACCAGTGCCCCTTCTCTGGTTGGGTGGCGAGGGTTGGCCGTACCCCAGAGGTCTTGTGGGGGGGAGCGAGTGCATAGCTCGGCCCGTGCCCCTTCTCTGGTTTGGGTGGCAAGGGTTGGCCCTGCCCCAGAGGTCTTGAGGGGGGGAGCGAGCACGTAGCTCGGCGCGTGCCCCTTCTCTGGTTTGGGTAGCGATGGTTGGCCCTGCCCCAGAGGTCTTGAGGGGGGAGCGAGCACGTAGCTCGGCCCATGCCCCTTCTCTGGTTTGGGTGGCGATGGTTGGCCCTGCCCTAGAGGTCTTGTGGGGGGAGCAAGCGCGTAGCTCGGCCCGTGCCCCTTCTCTGGTTTGGAAGGCGAGGGTTGGCCCGGACCCAGAGGTCTTGTGGGGGATAACAAGCGCGAAGCTCAGCCCGTGCCCCTTCCCTGGTTTGGGTGGCGAGGGTTGGCCCTGCCCCAGAGGTCTTTAGGAGGGGGAGCGAGCGCGTAGCTCGGCCCGTGCCCCTTCTCTGGTTTGGGTGGCGAGGGTTGGCCCTGCCCTAGAGGTCTTGAGGGGGGGAGCAAACGCTTAGCTCGGCCTGTGCCCCTTCTCTGGTTTGGGGGGCGAGGGTTGGCCCTGCCCCAGAGGTCTTGAGGGGGGAGCAAGCGCGTAGCTCAGCCCGTGCCCCTTCTCTAGTTTGGGTGTCGAGGGTTGGCCCTGCCCAGAGGTCTTGAGGGGGGAGTGAGCACATAGTTGGGCCCGTGCCCCTTCTCTGGTTTGGGTGGTGAGGGTTGGCCCTGCCCCAGAGGACTTTAGGGGGGGAACATGCGTGTATCTCGGCCCGTGCCCCTTCTCTGGTTTGGGTGGCGAGGGTTGGCCCTGCCCCAGAGGTCTTGAGGGCGGGAGCGAGCGCGTAGCTCGGCCCGTGCCCCTTCTCTGGTTTGGGTGGCGAGGGTTGGCCCTGTCCCAGAGGTCTTGAGGGGGGGAGAGTGCGCGTAGCTCGGCCCGTGGCCCTTCTCTGTTTGGGTGGCGAGGCTTGGCCTTGCCCCAGATGTCTTGAGGGGGGGAGCGTGCGCGCAGCTCGGCCCGTGCCCCTTCTCTGTTTTTGGTGGCGAGGGTTGGCCTCGCCCCAGAGGTCTTGAGGGGGGGAGCGAGCGCGTAGCTCGGCCCGTGCCCCTTCTCTGGTTTGGGTGGCGAGGGTTGGCCCTGACCCAAAAGTCTTGTATGGGGAGCGAGAGCGTAGCTCGGCCCGTGCCCCTTCTTTTCTTTGGGTGGCGAGGGTTGGCCCTACCCTAGAGGTCATTAGGAGGGGGAGCGAGCGTGTAGCTCGGCCCGTGCCTCTTCTCTGGTTTGGGTGTGGAGGGTTGGCCCTGCCCTAGAGGTCTTGAGGGGGGGAGGGAGCACGTAGCTCGGCCCGTGCCCCTTCTCTAGTTTGGGTGGCGAGGGTTGGCCCTGCCCCAGAGGTCTTGAGGGGGGACCAAGCGCGTAGCTCGACCCGTGCCCCTTCTCTGGTTTGGGTGGCGAGGTTTGGCCCTGCCCCAGAAGTCTTGAGGGGACGAGTGAACGAGTAGCTTGGCCCGTGCCCCTTCCCTGGTTTAGGTGGCAAGGGTTGGCCCTTCCTCAGTGGTGTTGAGCGGGTGAGTGAGCACGTAGCTCGGCCCGTGCCCCTTCTCTGGTTTGGGTGGCGAGGGTTGGCCCTGCCCCAGAGGTCTTGTGGGGGAGGAGCAAGCACGTAGCTCGGCCCGTGGCCCTTCTGTGGTTTGGGTGGCGAGGGTTGGCCCTGCCCCAGAGGTCTTGTGGGGAGGAGCGAGCGCGTAGCTCGGCCCGTGCCCCTTCTCTGGTTTGGGTGGCGAGGGTTGGCCCTGCCCCAGAGGTCTTTAGGAGGGGAAGCGAGCACGTAGCTCGGCCCGTGCCCCTTGTCTGGTTTGGGTGGCGAGGGTTGGCCCTGTCCCAGAGGTCTTGAGGGGGGGAGCGAGCGCGTAGCTCGGCCCGTGCCCCTTCTCTGGTTTGGGTGGCGAGGGTTGGCCCTGCCCAGAGGTCTTGAGGGAGGAGCGAGAGCGTAGCTTGGCCCGTGCCCCTTCTCTGGTTTGGGTGGCGAGGTTTGGCCATGCACCAGAGGTCTTGAGGGAGGAGCGAGCACGTAGCTCGGCCCGTGCCCCTTCTCTGGTTTGGGTGACGAGGGTTGGGATTGCCCCAGAGGTCTTGAGGGGGGGAGCGAGCGCGTAGCTCGGCCCGTGCCCCTTCTCTGGTTTGGGTGGCGAGGGTTGGCCCTGCACAGAGGTCTTGAAGGGGGGAGCGAGAGCGTAGCTTTGCCCGTGTCCCTTCTCTGGTTTGGGTGGCAAGGGTTGGCCCTGCCCCAGAGGCCTTGAGGGGGGAGCGAGCGCGTAGCTCGGCCCGTGCCCCTTCTTTGGTTGGGTGGCGAGGGTTGGCCTTGCCCCAGAGGTCTTGTGGGGGGAGCGAGTGCGTAGCTCGGCCCGTGCCCCTTCTCTGGTTTGGGTGGCGAGGGTTGGCCCTACCCCAGAGGTCTTGAGGGGGGCAGCGAGCACGTAGCTCGGCTCGTGCCCCTTCTCTGGTTTGGGTATCGAGGGTTGGCCCTGTCGCAGTTGTCTTGAGGGGGGAGCGAGCACGTAGCTCAGCCCGTACCCCTTCTCTAGTTTGGGTGGCGATGGATGGCCCTGCCCTAGAGGACTTGTGGGGGGAGCGAGCGCGTAGCTAGGCCCGTGCCCCTTCTCTGGTTTGGATGGCGAGGGTTGGCCCGGACCCAGAGGTCTTGTGGGGGATAGCAAGCACGAAGCTCAGCCCGTGCCCCTTCTCTGGTTTGGGTGGCGAGGGTTGGCCCTGCCCAGAGGTCTTTAGGAGGGGGAGCGAGCGCGTAGCTCGGCCCGTGCCCCTTCTCTGGTTTGGGTGGCAAGGATTGGCCATGCCCCAAAAGTCTTGAGGGGGGGAGAAACGCTTAGCTCGGCCCATGCCCCTTCTCTGGTTTGGGTGGCGAGGGTTGGCCCTGCCCCATTGGTCTTGAGGGGGGAGCAAGCGCATAGCTCAGCCCGTGCCCCTTCTCTAGTTTGGGTGTCGAGGGTTGGCCCTGCCCAGAGGTCTTGAGGGGGGGAGCGAGCACATAGTTGGGCACGTGCCCCTTCTCTAGTTTGGGTGGCGAGGGTTGGCCTTGCCCCAGAGGACTTGAGGGGGGGAACATGCGCGTAGCTCGGCCCGTGCCCCTTCTCTGGTTTGTGTGGCGAGGGTTGGACCTGCCCCAGAGGTCTTTAGGGGGGAGCGAGCGCGTAGCTCGACCCGTGCCCCTTCTCTGGTTTGGGTGGGGAGGGTTGGCCCTGCCCCAGAGTTCTTGTTGGGGGGAGCGAGCGCGTAGCTCGGCCCGTGCCCCTTCTCTGGTTTGGGTGGCGAGGGTTGGCCCGGCCCCAGAGGTCTTGAGGGGGGGAGCGAGCGCATAGCTCGGCCCGTGCCCCTTCTCTGGTTTGGGTAGAGAGGGTTGGCCCTGCCCCAGAGGTCTTGAGGGGGGGAGCGAGCACGTAGCTCGGCTCGTGCCTCTTCTCTGGTTTGTGTAGCGAGGGTTGGCCCTGCCCCAGTGGTCTTGAGGGGGGAGCGAGCGCGTAGCTTGGCCCGTGCCCCTTCTGTGGTTTGGGTGGCGAAGGTTGGCCATGCCCCAGAGGTCTTAGGGGGGAGCGAACGCGTAGTTTGGCCCGTGCCCCTTCTCTGGTTTGTGTGGCACGGGTTGGCCCTGCCCCAGAGGTCTTGTGGGGGGGGAGAGAGCGCATAGCTCGGACCGTGCCCTTTCTCTGGTTTGGGTGGCGAGGGTTGGCGCTGCCACAGAGGTCTTGTGGGGGGAGCGAGCGCGTAGCTCCGCCGGTGCCCCTTCTCTGGTTTGGCTGGCGAGGGTTGGCCCTACCCCAGAGGTCTTGAGGGGGGAGCGAGCGCGTAGCTCGGCCCGTGCCCCTTCTCTGGTTGGGTGGCGAGGGTTGGCCCTGCCCCAGAGGTCTTGTGGGGGGAGCGAGCGCGTAGCTCGGCCCGTGCCCCTTCTCTGGTTTGGGTGGCGAGGGTTGGCCCTGCCCCAGAGGTCTTGAGGGGGGATCGAGCACGTAGCTCGGCTCGTGCCCCTTCTCTGGTTTGGGTAGCGAGGGTTGGCCCTACCCCAGAGGTCTTGAGGGGGAAGCGAGCACGTAGCTCGGCCCATGCCCCTTCTCTATTTTGGGTGGAGATGGTTGGCCCTGCCCCAGAGGTCTTGTGGGGGGAGAGAGCGTGTAGCTCAGCCCGTGCCCCTTCTCTGTTTTGGGTGGCGAGGGTTGGCCCTGACCCAGAGTTCTTATGGGGGAGAGCGAGCGCGAAGCTCGGCCCTTGCCCCATCTCTGGTTTGGGTGGCGAGGGTTAGCCCTGCCCCAGAGGTCTTTAGGAGGGGAAGCGAGCGCATAGCTCGGCCCGTGCCCCTTCTCTGGTTTGGGTGGCGAAGGTTGGCCCTGCCCCAGAGGTCTTGAGGGGAGGAGCGAACGCTTAGCTCGGCCCGTGCCCCTTCTCTGGTTTGGGTGGCGAGAGTTGGCCCTGCCCCATAGGTCTTGAGGGGGGAGCGAGCACGTAGCTCGGACCATACCCCTTCTCTAGTATGGGTGGCGAGGGTTGGCCCTGCATCAGAGGTCTTGAGGGAGGGAGCGAGTGCGTAGCTCGGCCCGTGCCCCTTCTCTGGTTTGGGTGGCGAGGATTGGACCTGGCCCAGAGATCTTGAGGGGGCGAGCGAGCGCGTAGCTCGGCCCGTGCCCCTTCTCCAGTTTGGGTGGCGAGGGTTGGCCCTGCCCCATAGTTCTTGCGAGGGTGCGAGTGCGTAGCTCGGCCTGTGCCCCTTCTCTAGTTTGGGTGGCAAGGATTGGCCCTGCCCCAGAGATCTTGAGGGGGCGAACGAGCGCGTAGCTCGGCCCGTGCCCCTTCTCTAGTTTGGCTGGAGAGGATTGGCCCTGCCCCAGTGGTCTTGAGGGGGGGATCGAGCACATAGCTCGTCTCGTGCCCCTTCTCTGGTTTGGGTGGAGAGGGTTGGCACTGCCCTAAAGGTTTTGAGGGGGTAGCGAGTGTGTAGCTCAGCCCGTGCCCCTTCTCTGGTTTAGGTGGCGAGGGTTGGCCCTACCCCAGAGGTCTTGAGGGGGGAGCGAGCACGTAGCTCGGCCGGTTCCCCTTCTCTGGTTTGGGTGGGGAGGGTGGACCCTGACCCAGAGGTCTTGTGGGGGGAGCAAGCGTGTAGCTCGGCCTGTGCCCCTTCTATGGTTTGGGTGGCGAGGGTTGGCCCGGACCCAGAGGTCTTGTGGGGGCGAGCGAGCGCGTAGCTCGGCCCGTGCCCCTTCTCTGGTTTGGATGGCGAGGGTTGGCCCTGACCCAGAGGTCTTGTGGGGGGGAGCAAGCGAGTAGCTCGGCCCGTGCCCCTTCTCTGGTTTGGGTAGCGAGGGTTGGCCCTACCCCAGAGGTCTTTAGGAGGGGGAGCGAGCATGTAGCTCGGCCCGTGCCCCTTCTCTGGTTTGGGTGGCTAGGGTTGGCCCTGCCCCAGAGGTCTTGAGAGGGGAGTGAGAACGTAGCTCGGTCCGTTCCCCTTCTCTAGTTTGGGTGACGAGGGTTCGCCCTGCCCCAGAAGTCTTGAGGGGGGGAGTGAGCGCATAGCTCCGCCCGTGCACCTTCTCTGATTTAGGTGGCAAGGGTTGGCCCTGCCTCAGAGGTGTTGAGCGGGGGAGCGAGCGCGTAGCTCGGCCCGTGCCCCTTCTCTGGTTTGGGTGGCGAGGGTTGGCTCTGCCCCAGAGGTCTTGTGGGGGGGAGCAAGCGCGTAGCTCGTCACGTGCCCTTTCTCTGGTTTGGGTGGCGAGGGTTGGCCCTGCCCCAGAGGTCTTGTGTAACGACTGGTTTTTAATGTATTTTGGATTATCTATATTATATATGTTTTGGTAGATTTTCTCCTTATGTGTGATTGTCCGTCTCCGTAGCTTTCTTTTTCGTTTGTTTCGTTGTGATTTTCTAGCTTCTTCCTTAGATCGTTGATTTTGGAGTAATTCATTCGTGACGAGCTTCATATCGCTCATATCTTAGAGATAAGTTGATCGTAGAAGCCGTAGGAATCTTCCTGGAGCTTCGTGCTTCGATTCGAGACTTTTCGTGCACTTTAGTTGGTTCAAGAAGGAGAACCAACTGACTAGATTCCAATCTAGTCGGTCAAGAACTCTTCTGGAACCGACTAGTTCATTAAATCAATTATTCAGGAGTTACTGTTTACTCTTAGTCGGTCTAAGAACAACCACCGACCGACTAGATGTGAAACTAGTCGGTCAAAACTTGCTCACAGCCCGACTAGTTCCTTTGATAAATTTCACCTAAGTTACTGTTTATCGTTAGTCGGTCAATAAACACTCACCGACCGACTAGGTTGCAAACTAGTCGGTCGACGGGCCTTCACAGACCGACTAATTCGTTTCCCAGATTTATTCTTTTTTTCGCTGCTTGATCTTAGTCGGTTATAGTTGGTCGACCGGCCGACTAGTTCTCGAACTAGTCGGTCAACAACTCTTCTGTGACCGACTAATCGACCCCGAAACCCTAGGGTTTCCCAGTCGCCGCAACTTTTTCTATTTAAACCCCCGATCATTTCTTCTTCTTTCTTTCACTTCTCTTGGCCATTCTCTTTCCCCTTTGACCTCTGATCTTCCCCAACCTTCCTCTAGCCCTTTCCTTCATCCCCGGAGCCCCTCACACCCTCATTAGCGCCGGCCACCTCCCTTAGGCCGCCGGCCAACCCCAAAACCCCCCCAAATCCCAATTTCTCCAGTATTTCTCGCCATTTCTAGATCTGAGCCATAGTTCTCCAAATCGTTCTTCCGTTGCCGTGCTTGCTCGGCATCGTTCTTCCGCTTCGATACGTTTGTAAATCGATCCTTTAATATTCTCATAACCCACATGGTGATTTTTGTTAAACCCTAATAAAAAAATGGATATTGGACGTCGTAGATTCGATTATATAACTGGATTGGTTATTGTTATGATATTGTTTTGCCATGGCAGTGATCTCATCTCCGTAGTTTAACATTTTGTGACGTGCCTCGTTGAACGTCATCCTTGGTGCCAGGAAAGTGAAACTTGCCACTTAGGGTTTTAGGCCATGTCTTAGGTGTTGTAGGCATAAAAGAGACTAGGCGACGAAATGATACTCTCCTAGGCGCAAATTTCTGGATCTAGCTTGACAACGAAGCTGGATCCGACTTCTTTTAATTATCATGCATCTTATCTGTCATGTTTTAATTCCATTCACGGTACGTGAATTATCTATACATGCCAGGCTATCCATGTTGAATGTTGCATTCGTAGCACACGCTACATTACTTGTACTACTTGATCCGGCTCGGCACTTGCTTTTAACGGGCATAACCCTATGCCAAATACACTTCCTGGCTCGTGATCTAGAAGCGAGCATTACGCGTTCAGGGGTAATGCCCTGGCTCGATACACGTGGAGGGGTAGGGATAAGCGATCACCTGAGTGTACGAGTTGGCCCGATCCGCCACTCTAACCAGAAGACGTAATCTCTGTGCATGACGTGTTTACTTGACGTGATTTACCTGACTTGTACTTGTCCGTGTTTATACTTGTAAAACTTTTCATCCATGCCATACTTGCTACTTGCTACTTGTTACTTGCACCTTACCTTACTTGTTACTTCCATACTATACTTGACATGCTATGCATCATACTATAACTGCTAGGTTGTTAGTTTACCTTCCTTTCAGTTTCCTTGCCCATGTCTTTTAGACTTGCTGACATGTGCCCTTTACTCTTTTGGGTGACACATGTTAGATCCTGAGCCTGAAGTTGCTGCTGAGGACGTGGTGTTCGCTGACGCTAAGTCAGAGCCCGCGTTCGTCGAGGAGTTTGAGGACACGGGCGATCAGTCGTAGAGACTGTTTGTGTTGTTGTTTAGACTGATTTAGTTGTCGGTGCGTAGCACCAATACTTTGTTCGTGATGGCTTTTGTTGGCCATGTTTTAGGCTTAGACTCTTTCTTTTAGCCTGGTGGCTTTTTCTGGGATGTTGAATATTATTGTGGACAAATTGGTTGACTTTTATCTGTCTCCTTTGCCATATTATTATTATTATTTTTGTTCCGTTTGCATTTACAGGGACATGCATATATTCAGATTTGACGCTTATCAGGCTTGTAGCTTCACAGCTCCACGTCTGTGCGGAGCTTCTCACGTCTCGCCTCCATTTTAGGGAAGCGGGGCGTGACAGGTTTTGTTGGTGGCCCATGCAGGTCCATGTGTAAATGCAAACCAACGGAATAACGATAATAATATTTGATTGTCCACAAATAAAAAAATTCGACATCCGAGTCATAAGCTATGAGTCTAATTGTTTCGTTTTCTGTGTCATTAGATGGCATGAAGGCGAAATACCCAAGGTGGTGGTGGTGCGCCCCCTCATGACGAGGAGCCTGATCGGGAGCCCACCAATGGGGAGATGATGCGGATGATGCTTCAGATGATGCAGGTGCAGCAGGGCGTGCTCCTGCAAGTCCAGAATGCTCCAGTTGTTCGAGCTGCTCGGGCAGTTCAGGAGGCCCCACGTTCTGAGCCAGGAGCGAAGCAGTTTTGAGAGCTGGATCCTGCATATTTTGATGGTACTGAAGGTCCTCTAGCTACTGACAAGTGGGTCAGGAATATTGAGGACAATTTGAAGATGTCCAAGGTCAACGAGGTTGGCTGGGTTGACTTGGCGAAGAGGCAGCTGAGGGATAATGCCCGGAATTGGTGGGATGCTAAGGAGGATCTGTTGGAGGAGCCGATATCTTGGGCTACCTTCAAGTTCAGATTCGATGAGGAATATTTTCCGAAGGCTGCCCGTAGAGAGATGTTGCAGCGCTTCATTGATTTGAAGCAGGGGAGCTTGTCGATGGATCAGTACCACCAGGAGTTCACCAGGCTTAGTTGGTTCGCACCGAAGATAGTGCAGGATGCTGATGAGAGGGCTCAGTGGTTCCTGCAGGGACTTGCTTTGGAGCTTCAGAGTTTTATGTCTTCCTATGACCTGGAGTCCTATCAGAAGGTTCTGATAGCGGCACGGAGGCAGGAGCTGATTGTGAACCAAAGGAGAGGACATGTTACAGTGACTGGGAAGAGGCGTATGGAGCAAGCCAGAGCGGTGTTTAGGCCTGGTTTCAAGCCTAATCAGCCGGTGCAGTTCAAGAGGCCAGGAGGGCCTATTCAGAAGACTTGCCATTTCTGCGACAAGACTGGGCATATCAAGGAGCAGTGTAGGAGATTCCTGGGCCAGTGTATTATCTGTGGAGATCCTACCCATACTATGAAGGACTGCTCGAAGTCGAAGCAGCCTTGGAGAGCACCTGTTGCAGCACAGCCGTTGCAGCAGAGAGCGCATGTTCCTGCTCGACGTGGAGCAGCTCTTGTTTCACAGAGGCAGGCCTTTCAGCAGGCTTTTAAGCCGAGGCGGCAGGCTTTTCTGATGTCTGAGGTGGAGAGCATGGATGTGGATGAGGTTATCGCAGGTAATCCTCAATCTAGTTGTTCCTTTCTTAGTTAGTTTTGTTTGTTAGATTATGTTGTTTGCTTGTACATGATTGTTTGCTAGAATAGGGCTTGATTGTTAGACTGTTTGTAGGTGTGATTTTGGTGTGCACATTTCCTACACGAGTCCTCTTTGACTCAGGTGCATCGATGTGCATTTTGGCTCGGCGCTTCATGGAGAAGCATTCCTTGACGACGTCCCCTCTTTCCAAGAGTTGGAATATCGTTACAGGGAATGGCATGGTCTCGGTGAATCGTGGTTGCGATTCTTACTCGTTGGTGGTCTGTGGACATGAGCTTTACGCTGATTTCATTGTCCACGACATCATCAAATATGATGCAGTCCTTGGGATGGATTGGCTTGTGAGCTTCTATGCTACGATCGACTGTCGGAGGAAGAAGGTGGTGTTCGAGATTCTCGGACATCCAGTGTTTGAGTTCAGCCGGGTAGCAGTTCGCTTGGCCCTGTCAGATTTCGGGCCAGACCGGTGGAGTTTGTGGTTATGCAGATGGAACTGGAGAGGCCAGCGGTAGTGCGGGACTTCGATGACGTCTTCCCCGAGGAGATGTCTGGATTGCCACCCGATCGAGCTCTCGAATTTTCGATTGATCTTATTTCGGGAGCGCAGCCGATTTCGAAAGCGCCCTATCGTATGGCACCCGCTGAGTTGGAGGAATTGCGGAAGCAGCTGGATGAGCTTTTGCAGAAGGGTTACATCAATCCTAGTGTGTCTCCGTGGGGAGCACCGGTTCTACTGGTGAAGAAGAAGGATGGTTCGCGTCGCATGTGCGTGGACTACAGGGAGCTGAATGCGGTGGCCATCAAGAATAAATACACGTTGCCCTGCATCGATGATATTTTTGATCAGCTTGGAGGATCGAGAGTGTTTTCAAAGTTGGATCTGAGGAGTGGTTATCATCAGCTGAAGGTGAAGAAGGAAGATGTTTCGAAGACAGCGTTCAGGACGAAGTATGGACACTACGAGTTTGTGGTTATGCCCTTCGGTGTAACCAACGCTCCCGCAGTTTTCATGAATCTGATGAACCTGATTTTCTACGACTTTTTAGACAAGTTTGTCGTTATCTTTATTGACGACATTCTGATCTATTCAAAGTCGGAGGAAGAGCATGCCTCGCACTTGAGGACAGTGTTGGAGTTTTTGAGGAAGCATCGTTTGTATGCTAAGTTTTCAAAGTGCGAGTTTTGGCTGGACAGAGTTGCTTTTCTCAGGCATGTGGTGTCTGGAGATGGTATTTCAGTGGATCCCGAGAAGATCAGGGCCATCAGAGAGTGGCATGTTCCGCAGTCAGCATCTGAGATCCGGAGTTTCATTGGACTTGCAGGTTACTATCGGTGCTTCATTAAGGACTTTTCCCGTATTGCTGAGCCGATGACCAGATTGACGCGAAAGGATGTACCTTTTGTTTGGTCGGGTGATTGTGAGAATGCCTTTTGTGATCAGAGGGAGAGATTGACGACTGCCCCTGTTCTTGTTGTGCCTGATCGCAGTGGAGGATTTGAGATCTTTTGCGATGCTTCTGGCAAGGGTCTCGGTTGTGTGTTGCATCAGCACGAGCATGTTGTGACGTATGCTTCGCGTCAGCTCAAGACCCATGAGAAGAATTACCCGATGCACGACTTGGAGTTGGCTACTGTCGTGTTTGCGCTCAAGATTTGGAGGCACTTCCTACTGAGTGAGAAAGTGAAGATCTTCACCGATCACAAAAGCTTGAAGTATATTTTTACTCAGAAGGAGCTCAACATGCAACAGCGTCGATGGTTGGAGCTCATGGCGGATTATGAGATCGATTTGCAGTATCACCCTGGCAAGGTGAATGTGGTTTCGGATGCGCTGAGTAGGCTTCCAGCGGTGATGATGTTGACTTCGCAGTTGAGATTGCAGCAGGATTTTTGCGAGTCTAGAATTGAGATTGTTCTTCCCGGGGAGGCTTCTCTGTTGATGTCTATGCAGATACAGTCGACAATCATGGATCGGATCAAGGCTGGCCAGGCTGGAGATCCGAAGCTGGTGAAGATTCGGGAGCAGGTAGAAGCCGGTCTACGGACTGACCTTTTGATTCATGAGGATGGCTCGCTGAGGTATGGAGCTAGGTTGTGTGTGCCAGCTGGGGATATTAGAGAGGAGTTGGTGGTTGAGGCACACGGTTCGCCGTATTCTGTACACCCTGGTGGTAGCAAGATGTACAAGGATCTTCGTCTGAATTTTTGGTGGCATGGCATGAAGAGGAGTGTGGCTCAGAGTGTAGCCAAGTGTCTGGTTTGCCAGCAGGTGAAGGCGGAGCATCAGCGTATGGCAGGGTTGCTACAACCGCTTCCGATCCCGGAGTGGAAGTGGCAACACATCACTATGGACTTTGTGACTGGACTGCCTCGGAGTCCGAAGCAGAATGACGCAATTTGGGTGATCGTAGATCGATTGACCAAATCCGCGCACTTTATTCCATTCCGAGTAGGACAGTCCACCGAGGCGCTAGCGAGGAGATACATGGAGGTAAATTCTTTTACTCTCCGTTTCTATTTCCTTTTCCTAAATAGATAGTGATGTAACGTGAATCATGCAGGAGATCGTACGACTTCACGGAGTCCTCGTGAGTATCATGTCGGATAGAGACACGAGGTTCACATCTCAGTTCTGGCAGAGTTTGCAGAAGAGTTTGGGTACGAGTCTGAGTTTCAGCACGGCGTACCATCCGCAGACAGATGGCCAGTCCGAGAGGACGATTCAGATCTTGGAGGACATGCTGAGGGCATGCATGTTGGATTTCAAGGGTTCGTGGGAGGACCATCTACATCTGGTAGAGTTCTCTTGCAACAACGGCTTCCAGGCGAGTATTGGCATGGCACCTTTTGTCGCGCTGTACGGGAGGAAATCTCGTTCGCCATTGAGTTGGGATGACATTGGTAACTGGGAACTGTTGGGACCTGAGATGATTGTGGAGGCTGTGGATGTTGTCAGGAACATTCGGGAGATGCTGAGGATTGCTCAGGACCGTTTTAAGCATTAGGCAGATGCTAAACGCCGTCCTTTGGAGTTTCAACCGGGCGACCATATGTTCCTGAAGATTTCCCCGAATCGTGGTATGATTCTCTTTGGGAAACGGGGGAAGTTGAGCCCGCGATACATTGGACCGTTTGACATTCTGGAGAGAGTTGGCGAGGTAGCCTACCGCTTGGCCTTGCCGCCATATTTGGAAGGAGTTCACAATGTTTTCCATGTGTCGCAGCTTCATCGGTACATCAGCGACCCATCTCATGCTGTGGATTTCTCGGAGGTCACCGTTCGCCCAGATTTGACGTATGACCAGCAGCCAGTGCTGATTTGGGATAGGCGTCAGAAGTCACACCGAAACAAGGTTGTCAATCTTGTGAGGGTGATGTGGCGACACGGCTCGCCAGGAGAATCTACTTGGGAGAGAGAGGATGAGATGAGAGAGCGCTACCCACTTTTGTTCCCTGACACGTGAGTGTTGGGAAATTCTGAGGACGGAATTTTTCTTAAGTTGGGGAGGATGTAACAACTGGTTTTTCAAGTATTTTGGATTATCTATATTATATATGTTTTGGTGGATTTTCTCCTTATGTGCGATTTCCGTCTCCGTAGCTTTCGTTTTCGTTCGTTTCGTTGTGATTTTCTAGCTTCTTCCTTAGATCATTGATTTTGGAGTAAGTCATTCGTGACGAGCTTCATATCGCTCATATCTTAGAGATAGGTTGATCGTAGAAGCCGTAGGAATCTTCCTGGAGCTTCGCGCTTCGATTCGAGACATTTCGTGCACTTTAGTTGGTTCAAGAAGAAGAACCAACCGACTAGATTCCAATCTAGTCGGTGAGGAACTCTTCTGGAACCGACTAGTTCATTAAATCAATTATTCAGGAGTTACTGTTTACTCTTAGTCGGTCTAAGAACAACCACCGACCGACTAGATGTGAAACTAGTCGGTCAGAACTTGCTCACAGACCGACTAGTTCCTTTGATAAATTTCACCTAAGTTACTGTTTATCGTTAGTCGGTCAATGAACACTCACCGACCGACTAGGTTGCAAACTAGTCGGTCGACGGGCCTTCACAGACCGACTAATTCGTTTCCCAGATTTATTCTTTCTTTCGCTGCTTGATCTTAGTCGGTCATAGTTGGTCGACTGACCGACTAGTTCTCGAACTAGTCGGTCAACAACTCTTCTGTGACCGACTAATCGACCCCGAAACCCTAGGGTTTCCCAGCCGCCGCAACTTTTTCTATTTAAACCCCCGATCATTTCTTCTTCTTTCTTTCACTTCTCTTGGCCATTCTCTTTCCCCTTTGACATCTGATCTTCCCCAACCTTCCTCTAGCCCTTTCCTTCATCCCCGGAGCCCCTCACACCCTCATTAGCGCCAGCCACCTCCCTTAGGCCGCCGGCCAACCCCAAAACCCCACAAATCCCAATTTCTCCAGATTTTCTGGCCATTTCCAGATCTAAGCCATAGTTCTCCGAATCGTTCTTCCGTTGCCGTGCTTGCTCAGCATCGTTCTTCCGCTACGATACAGTTAGTAAATCGATCCTTGTAACGCCCCGCTTTCCAAAAGACACCGGAAGCGAGAGCGTTACGCGGTCCGCTTGAACTGGAGCGGCGACGCTCGAGTTCAATAAGCGTCTGTGTTTAAAACACAGATGAGGTCCTTGCAACTACCATTCAGAAATAATAAGAAAACACAACCAGCACAGATATAGCCACATCCAGAAATAAAGTTCGTACACAGAGTTTAACAATGCCACAGCTGGGCTAAAAGTAGCGACAAGAAAAGTAACGTACTCGAAAGTAACTACAACGATAAAAGGAACTAAGAAAAGCAGTAAAGGTGTCGTGGTCCACTAGTCCTCTGCTGGGAGAGGCACTGCGTCAGGTGCGAACTCCTGACTCTCCAACTCAGGCGTCTCGTACTGGTCCTCCTGGTACTCAAGCTCTGAACCTGACATACATCCACAAACATGAATGTATGTCAGCTAGGGGTCTGCAAGAAGAGTTAGCATCCCAAGGTGAAGTATATAACAAGTATATGAAATTTTAGAAGCATTTAATAAAGGAAACGACTGCATCAATTAACATTTAATATTTCGGAGCAGAAAGAAACAATCCTAGCATGCAGTTCTAGTCGATGGCAAGTTTAAAGTTAAATTCTCAGAGTTTGTCAACATTTCAATATTCACGATGACCAAGTTAGCGTTCAATGACCATGTCAAGACTTCACATCTAATCTAGGGTTCTCGCCTTTAGGTCGTGATGAGAAGGTCGTTCCTCTCACAGGGGCTTACCGTGATTGACACTAACCCACCGCGTCGGGTGGTGTTCTTGAGGAGAGTACCTTTCATACGCCCAGTGGCCGCTCAACCCTAACCCCACCCAAAAGTTTTGCCGGAACATGAGCCGGCCTAGTCGACTCACACGACATCACGAATTCACGATTCCGCCTTCGAGGCGCACGATTTCACGATGTCCAAACTGATTAAACATGTCAAGACTCACTGAATTTCATTATTATCAAAATTAGTGTTTTACGGTGACAGTTCTGCAAAGCGGAAGCGGGTCGAACGACCGGTTCCGTAATTTCCAATAATGACGATTTCGTCCTTTTCGTTCAATTTGCTACAGAAACAATTTCTTTCTCTAGTTGTTTAAATTGGGGATATATCGTATGATATACCGTTGGATCCCAATTTTCGTCCTAATCATTATGGTGTCACTTTCCTATGTTATTTCACGTCACAATTTCAGGTTATTCAGCAATACATGAAGGCGGCGTAAACGTGCCGAAACTTCTAAAAATCATAACAAATTGTATACTCGCCTGTTTTTGGCGTTCTTGGTGTCGTTGGATTCGTCTCGACGAGTATTACGCCGTGGAGTGTTTGGTTCGCTGTTTTGGCAGAGCACAAAATCAGAAATAGCATTTTTCAGTTCAGGTCAGATTCGTACAAGCTCCTACGACGTCTAATCAACGTGTTTTATTAGGTTTCTCTACTTTACGGTGGGGGTTATGAGTTTTAGGGGATAGATCTACCAACCTGAAGTGAAGCGAGGGATCGGTTGACGTCCACGAGCAACGACGACGCGTACGGTGCTGGAACTTCGACGTCTACCCTCCGAACTTGTAGCGGCAGCGTGTAGGCGACGGACAGCGGCTGTCAGCGAGCTCCGGGGGCTGTCAGCGTCAAATCTGAGGACGTGGAGCTGTTGCAGCGTGCCTGGGCCGTGGGTGCTACCGTGGAGATGTTGGAGATGGTGCTGAGTGTGTTCGGATCTGTAGGGAGTTACTGAAGGGGGATCACGGCCTGGAGAGCTTTGTGTGGCTGGAGATGAAGGTGGGGGCTCGGCCTGGAGGTGCACGGCCTGGGGGTGGGTTGCTTGGAGGCCGGACTGGGGGGTGTTGGCCGTGGGGAGGAGGAGCAGGCCACGGCCTGGAGGAAGGAGGCCGGCTTTGGTGGAGGAAGGAACCGTGGGTTTTCGCAAGAAGAAAAAGGAGAAGAAGAAGCCTCGGGCTGACGTGCGTGGATGAGAGACGGAGGAGAAAGGCCGCGCGGCTGCGTTCTTTGCGTGGGGAAGAATGAGGAGGGCGGCGGCGTAAGTTTAATCTTAGGGTTTTTTTTGATATAGGGTCTGTAGGTTTCGGTGGCCTTTGGTTAGGTTATCAGTGTTAATATTTAACAAGGACATGTACAGTAGTTGGCCCTGGGGGTTGTTATAGAGTAGGGTTGAGGGGTTATCACGTGGGAGAATGGGTCTAGGGTTGGGTGACGTGTGGGCATGGAAATAGGCCGGTTTGTTTTTTTTAAAGATTTGATTTCCCAAAAAAACAAACCGTGGTATTAATCATCAACATAAGGTTAGCATGGTTCTGCTCTTATGGACTTTACTAAAGTTACGATTTGATTTCCTTCATAAAAAAACATTTTGGTGCATAAGAAACCAACAGTAGGTATTATAAACTTATAAGACATGAGATGTTAATTGGTTTGTCCCTTTTTCTTTATAAGGAAAAGTACAGAACCTCTCACAGATAGCAAATTTTATATATTAAAAAAAATTATGAAGTAATAATGATTTAAGTGCATTGGGCAATCTACGTCCAAATTACAACGAAGGTACCGGAGCGTACGCGCCTCCGAGAGGATCAGGGATATGGGGTCCGGTCACGTGCCTGAGCTACGGAACAAATTAATACAAACAAATACGGATATACTCACTACAAATGACATACGCGCTAAAATTCGTACAACCGGACAGTGGTCGTTACATCCTACCCACCTTAAGGAAAATTCCGCCCTCGGAATTCTCAACCATCACGGGTTAGGGAACAGGTGGGGGTAACGCTCTCTCATCTCATCTTCTCTCTCCCAGGTGGACTCCCCTGGCGAGCCGTGTCGCCACATCACCCTAACAAGATCGACAGTCTTGTTTCGAAGTGACTTCTGACGTCTGTCGAGAATCTGCACTGGCTGCTGATCATACGTCAGATCTGGACGAACGGTGATCTCAGAGTAGTCAACAGCGTGAGATGGGTCGCTGATGTACCGACGAAGTTGAGACACATGGAAGACGTCGTGAACACCTTCCAAGGATGGTGGCAAGGCTAAGCGGTATGCTACCTCGCCAACCCTCCCCAGAACATCGAAGGGTCCGATGAATCTCGGGCTGAGCTTCCCACGTTTCCCAAAGCGAATCACCCCGCGATTCGGAGAAATTTTCAGGAACACATGGTCTCCCGGCTGAAACTCCAGAGGTCGCCGTTTAGCATCGGCCCAATGCTTATAACGATCCTGAGCAATCCGAAGCTTGTCCCTGATATCTCGAACAACGTCCACAGCTTCGACAATCAACTCCGGTCCCAACAACTCTCTTTCTCCAACGTCGTCCCAGCTCAGGGGCGAACGACACTTCCTCCCGTAGAGAGCAACAAAAGGTGCCATGCCAATGCTTGCCTGATAACTGTTGTTGTAGGAGAATTCCACCAGGTGTAGATGATCCTCCCACGAACCCTTGAAATCTAGCATGCAAGCTCTCAGCATGTCCTCCAGAATCTGAATGGTCCGCTCTGACTGGCCATCCGTCTGCGGGTGATACGCAGTGCTGAACTTCAGACTGGTACCAAGATTGGTCTGCAGACTCTTCCAGAACTGAGACGTGAACCTCGTATAGCGATCGGATACAATGCTCACAGGGACTCCATGCAAACGCACGATCTCCTACACAACAAATTCACATCACTATTGATACTAGAAAAGAAATACGAAAGGATGAGTCAGATCATTACCTCCATATATTTCCTAGCCAGTATTTCCGTCGATTGTCCTACCCGGAACGGTATGAAGTGCGCAGACTTGGTCAGTCGATCGACGATGACCCATATTGCGTCATTCTGTTTGGTGCTCCGAGGTAAGCCAGTCACAAAATCCATCGTGATGTGCTGCCATTTCCACTCCGGGATAGGCAGGGGCTGTAGTAGTCCGGCCGTGCGATGATGTTCAGCCTTCACCTGCTGACACACCAGGCATTTGGCAACACTCCGTGCCACACTTCTTTTCATCCCGTGCCACCAGAAATTCCGACGTAGGTCCTTGTACATCTTCGTACCTCCAGGATGAATGGAATAAGGCGAACTGTGAGCCTCATTCATCAACTCTTCTTTGATATCTCCTGCAGGAACGCAGATCCTGCTGACATACCTCAAAGATCCATCCTCGTGAATCAGAAAATCTGTCCGGAGTCCGGCTTCGACTTGCTCTCTGATCTTCATCAACTTCGTATCACCAGCCTGAGCACTCTTGATCCGATCAACAATCGTCGACTGAATCTGCATGTTCATCAACGACGAAGTGACTCCGGGAAGAACAGCTTCAACATCCATCTCTCGCAAATCCTGTTGCAATCTCCACTCGGCTGTGAGAATCATCACCTCTGGCAGTCGGCTTAAGGCGTCCGATACGACATTCACCTTCCCTGGGTGATACTGAAGGTCGATGTCGTAATCTGCCATCAACTCCAACCATCTGCGTTGTCTCATATTCAGCTCCTTCTGAGTAAATATGTATTTCAAACTTTTGTGATCGGTGAATATCTTCACCTTCTCACTAAGCAAGAAATGACGCCAAATCTTCAGCGCGAATATGACAGCGGCGAGTTCCAAATCATGGGTCGGATAATTCTTCTCATGGAATTTCAACTGTCGCGAAGCATACGCGACCACATGGTTGTGTTGGTGCAAAACACAACCAAGTCCCTTCCCCGATGCATCACAGAAAATCTCAAAGCCTCCGCTTCTGTCCGGAATAGCTAATATCGGTGCAGTCGTCAGTCTCTCCTTCAAGGTGCTGAAAGCCTGCTCACAAGATTCCGACCAACTGAACTTGACATCCTTCCGGGTCAACCTCGTCATCGGCTCAGCTATCCTCGAGAAATCCCTGATAAATCTGTGGTAGTAACCGGCCAATCCGAGAAAACTCCTGATGTCCGAAGCTAATCGCGGTGTAGGCCAATCACTGACTGCTCTGACCTTCTCCGGGTCCACTGAGATGCCGGCTCCTGATACTACATGTCCAAGAAATGCAATTCGGTCCAGCCAGAATTCGCATTTGCTATACTTGGCATATAGTCGATGATGGCGAAGCGTCTCCAATACCAATCTCAAGTGTTCCGCATGCTCTTCCTCGCTCCTCGAGTACACCAGGATGTCATCTATAAAGATCACCACGAACTTGTCGAGGAAGTCGTAAAAGATGAGGTTCATGAGGTTCATGAACACAGCAGGAGCGTTGGTCACACCGAATGGCATGACAAAGAACTCATAGTGCCCGTACTTGGTCCAGAAAGCTGTCTTGGGCACGTCATCCTTCTTGACTCTGACTTGATGGTATCCGCTCCGAAGATCCAGCTTCGAGAACACCTTCGATCCACCAAGCTGATCGAAGATATCGTCAATACGGGGCAGCGGGTACTTGTTCTTCACAGTGATCTGATTCAGCTCTCGATAATCGATACACATCCTCCTCGATCCGTCTTTCTTCTTCACCAGTAAGACGGGTGCACCCCAGGGAGACACGCTGGGATGAATAAAACCCTTCTGTAGCAGCTCGTCCAACTGCTTCCTCAGCTCCTCTAACTCAGCAGGAGCCATGCGGTACTGTGCCTTAGAAATTGGTTGAGCTCCTGGCATCAAATCAATGCCAAACTCCAATGCTCGATCAGGCGGCAAACCGGAAATGTCCTCAGGAAAGACATCCTCGAAGTCTCGCACTACAGCTGGCTTCTCTGGCTCTGCTACCATAGATGCAACTGTCAATCTGTACGGCTGGGCCCGGAACTTGACAGGTCCGAGCGAACGTCCTCCGCTGACGAACTCGAATACTGGATGGCCAGGGATTTCAAACACCACTTTCTTCCGGTGACAGTCGATCGTGGCGTAAAAAGCTCCTAACCAATCAATGCCGAGGATCGCATCGAAATTGGGTAGGTCGTGGACGATGAAATTTGCATACAATTCGTGTCCACTAACCACCAATGGGCAAGGTCTACAACCAAGCACAACCTTCACCACGCCATTCCCAGTCGTGATGTTCCAACATTTGGGAAGTGTGTGGGTGGGAATCGAGTGTTCGACTACGAACTTCCATGACAGGATGCACATGGAAGCTCCAGAGTCGAACAGGGTCAGGGCGGGGTGAGAAGAAACTAGGATAACACCTAAGGGGTAACAAGCAACTATATCAAACAAGGAAACTAACTAATCAAACATAAATGCAGAAACGTAAAGGCTAGGTCAAGGGTTACCTACGATCACGTCGTCAACAGCTTCAGCCTCAACGACTGTCATGGTGTAAGCTCGACGCACCGGGGGTTTGGCCTGCTGAAAGGCTCGCTCCTACGGTACCAGAGGTGGTCCTCGCTGTCCAGGTGCAGGCACTGGTCTCTGAGCAGACCCAGGTGCAGGCGCTGACCGCTGAACAGGTCCAGGTGCTCCAGCAGTCATAGGTCGAGAACCTCGGGGGCAGTCCCTCGCAACATGAGCAGGCGATCCACAAACCAAACACTGATTCAGCATCTTCCTGCAGTCCTTCTTCAGATGGCCAAGCTTGCCCAGAAGTGGCAAGTCTGCTCAGCTCGGTTGAAAACAGGTGCGGCTGGCCTCTTGAACTGAGTGGTCTGGAGTGGACGTACACCAGGCCTAGGTGCACTCCTCTGCATCTCCATCGGGCGCTTGCCCGCCTGTCGGGCCTTCTTCAGATTGGCCACGTGCTCCTGATTCTTTGCAGCCACCAGAACATCCTCATGAGTAGAAAAAGTATTCCCGGACAGCACACTCTGGATGTCCAGGTCCAAGCCCTGCAGGAAACGGTGTGCACAGTCCTCAGGTTCCTTCACCATGGCAGGGGCATAACGGCTCAGCATAGTGAACTCCGCCTCGTACTCGTCAACGGTCATGGTACCCTGCTCCAGGTTGATGAAGCGACTCTCCATCATCCGCTTCGCCGACTTCGGAAAATACTGGGCGTCAAATCTCTTGCTGAAGGTATCCCATGAAATCGGCTTGGTCAGCCTAGCCTCCTCCGCAGTCCACCAACTGCGGGCATTATCTGTCAGCTGCTTCCTGGCAAGTTCCACCCATTTATCTTTGTGGATTCGGGCAAGGCCCAAATCATCCTCAGTGCTCTGACGCCACTCTTCGGCCGCTAGTGGGCCCTCTCGTCCGGAGAAGCTCTTCGGACACATCTCTCTGAACTGCTTGGCTCCCGGGGCGGGTGCAACTGGTGCGGCTGGCGCAGCTGGTGCAGCCTGGCGTCCCTGCTGGACTAGATGATGCTGAACCTCCAGCATATCTCTCATAACTCCCAGCATCTGGCGGATGTCGTCCTCTCCGCCTCCGGCAGCTCCGGCTCCATTTCCGACTCCGGCTCCGGCTCCGTGTCGGGTGATGCGTCTTCCGGACATCCTGCAAAAGCGAAAGAAAGCCCGAGTTAATCCCGTGTATACGATTATTCTAGATGTTTGGCTAATGATAAATGTTCTCATTATTTTGAATTTCGCAGTTGCAAGTGGACCTGCATGGGCCACCACTAAAACCTGTAACGCCCCGCTTCCCAAAAGACACCGAAAGCGAGAGCGTTACGCGGTCCGCTTGAACTGGAGCGGCGACGCTCGAGTTCAATAAGCGTCTGTGTTTAAAACACAGATGAGGTCCTTGCAACTACCATTCAGAAATAATAAGAAAACACAACCAACACAGATATAGCCACATCCAGAAATAAAGTTCGTACACAGAGTTTAACAATGCCACAGCTGGGCTAAAAGTAGCGACAAGAAAAGTAACGTACTCAAAAGTAACTACAACGATAAAAGGAACTAAGAAAAGCAGTAAAGGTGTCAGGGTCCACTAGTCCTCTGCTGGGAGAGGCACTGCGTCAGGTGCGAACTCCTGACTCTCCAACTCAGGCGTCTCGTACTGGTCCTCCTGGTACTCAAGCTCCGAACCTGACATACATCCACAAACATGAATGTATGTCAGCTAGGGGTCTGCAAGAAGAGTTAGCATCCCAAGGCGAAGTATATAACAAGTATATGAAATTTTAGAAGCATTTAATAAAGGAAACGACTGTAGCAATTAACATTTAATATTTCGGAGCAGAAAGAAACAATCCTAGCATGCAGTTCTAGTCGATGGCAAGTTTAAAGTTAAATTCTCAGAATTTGTCAACATTTCAATATTCACGATGACTAAGTTAGCGTTCAATGACCATGTCAAGACTTCATGTCACGACCCGCTTCCCTAAAATGGAGGCGAGACGTGAAAAGGTCCGCACGAGAGTGGAGCTGTGAAGCCCCAAACCCGATAAGCGTAAATAAAACATAAGCAGGTCCCTGTAACCACAACGGAACAACAATAATAATACAAGGAGAGACTGAAATAAAAACTTCACATCTCAAATATTGTCCAACATAAAAATAAGTTCAACATCCAGAAAAGCCACCATGCTAAAAGAAAAGAGTCTAAGGCCCAGAACAAGGCCAACAAAAGCAACAACGACAAAGTATAGGTGCTACGCACCGATAACAAAACAACTGTCTAACAAAATTAAAACACAACGAAGACACTAGGACTGGTCCCCAGTGTCCACGTACTCCCCGTCAAACACAAGCTCGGGCTCGGCGTCAGCAAACACCTCGTTCTCAACAAGGTACTCAGGCTCAGGATCTAAAATGTGTCACCCAAAAGAGTAAAGGGGCACATGTCAGCAAGTCTAAAAGACTTGGGCAAGGAAACTGAAAGTAAGGCAACTAACAACCTAGCAGCTTTAGTATGCATGACATGGCAGTTATAACATGAGTGCACAATCAAGACATGGCAAGACAATTTGTACAAGAGAGCAATTATCGGGACATGACAAGACAAGACAAGACAAGAGTAGCCACGCTACTAACATTCTCGATCAATTCACATTGTTGTAGGTGTTTACGCCCTTCGCTGAATGGTACAACATTCAGACCGATCGGCACTAAACACAATTCACAATTCACGGTTGTTTTGTAGATGTTTACGCCCTTCGCTGAATGGTACAACATTCAGACCGATCGGCACTAAACACTACCCCCACCCCAAAGAGTTTACGCCTTACAACTGCAGTTGTTGATCAAACAGACCCCCAGTTGCCTGGCCGCTTAACCCTTACCCCATCCCGCACTAAACAAGCCAGGGTCCCTGCACATGAGCCCAGCAAGTGAGCCAGGGTTGCCCCGCACGGGAGCTTGTTTCTTAGTTTACAATTCAATATATATCGAGCGTTGGGGTTAGCAACTACAGGGCTCGCTTCTGGAACACGAGCCAGGAACACAACATTGTAGCGAAGCTACGCAATCACAGCAACACTTAAGGAATGCAATGACATGACAATTTATCCGCGTACCGTTAATGGAAAGTAAACATGACATGGTAATTGTGCAACATGCTAAATGTCGGAATTAGCTTCGTTGTCAAGCTAATTCCCCAATTTGCGCCTAGGCGAGTATCATTTCGTCGCCTAGTCTCTTTTACGCCTACAACAAGCAAATGGCCTAAAACATGGCCTAAACCCTAAGTGGCAAGTTTCACTTGCCTAGCACCGGGGATGACGACCACTTCGTCACACGGATGCTAATCTACGGGGAAATCGCTGTTATGGGGGAAACAAACACAAAACAACATGAAATTTATTAGGGTTTCATAAAAATATAAATAAGTTATGAAAACAACGGTAGGTCGATTTCTTACCAAGAGGAGGTGGAAGAAATACTCCGGGGAACCCTAGGATCAGATCTGGAAAAGATTGGAGAAGATTGGGGAAACTAGGGTTTTGGGGGATTTGGGGATTTTGATGGGTTTTGGTGAGATTTTGGGGAAGATGAGAGGTAGATAGAGTGAATGGATGGTTTGGATGATGGATTTAGGGCTTGGAATGAAGGATTTAAGCTTGGAGGAAGATGGGGGCTGAAGGGGGAAGATTTTAGGGTTTTGGGTCGTGTTGGGGAAGATGAAAACGTTTGGGTTGGGTTTAAATAGGATGGGCTGGCGGCTGCCCAGAAATTAGGGTTTTAACACTGGTTAGTCGGTCAAAGAACAACCACTGACCGACTAGTTTGGCAACTAGTCGGTCGGTCGACCAACGCAGACCGACTAAGTGTAAACAGTAACTCCTGAACGAAAATAGGATTTAGAGTTAGTCGGTCCATGAACAAGTACTGGCCGACTAGTTTGTAAACTAGTCGGTCGATGAACGTTCTTAGACCGACTAAGAGTAAACAGTAACTGATACAAAATAATATGATGAGTTAGTCGGTTCAAGAAGCATTGCTGACCGACTAGTTTGCAACCTAGTCGGTCAACCAACGTTCTTAGACCGACTAACGATAAACAGTAACTCCTGAGAAATTTAGAAAGCTAACTAGTCGGTCCAAGAAGGATTGCCGACCGACTGGATCGTCATCTAGTCGGTCGATGCCCCTTCTTATACCAGCTAATGAGCACAAAAGTTCCGATACGGAGCGCGGGGCCCCGGGATCGATTCCTAAGACTCCTAGGCTTGATCTAATAGTTAGATACGACTGTTATGAAGTCCGTCACGAGTGACTTACTTCGAAATCGACAATCCTAAGGAAGAAGCGAGAAAATACGACGAATCGATCGAAAATGAAAGCTACGGAGACGAAAACCACACAAGAGGAGAAAATCCACCAAATCATATATTATATTATATTAAATCCAGATACATGAAAAGCATTCGTTACATCCTCCCCAACTTAAGAAAAATTCCGTCCTCGGAATTTCCAAATACTCACGAGTCCGGAAACAAAAGTGGGAAACGCTCTCGCATCTCATCCTCATTCTCCCAAGTAGACTCTCCGGGTGAGCCGTGTCGCCACATCACCCTCACAAGATTGACAATCTTGTTCCGAAGCGATTTCTGACGCCTGTCCAGAATCTGCACTGGATGCTGGTCATACGTCATATCGGGGCGAACGGTAATCTCCGAAAAATCCACCGCGTGAGACGGATCGCTAATGTATCGACGAAGCTGCGACACATGGAAAACATTGTGAACCCCTTCCAAAGATGGCGGCAAGGCCAAGCGATAAGCTACCTCGCCAACCCTCTCCAAAATGTCAAATGGTCCAATGTATCGCGGGCTCAACTTCCCACGCTTCCCGAAACGAATCACGCCACGATTCGGGGAAATCTTCAGGAACACATGGTCGCCCGGCTGAAACTCCAAAGGACGACGTTTAGCATCCGCCCAATGCTTAAAACGGTCCTGAGCAATTCTTAACCTCTCCCGAATATTCCTGACGATATCCACGGCCTCCACGATCATCTCAGGTCCCAACAACTCCCGATCACCAACGTCATCCCAACTCAATGGCGATCGACATTTCCTCCCATAAAGAGCGGCGAAAGGTGCCATGCCAATACTCGACTGGAAGCTGTTGTTGTAAGAAAACTCCACCAGGTGTAGATGGTCCTCCCACGAACCCTTGAAATCCAACATGCACGCCCTAAGCATGTCTTCCAAAATCTGAATCGTCCTCTCAGACTGGCCATCCGTCTGCGGATGGTACGCCGTGCTGAAACTCAGACGCGTACCCAAACTCTTCTGCAAACTCTGCCAGAACTGAGATGTGAACCTCGTGTCTCTGTCAGACACGATACTCACGGGGACTCCATGAAGTCGCACAACCTCCTGCACGATTCACGTTACATCACTATCCAAACTAGGAAAAGGAAATAAAACGGAGAGTAAAAGAATTTTACCTCCATATATCTCCTCGCTAGCGCCTCAGTGGACTGTCCCACTCGGAACGGAATAAAGTGCGCAGATTTGGTCAATCGATCTACGATCACCCAAATCACGTCATTCTGCTTCGGACTCCGAGGTAGTCCAGTCACGAAATCCATAGTGATGTGTTGCCATTTCCACTCCGGAATCGGAAGCGGTTGTAGCAACCCGGCCGAACGCTGATGCTCCGCCTTCACTTGCTGGCAAACCAAACACTTGGCTACACTCCGAGCCACACTCCTCTTCAAACCATGCCACCAATAATTCAGACGAAGATCCTGGTACATCTTGGTGCCACCAGGATGCACAGAATACGGCGAACTGTGTGCCTCCACCATCAACTCCTCTCTAATATCCCCAGCTGGCACACACAACCTGGCTCCAAACCTCAGCGAGCCATCCTCATGAACCAAAAAGTCAGTCCGCAGACCGGCTTCCACCTGCTCCTGAATCCTCACCAGCTTCGGATCCTCAGCCTGGCCAGCCTTAATCCGATCCACGATCGTCGACTGTACCTGCATGTACATCAACGACGAAGCCTCCCCAGGAAGAACAATCTCCACACCAGACTCGCAAAAATCCTGCCGCAATCTCCACTGCGAGGTCAAAATCATCACCGCCGGAAGCCTACTCAAAGCATCTGGAACCACATTCACCTTGCCAGGGTGAAACTGCAAATCAATCTCATAATCCGCCATAAGCTCCAACCATCGACGTTGTCGCATGTTGAGCTCCTTCTGAGTGAAAATATACTTCAAGCTTTTGTGATCGGTGAAAATCTTCACTTTCTCACTCAGCAGGAAGTGCCTCCAAATCTTAAGAGCAAACACAACGACAGCCAACTCCAAATCATGCGTCGGATAATTCTTCTCATGAACCTTAAGCTGACGAGACGCATACGCCACAACATGCCCGTGCTGATGCAACACACAACCGAGACCCTTGCCAGAAGCATCGCAAAAGATCTCAAATCCACCGCTGCGATCAGGCACAACAAGAATAGGGGCAGTCGTCAACCTCTCCTTCAGAACGCCAAAAGCATTCTCACAATCACCCGACCAAACAAAAACAACATCCTTCCGCGTCAACCTGGTCATCGGCTCAGCAATACGAGAAAAGTCCTTAATGAATCGCCGATAATAACCGGCAAGTCCAAGGAAACTCCGAATCTCAGATGCAGACGACGGAACAGGCCACTCCCTGATGGCCCGAATCTTCTCGGGATCCACTGAAATACCATCTCCAGTCACCACATGCCCGAGAAAAGCAACTCGATCCAGCCAAAACTCGCACTTCGAAAACTTAGCATACAACCGATGCTTCCTCAAAATCTCCAACACCGTCCTTAAGTGCGAGGCATGCTCTTCCTCCGACTTCGAATAGATCAGAATATCGTCAATAAAGATAACGACAAACTTATCCAGAAAGTCGTAGAAAATCAGGTTCATCAGATTCATGAAAACTGCGGGCGCGTTAGTTACGCCGAAAGGCATAACCACGAACTCATAGTGTCCATACTTCGTCCTGAACGCTGTCTTCGGAACATCTCCCTTCTTCACCTTCAACTGATGGTAACCACTTCTCAGATCCAATTTAGAAAACACCCTCGAACCTCCAAGCTGATCAAAAATATCATCGATGCGAGGCAACGGGTATTTATTCTTAATGGTCACCGCATTCAACTCCCGATAGTCCACGCACATGCGACGCGAACCATCCTTCTTCTTAACCAGCAACACCGGTGCTCCCCACGGAGACACGCTAGGATTAATATAACCCTTCAGCAAAAGCTCATCCAACTGCTTCCGCAACTCTTCCAGTTCTGCAGGTGCCATACGATACAGTGCCTTCGAAATCGGCTGCGCACCTGGAACAAGATCGATAGAAAATTCTAGGGCTCGATCAGGTGGCAAACCAGACATCTCCTCGGGGAATACGTCGCCAAAATCTCGCACCACAGCTGGCCACTCCAGCTCCATCTGCATAGCCACAGCCTCCACCGGCCTGGCCCGAAATCTGACAGGACCAAGCGAGCTGCTACCACGACTGAACTCAAATACAGGATGTCCGGGAATCTCGAACACCACCTTCTTCCTCCGACAGTCGATCGTAGCATAGAAGCTCGCAAGCCAGTCCATCCCAAGAACTGCATCATAGTTGATGATGTCGTGGACAATGAAATCAGCATAAAGCTCATGTCCACAGACCACCAACGAGCAAGAATTACAACCACGATGCACCGAGACCACACCATTCCCTGTGACGATATTCCAACTCTTTGGAAGAGGGGACGTCGACAAGGAATGCCTCTCCACGAAGCTCCGAGAAATAATGCACATTGATGCACCAGAGTCAAAGAGGACTCGTGCAGGAAATGTGCAAACCAAAACCACACCTAATCAAGGAATTAACAATCAAACCCTATTCTAGCAAACAACCATGTTCAAGAAAACAACACAATCTAACAAATCAAACCAGCTAGGAAAGTAACAGCTAGATTGAGGATTACCTGCGATAACCTCATCCACAGCCTCGCTCTCCGCAGCGGTCATCAGAAAAGCCTGCCTCCTCGGTGGAACAGCCTGCTGAAAAGCCTGCCTCTGCAGAACAAGAGCTGCTCCACGACCAGCAGGAACAGACGCTCGCTGCTGCAACGGCTGAGCTGCAACAGGTGCCCTCCGCAGCGGACCCGCATGCCGACAATCCTTCGCGACATGGGAAGCATCACCACAAACCAGACACTGGCCCAAAAACTTCCGACATTGATCCTTGATGTGGCCAGGCTTGCCGCAGAAATGGCAAGTCTTCAGAATAGGCCCTCCTGGCCTCTTAAACTGAGCAGACTGATTAGGCCTGAATCCAGGTCTAACCACAGCTCTCGCCTGTTCCACAGGCCTCTTCCCAGCACCAACAACAGACCCTCTCCTCTGATTCACGAGCAGCTCCTGCCTCTTGGCAGCGACCAGAACCTTCTGATAAGACTCCCGGTCAGAAGAGGTCACAAAACTCTGGAGCTCCGAAGCAAGCCCCTGCAGGAACCTCTGAGCTCTCTCCTCAGCGTCCTGCACCATCTTTGGTGCAAACCGACTCAGCCTCATGAACTCTTGGTGATACATGTCCACCGACGAGTTCCCCTGCTTCAAATCGATAAAACGCTGCAGCATCTCCTCCCTGGCAGCCTTCGGAAAGAACTCACCCTCAAATCTGGCCTTGAAGGTAGCCCAAGCAATCGGCTCCACCAACATCTTCTCCTCCGCATCCCACCAATTCCGAGCATTATCCTTGAGTTGCCTCTTTGCCAAATCAACCCATCCAGCCGGGGTGATCTTGGCCATCTTCAGATTGTCCTCGATGTTCCGAATCCACTCATCGGCAGCCAGAGGACCCTCAGAACCATCAAAATATGCGGGACCCAGCTCCCGAAATTGCTTCGCTCCAGGCTCAGAGCGAGGGGCATCCGGAAGAGCCCGGGCAGCTCGAGCAAGTGGAGCATTCTGGACTTGCAGAAGCACGCCCTGCTGCACTTGCATCATCTGGAGCATCATCCGCATCATCTCACCGCTGGTGGGTTCCCGCTCAGGCTCCTCTTCATGAGGGAGCGCACCACTACCCCCACCACGGGTGAAACGCCTTCCTGCCATCTAATGACACAGAGAACGAATCAGATTAGACTCATAGCTTATGACATCGGACGTCGAACTTAGTTTATTGGACATTCTAATATTATTATCGCTATTCCAAAAATCGCAGTTACAGAGGGACCTGCATGGGCCACCACTAAAACCTGTCACGACCCGCTTCCCTAAAATGGAGGCGAGACGTGAAAAGGTCCACACGAGAGTGGAGCTGTGAAGCCCCAAACCCGATAAGCGTAAATAAAACATAAGCAGGTCCCTGTAACCACAACGGAACAACAATAATAATACAAGGAGAGACTGAAATAAAAACTTCACATCTCAAATATTGTCCAACATAAAAATAAGTTCAACATCCAGAAAAGCCACCAGGCTAAAAGAAAAGAGTCTAAGGCCCAGAACAAGGCCAACAAAAGCAACAACGACAAAGTATAGGTGCTACGCACCGATAACAAAACAACTGTCTAACAAAATTAAAACACAACGAAGACACTAGGACTGGTCCCCAGTGTCCACGTACTCCCCGTCAAACACAAGCTCGGGCTCGGCGTCAGCAAACACCTCGTTCTCAACAAGGTACTCAGGCTCAGGATCTAACATGTGTCACCCAAAAGAGTAAAGAGGCACATGTCAGCAAGTCTAAAAGACTTGGGCAAGGAAACTGAAAGTAAGGCAACTAACAACCTAGCAGTTTTAGTATGCATGACATGGCAGTTATAACATGAGTGCACAATCAAGACATGGCAAGACAATTTGTACAAGAGAGCAATTATCGGGACAAGACAAGACAAGACAAGAGTAGCCACGCTACTAACATTCTCGATCAATTCACATTGTTGTAGGTGTTTACGCCCTTCGCTGAATGGTACAACATTCAGACCGATCGGCACTAAACACAATTCACAATTCACGGTTGTTTTGTAGATGTTTACGCCCTTCGCTGAATGGTACAACATTCAGACCGATCGGCACTAAACACTACCCCCACCCCAAAGAGTTTACGCCTTACAACTGCAGTTGTTGATCAAACAGACCCCCAGTTGCCTGGCCGCTTAACCCTTACCCCATCCCGCACTAAACAAGCCAGGGTCCCTGCACATGAGCCCAGCAAGTGAGCCAGGGTTGCCCCGCACGGGAGCTTGTTTCTTAGTTTACAATTCAATATATATCGAGCGTTGGGGTTAGCAACTACAGGGCTCGCTTCTGGAACACGAGCCAGGAACACAACATTGTAGCGAAGCTACGCAATCACAGCAACACTTAAGGAATGCAATGACATGACAATTTATCCGCGTACCGTTAATGGAAAGTAAACATGACATGGTAATTGTGCAACATGCTAAATGTCGGAATTAGCTTCGTTGTCAAGCTAATTCCCCAATTTGCGCCTAGGCGAGTATCATTTCGTCGCCTAGTCTCTTTTACGCCTACAACAAGCAAATGGCCTAAAACATGGCCTAAACCCTAAGTGGCAAGTTTCACTTGCCTAGCACCGGGGATGACGACCACTTCGTCACACGGATGCTAATCTACGGGGAAATCGCTGTTATGGGGGAAACAAACACAAAACAACATGAAATTTATTAGTGTTTCATAAAAATATAAATAAGTTATGAAAACAACGGTAGGTCGATTTCTTACCGAGAGGAGGCGGAAGAAATACTCCGGGGAACCCTAGGATCTGATCTGGAAAAGATTGGAGAAGATTGGGGAAACTAGGGTTTTGGGGGATTTGGGGATTTTGATGGGTTTTGGTGAGATTTTGGGGAAGATGAGAGGTAGATAGAGTGAATGGATGGTTTGGATGATGGATTTAGGGCTTGGAATGAAGGATTTAAGCTTGGAGGAAGATGGGGGCTGAAGGGGGAAGATTTTAGGGTTTTGGGTCGTGTTGGGGAAGATGAAAACGTTTGGGTTGGGTTTAAATAGGATGGGCTGGCGGCTGCCCAGAAATTAGGGTTTTAACACTGGTTAGTCGGTCAAAGAACAACCACTGACCGACTAGTTTGGCAACTAGTCGGTCGGTCGACCAACGCAGACCGACTAAGTGTAAACAGTAACTCCTGAACGAAAATAGGATTTAGAGTTAGTCGGTCCATGAACAAGTACTGGCCGACTAGTTTGTAAACTAGTCGGTCGATGAACGTTCTTAGACCGACTAAGAGTAAACAGTAACTGATACAAAATAATATGATGAGTTAGTCAGTTCAAGAAGCATTGCTGACCGACTAGTTTGCAACCTAGTCGGTCAACCAACGTTCTTAGACCGACTAACGATAAACAGTAACTCCTGAGAAATTTAGAAAGCTAACTAGTCGGTCCAAGAAGGATTGCCGACCGACTGGATCGTCATCTAGTCGGTCGATGCCCCTTCTTATACCAGCTAATGAGCACAAAAGTTCCGATACGGAGCGCGGGGCCCCGGGATCGATTCCTAAGACTCCTAGGCTTGATCTAATAGTTAGATACGACCGTTATGAAGTCCGTCACGAGTGACTTACTTCGAAATCGACAATCCTAAGGAAGAAGCGAGAAAATACGACGAATAGATCGAAATTGAAAGCTACGGAGACGAAAACCACACAAGAGGAGAAAATCCACCAAATCATATATTATATTATATTAAATCCAGATACATGAAAAGCAGTCGTTACACTTCACATCTAATCTAGGGTTCTCGCCTTTAGGTCGTGATGAGAAGGTCGTTCCTCTCACGGGGGCTTACCGTGATTGACACTAACCCACCGCGTCGGGTGGTGTTCTTGAGGAGAGTACCTTTCATACGCCCAGTGGCTGCTCAACCCTAACCCCACCCAAAAGTTTTGCCGGAACACGAGCCGGCCTAGTCGACTCACACGACATCACGAATTCACGATTCCGCCTTCGAGGCGCACGATTTCACGATGTCCAAACTGATTAAACATGTCAAGACTCACTGAATTTCATTATTATCAAAATTAGTGTTTTACGGTGACAGTTCTGCAAAGCGGAAGCGGGTCGAACGACCGGTTCCGTAATTTCCAATAATGACGATTTCGTCTTTTTCGTTCAATTTGCTACAGAAACAATTTCTTTCTCTAGTTGTTTAAATTGGGGATATATCGTATGATATACCGTTGGATCCCAATTTTCGTCCTAATCATTATGGTGTCACTTTCCTACGTTATTTCACGTCACAATTTCAGGTTATTCAGCAATACATGAAGGCGGCGTAAACGTGCAGAAACTTCTAAAAATCATAACAAATTGTATACTCGCCTGTTTTTGGCGTTCTTGGTGTCCTTGGATTCGTCTCGACGAGTATTACGCCGTGGAGTGTTTGGTTCGCTGTTTTGGCAGAGCACAAAATCAAAAATAGCGTTTTTCAGTTCAGGTCAGATTCGTACAAGCTTTTACGACGTCTAATCAACGTGTTTTATTAGGTTTCTCTACTTTACGGTGGGGGTTATGAGTTTTAGGGGATAGATCTACCAACCTGAAGTGAAGCGAGGGATCGGTTGACGTCCACGAGCAACGACGACGTGTACGGTGCTGGAACTTCGACGTCTACCCTCCGAACTTGTAGCGGCAGCGTGTAGGCGACGGACAGCGGCTGTCAGCGAGCTCCGGGGGCTGTCAGCGTCAGATCTGAGGACGTGGAGCTGTTGCAGCATGCCTGGGCCGTGGGTGCTGCCGTGGAGATGTTGGAGATGGCGCTGAGGGTGTTCGGATCTGTGGGGAGTTGCTGAAGGGGGATCACGGTCTGGAGAGCTTTGTGTGGCTGGAGATGAAGGTGGGGGCTCGGCCTGGAGGTGCACGGCCTGGGGGTGGGTTGCTTGGAGGCCGGACTGGGGGGTGTTGGCCGTGGGGAGGAGGAGCAGGCCACGGCCTGGAGGAAGGAGGCCGGCTTTGGTGGAGGAAGGAACCGTGGGTTTTCGCAAGAAGAAAAAGGAGAAGAAGAAGCCTCGGGCTGATGTGCGTGGATGAGAGACGGAGGAGAAAGGCCGCGCGGTTGCGTTCTTTGCGTGGGGAAGAATGAGGAGGGCGGCGGCGTAAGTTTAATCTTAGGTTTTTTTTTGATATAGGGTCTGTAGGTTTCGGTGGCCTTGGGTTAGGTTATCAGTGTTAATATTTAACAAGGACATGTACAGTAGTTGGCCCTGGGGGTTGTTATAGAGTAGGGTTGAGGGGTTATCACGTGGGAGAATGGGTCTAGGGTTGGGTGACGTGTGGGCATGGAAATAGGCCGGTTTGTTTTTTTTTAAAGATTTGATTTCCCAAAAAAACAAACCGCAGTATTAATCATCAACATAAGGTTAGCATGGTTCGGCTCTTATGGGCTTTACTAAAGTTACGATTTGATTTCCTTCATAAAAAAACATTTTGGTGCATAAGAAACCAACAGTAGGTATTATAAACTTATAAGACATGAGATGTTAATTGGTTTGTCCCTTTTTCTTTATAAGGAAAAGTACAGAACCTCTCACAGATAGCAAATTTTATATATTAAAAAAATTATGAAGTAATAATGATTTAAGTGCATTGGGCAATCTACGTCCAAATTACAACGAAGGTACCGAAGCGTACGCGCCTCCGAGAGGATCGGGGATACGGGGTCCGGTCACGTGCCTGAGCTACGGAACAAATTAATACAAACAAATACGGATATACTCACTACAAATGACATACGCGCTAAAATTCGTACAACAGGACAGTGGTCGTTACAATCCTTTAATATTCTCATAACCCACATGGTGATTTTTGTTAAACCCTAATAAAAAAATGGATATTGGACGTCGTAGATTCGATTATATAACTGGATTGGTTATTGTTCTGATATTGTTTTGCCATGGCAGTGATCTCATCTCCGTTGTTTAACATTTTCTGACGTGCCTCGTTGATCGTCAACCTTGGTGCCAGGCAAGTGAAACTTGCCACTTAGGGTTTTAGGCCATGCCTTAGGCCATTTGCTTGTTGTAGGCGTAAAAGAGACTAGGCGACGAAATGATACTCGCCTAGGTGCAAATTTCGGGATCTAGCTTGACAACGAAGCTGGATCCGACTTCTTTTAATTATCATGCATCTTATCTGTCATGTTTTAATTCCATTAACGGTACGTGAATTATCTGTACATGCCATGCTATCCATGTTGAATGTTGCATTCGTAGCACACACTACATTACTTGTACTACTTGATCCGGCTAGGCAACTGCTTTTAGCGGGCACAACCCTATGCCAAATACACTTCCTGGCTCGTGATCCAGAAGCGAGCATTACGCGTTCGGGGGTAATGCCCTGGCTCGATACACGTGGAGGGGTAGGGATAAGCGATCATCTGAGTGTACGAGTTGGCCCGATCCCCCACTCTAGCCAAAAGACGTAATCTCTGTGCACGACGTGTTTACTTGACGTGATTTACTTGACTTGTACTTGTCCGTGTTTATACTTGTAAAACTTGTCATCCATGCCATACTTGCTACTTGCTACTTGTTACTTGCACATTACCTTACTTGTTACTTCCATACTATACTTGCCATGCTATGCATCATACTATAACTGCTAGGTTGTTAGTTTACCTTCCTTTCAGTTTCCTTGCCCAAGTCTTTTAGACTTGCTGACATGTGCCCTTTACTCTTTTGGATGACACATGTTAGATCCTGAGCCTGAGGTTGCTGCAGAGGACGTGGTGTTCGCTGACGCTGAGTCAGAGCCTGCGTTCGTCGAGGAGTTTGAGGACACGGGCGATCAGTCGTAGAGACTGTTTGTGTTGTTGTTTAGACTGCTTTAGTTGTCGGTGCGTAGCACCAATACTTTGTTCGTGATGGCTTTTGTTGGCCATGTTTTAGGCATATACTCTTTCTTTTAGTCTGGTGGCTTTTTCTGCGATGTTGAATATTATTGTGGACAAATTCTGAGATTGGTTGACTTTTATCAGTCTCCTTTACCATATTATTATTATTATTTTTGTTCCGTTTGCATTTACAGGGACCTGCATATATTCAGATTTGACACTTATCAGGCGTGTAGCTTCACAGCTCCACGTCTGTGCGGACCTTCTCACGTCTCGCCTCCATTTTAGGGAAGCGGGGCGTGACAGGTTTTGTTGGTGGCCCATGCAGGTCCATATGTAACTGCAAACTAACGGAATAACGATAATAATATTTGATTGTCCACAAATAAAAAAATTCGACATCCGAGTCATAAGCTATGAGTCTAATTGTTTCGTTTTCTGTGCCATTAGATGGCAGGAAGGCGAAATACTCGAGGTGGTGGTTGTGCACCCCCTCATGACGAGGAGCCTGATCGGGAGCCCACCAATGGGGAGATGATGCGGATGATGCTTCAGATGATGCAGGTGCAGCAGGACGTGCTCCTGCAAGTCCAGAATGCTCCAGTTGTTCGAGCTGCTCGGGCAGTTCAGGAGGACCCACGTTCCGAGCCAGGAGCGAAGGAGTTTCGAGAGCTGGGTCTTGCATATTTTGATGGTTCTGAAGGTCCTCTAGCCGTGCCCCTTCTCTGGTTTAGGTGGCAAGGGTTGGCCCTACCTCAAAGGTGTTGAGCGGGGGAGCGAGCGCGTAGCTCGGCCCGTGCCCCTTCTCAGGTTTGGGTGGCGAGGGTTGGCCCTGCCCCAGAGGTCTTGTGGGGGGGGAGCAAGCGCGTAGCTCATCCTGTGCCCCTTCTCTGGTTTGGGTGGCAAGGGTTGGCCCTGCCCCAGAGGTCTTGTGGGGGGAGCGAGCGCGTAGCTCGGCCCGTGCCCCTTCTCTGGTTTGGGTGGCGAGGGTTGGCCCTGACCCAGAGGTCTTCTGGGGGGAGCGAGGGCGTAGCTTGGCCCGTGCCCCATCTCTGGTTTAGGTGGCGAGGGTTGGCCAGCCCCAGAGGTCTTTAGGAGGGGGAGCGAGCGCGTAGCTCAGCCTGTGCCTCTTCTCTGGTTTGGGTGGCGAGGGATTGCCCTGTCCCAGTGGTCTTGAGGGGGGAGCGAGCGCGTAGCTCGGCCCGTGCCCCTTCTCTGGTTTGGGTGGCGAGGGTTGGCCCTGCCCAAGAGGTCTTGAGGGGGGGAGCGAGTGCGTAGCTCGGCCCATGCCCCTTCTCTGATTTTGGTGGCGAGGGTTGGCCCTGCCCCAGAGGTCTTGAGGGGGGAGCGAGAGCGTAGCTTGGCCCGTGCCCCTTCTCCGGTTTGGGTGGCGAGGGTTGGCCCTGCACCAGAGGTCTTGAGGGGGGAGCGAGCACGTAGCTCGGCCCGTGCCCCTTCTCTGGTTTGGGTGGCGAGGATGGCACTGCCCCAGAGGTTTTGAGGGGGTAGCGAGCGTGTAACTCGGCCCGTGCCCCTTCTCTGGTTTGGGTGGCGAGGGTTGGCCATGCCCCAGAGGTCTTAAGGGGGGAGAGCGCGCGTAGCTCGGCCGGTGCCCCTTCTCTGGTTTGGGTGGAGAGGGTTGGCCCTGACCCAGAGGTCTTGTGGGGGGAGCGAGAGCGTAGCTCGGCCTGTGCCCCTTCTCTGGTTTCGGTGGCGAGGGTTGGCCCTGCCCCAGAGGTCTTGAGAGGGGAGTGAGCGCATAGCTCGGCCCGTGCCCGTTATCTAGTTGGGTGGCGAGGGTTGGCCTTGCCCCAGAGGTCTTGTGGGGGGGAGCGAGCGCGTATCTCGGCCCGTGCCCCTTCTCTGGTTTGGGCGGCAAGGGTTGGCCCTTCCCCAGAGGTCTTGAGGGGGAAGCGAGCACGTAGCTCGGTGTGTGCCCCTTCTCTGGTTTGGGTGGCGAGGGTTGGCCCTGCCCGAGAGGTCTTGAGGGGGGAGCGAGCGTGTAGCTCGGCCCGTGCCCCTTCTCTGGTTTGGGTGGCGATGGTTGGCCCTGCCCCAGAGGTCTTTTGGGGGGAGCGAGCGCGTAGCTCAGCCCATGCCCTTTCTGTGGTTTGGGTGGCGAGGGTTGGCCCTGACCCAGAGGTCTTGTGGGGGAGAGCGAGCGTGAAGCTCGGCCCATGTCCATTCTCTGGTTTGGGTGGCGAGGGTTGGCCCTGCCCCAGAGGTCTTTAGGAGGGGGAGCGAGCGCGTAGCTCGGCCCGTGCCCCTTCTCTGGTTTGGCTGGCGAGGGTTGGCCCTGTCCCAGAGGTCTTGAGGGGGGAGAGAACACTTAGCTCGGCCCGTGCCCCTTCTCTGGTTTGGGTGGCGAGGGTTGGCCCTGCCCCAGAGGTCTTGAAGGGGGAGAGAATGCGTAGCTTGGCCCGTGCCCCTTTTCTGGTTTTGGTGGCGAGGGTTGGCCCGTCCCCAGAGGTCTTGAGGGTGGAGCGAGTGCGTAGCTCAGCACGTACCCCTTCTCTGGTTTGGGTGGCGATGGTTGGCCCTGCCCCAGAGGTCTGAGGGGGGGAGCGAGCGCGTAGCTCGGCCCGTGCCCCTTCTCTGGTTTCGGTGGAGAGGGTTGGCCCTGCCCCAGAGATATTAAGGGGGAGATCGAGCACGTAGCTCGGCCGTGCCCCTTCTCTAGTTTGGGTGGGTAGGGTTGGCCCTGCCCCAGAGGTCTTGAGTGGGTGAGTGAGCACGTAGTTCATCTCGTGCCCCTTCTCTGGTTTGGGTGGCGAGGATGGCACTGCCCCAGAGGTTTTGAGGGGGTAGCGAGCGTGTAGCTCGGCCCGTGCCCCTTCTCTGGTTTGGGTGGCTAGGGTTGGCCTTGCCCCAGAGGTATTAAGGGGGGAGAGAGCGCGTAGCTCGGCCGGTGCCCCTTCTCTGGTTTGGGTGGCGAGGGTTGGCCCTGACCTAGAGGTCTTGTGGGGGGAGCGAGCGCGTAGCTCGGACTGTGCCCCTTCTCTGGTTTGGGTGGCGAGGGTTGGCCCAGACCCAGAGGTCTTGTGGGGGGAGCGAGCGCGTAGCTCGGCACGTACCCCTTCTCTAGTTTGGGTGGCGAGGGTAGGCCCTGACCTAGGGGTCTAGTGGGGGGAGCGAGCGTGTAGCTCGGCCCGTGCCCCTTCTCTGGTTTGGGTGGCGAGGGTTGGCCCTACCCCACAAGTCTTTAGGAGGGGGTGCGAACGTGTAGCTCGGCCCATGCCCCTTCTCTGGTTTGGGTGGCGAGGGTTGGCCCTACCCCAGAGGTCTTTAGGAGGGGGAGCGAGCGTGTAGCTCGGCCCGTGCCCCTTCTCTGGTTTGGGTGGCGAGGGTTGGCCCTTCCCCAGTGGTCTTGAGGGGGGGAGCGAGCACGTAGCTTGGCCCGTGCACCTTCCCTGGTTTTGGTGGCGAGGGTTGGCCATGCCCCAGAAGTCTTGAGGGGGGAGCGAGCGTGTAGCTCAGCCCGTGCCCCTTCTCTGGTTTAGGTGCCAAGGTTTGGCCCAGCCTCAGAGGTGTTGAGCGGGGGAGCGAGCGCGTAGCTCGGCCCATGCCCCTTCTCTGGTTTGGGTGGCGAGGGTTGGCCCTGACCCAGAGGTCTTGTGGGGGGAGCGAGCGCGTAGCTCGGCCCGTTCCCCATCTCTGGTTTGGGCGGTGAGGGTTGGCCCTGCCCAAGAGGCCTTTTGGAGGGGGAGTGAGCGCGTAGCTCTGCCCGTGCCCCTTCTCTCGTTTGGGTGGCGAGGGTTGGCCCTGTCCCAGAGGTCTTGAGGGGGGAGCGAGCACGTAGCTTGGCCCATGCCCCTTCTCTGGTTTGGGTGGCGAGGGTTGGCCCTGCCCCAGAGGTCTTGAGGGGGAGAGCGAGCGCGTAGCTCGGCTCGTGCCCCTTCTCTGCTTTAGGTGGCGAGGGTTGGCCCTGCCCCAGAGGTCTTGAGGGGGAGCGAGAGCGTAGCTTGGCCCGTACCCCTTCTCTGGTTTGGGTGGCAAGGGTTGGCCCTGCACCAGAGGTCTTGAGGGGGGAGCCAGCGCGTAGCTCGGCCCGTGCCCCTTCTCTGGTTTGGGTGGCGAGGGTTGGCCCTGCCCCAGAGGTCTTGAGGGGGGGAGCGAGCGCGTAGCTCGGCCTGTGCCCCTTCTCTGGTTTGGGTGGCGTGGGTTGGCCCTGCCCCAGAGGTCTTGAGGGGGGAGCGAGCGCGTAGCTCGGCCCGTGCCCCTTCTCTGGTTGGGTGGTGAGGGTTGGCGTTGCCCCAGAGGTCTTGTGGGGGGGAGCGAGTGCATAGCTCGGCCCGTGCCCCTTCTCTGGTTTGCGTGGAGAGGGTTGGCACTGCCCCAGAGGTCTTGAGGGGGGGATCGTGCACGTAGCTCGGCTCGCGCCCCTTATCTGGTTTGGGTAGCTATGGTTGGCCCTGCCCCAGAGGTCTTGAGGGCGGAGCGAGCGCGTAGCTCGGCCCGTACCCCTTCTCTGGTTTAGGTGGCGATGGTTTGCCCTGCCCCAGAGTTATTGTGGGGGGAGCGAGCGCGTAGCTCGGCCCGTGCCCCTTCTCTGGTTTGGGTCGCAAGGATTGGCCCTGACCCAGAGGTCTTGTGGGGGAGAGTGAGCGCGAAGCTCGGCCCGTGCCCCTTCTCTGGTTTGGGTGGCGAGGGTTGGCCCTGCCCCAGAGGTCTTGAGGGGGGAGCGAGCGCGTAGCTCGGCCCGTGCCCCTTCTCTGGTTTGGGTGGCGAGGGTTGGCCCTGCCCCAGAGGTCTTGAGGGGGGAGCGAGCGCGTAGCTCGGCCCCTGCCCCTTCTCTGGTTGGGTGGCGTGGGTTGTCCTTGCCCCAGTGGTCTTGTGGGGGGGAGCGAGCATGTAGCTTGGCTCGTGCCCCTTCTCTGGTTTGGGTGGCGAGGGATGGCCCTGCCCCAGAGGTCTTGAGGGGGGGAGCGAGCACGTGGCTCGGGTCGTGCCCCTTCTCTAGTTTGGGTAGCGTGGGTTGGCCCTGTCCCAGAGGTCTTGAGACGGGAGCGAGCGCGTAGCTCGGCCCGTGCCCCTTCTCTGGTTTGGGTGGCGATGGTTGGCCCTGCCCCAGAGGTCTTGTGGGGGGAGTGAGCACGTAGCTCAGCCCGTGCCCCTTCTCTGGTTTGGGTGGCGAGGGTTGTCCCTGCCCCAGAGGTCTTGAGGGGGGAGCGAGCGCGTAGCTCGGCCCAAGCCCCTTCTCTGGTTTGGGTGGCGATGGTTGGCCCTGCCCCAGAGGTCTTGTGGGGGGAGGGAGCGCGTAGCTCGGCCCGTGCCCCTTCTCTGGTTTGGGTGGCGAGGGTTGGCCCTGCCCCAGAGGTCTTTAGGAGGGGGAGCGAGCGCGTAGCTCGGCCCGTGCCCCTTCTCTGGTTTGGGTGGCGAGGGTTGGCCCTGCCCCAGATGTCATGAGGGGGGAGCGAACGCTTAGCTCGGCCCGTGCCCCTTCTCTGGTTTAAGTGGCGAGGGTTGGCCCTGCCTCAGAGGTCTTGAGCGGGGAGCGAGCACGTTGCTCAGC